>OX381579.1:20717689-21136689 GCA_947458855.1 Monopis laevigella
CGGTAAAAAGAACGGTATGTGGTACCACGGTGGCGCGGCGCCAGCGGCAGTGGCTGGGAGCTGGTCTCGAGCCGGCACCCGCAAGCAGTCAGTAGCAGAGTCCGACGCCCCTCCCCCTGGCGGCGGCAAACCTGCCTCTGGACGCGTCATACGAATCATCAATAATATGGATCATTCTATACAGGTAACATTTTTATTTTTCAAATCATTTATATAGAAAACATTACAAACTATAAAATAAATAAACCTAGGAAAATAAAACTAAATTATTCTTATTATTTACTTCGCGTTCGTAATTTTATACTTATATGATAAAGAGAAGCAATACAAATCTTGAAAATCATATTTTAAACACTAAGGTTTGTTAAACACTTCGGTCCCTTCGTGTAAAATAAAAAAACCTATTTACAAGTCATTACTCACAAACATTCGCTTCAATTTTTCAAAAATGCTAAGTGGTTTTCTTACAAAGAAATGTTATGCAGCAGTTAACATTCTACGGAATATAGTATGCAAACGAGACTGACTTAGAAATCGCTTAGTACGGACCGTTAATTACAATAATACATGAAATAGGTTAAGTACCTACCTAATTGTTTTTTTTTTAATTATGAGCGGTATATATTTTTTTTTTACAATGTGTTACGAATTACCGCAAAAACATTATATAAAATAAAGTCTTCTTATATTAAGTTTAGTCTATAATTTGACTTCGAATTAACGTGTCTACTAATAGACAAGTTTATTAACTAAACAGTAGCTCTACCACGAGTTTTTGCAAACAATTTTTACTATAGTCGTTAGTAACTATATATAGGAATCAACCAATGAAAGGTTTATTTGAAAAATACAGCGATCCAGTTGATCACTTTCTATACTTACTAGCGACTATAGTAGAAACTATTTACAAAAACTTGTGGTAGAGTATACAAGAACTTCATTTATGTACATTAAAAAAAAGGGTTTAATAAAAACGATACTATTATTTTATCATTGAATCATACTAATTTTTGGAATAATTATAATTTTATTATTTTTGAAAATAAATAAATAATATTAATAATAAAAAAATAATATCTATGAATAATATATAATTTATTTAGATAAATTATTTTATGTAGAGGTAACGTGGACGTTAAATTAGAAACAAGTTTGTAAAAAATAAATATTTTAACAATAAAGTAATAAATATATATTTAATAATTTCAAGTAAAATAAACAAGTTTCACCTAATTCTTATTTTATCGGCTTAGTTCAAAGCTTTGGTTTTGAAGCGCATGCAATGAAAATAGCGACTTTGTGTCATGATTATTGTGATAAATATCACGGACATGTCATAATAATCCGTAAAAAATAATATGTGGTATGAGGTGCATTGATACATAAACATTAGCAAATCTAGAATGTATAACCGAAAAGGTTTTCTTTGACGAAAGTTTCTACCCTTACCAAGATTCCAACAGTTGACCATAAATATTAAAAAAAAACGTATTTCTTTTGTTCATAGTGTCGTGTCCTATTGAATTTAAGAACAACACAGCCTTTTGAGGAGGTGCTTGAAGATTTAGGACAAGTTCTAAAAATGAGTGGAGCTAAACGAATGTACACAATTACTGGCCAAGAGGTGAGTACTAGTACTATTGCAATAAAGTAAACCGCGACGATTATTTTTTCAAATCTCTACATTCTTTTGTTTTCCATTTAAACTTAGGTATGAGGATGTGGAAAATAAAGGTTACAGAGTTTTAATTATTGAACACAAAAGGTAGAGTATTGAACTGTTTAATATGATCATAAAAACAGATTTCTCTAAAGCAGTAATATTAAATTAAAACAAAACGTCCTTATAGTGTTCGGGAACCTCGTCGTAGCCTATGTTATTCTGAATATTCTAAACAAATTGCAATGCCGCAAAGTTTGTATAAACATTTTTAGAAGTTGGTATAATGAAACTGGAACCGACATTTTAATGTGCTTTTAAAAACTTATTGGTAAACACCGGTCCTTTTTTATTAAAAATATGAGTTTTAGTGGTTTAATTGCTATGACGAGTTCTCTTTCCTAACACTGAGTTATTTTCAATAATATATTGTTCAGGAATGTTGAGGCCTTAATAGAGATATACAACAGCAAAAAACTGCAGCAAAATTAATTATTAATAGTGAAATAATAAACTCTTATAAAGCTAAACAAAGAGAGTCAAAATCAAAATATACTTTTGTAAGTTGTCTACAAAGTGTGGTTTTGGTACTTATACGGCAGGTTAAAACTTAATTACTCGAAAGACTTAATTTTTATTTTAAATATTGGTATCAGATACTATATAATAAATACGTTTATTGATCAAAAAATATTTAAGAATATATATATATATTATAATAGTAATAAAATGCTATTATTTAGTATTACCACCGCACCAAATTCGCTACTTGTTAGGTGTTAACTCCGAATACCATCGGCGAAATGAGGATGGGTTAATCCCTATCCTGAGGCTGTTTAAACGGTTCTCGGGAGCTGAAAAGGCACCCGTGATGATATTTATTTATTATTGTTATTATTTAGTATTAATATTACTTGTTGCACGGTGTGACTTTGTATCTACCTGGTGGTGAGCAGACCTATAAAGTCTATGAATGGGGTCGACCAATAATTGTTCTTAAACCACATTGATCGCTTCCACTATGCCGGCTAAATGATGCGATTACGAAATGGGCAACGATAAAGATGAATTGCTTTACGTGTATATTTTAATATACTCGCTGCCTTAGCGTCAATTCAACCACCCATTTCGTAACCGCACCCTGAAAGGAGATTACCACAAGAAATCGATGCAGTAATCTCCTGAGAACCGGTGAATCCACAGACTGAAACCGAAACATGACTAGGTCACTTGACGGCTTTTGCATGGTCACGAAACCTGTTATGTTCCTTATTTCATAAATATTATATAATTATTGATGAATAAAGTATTCTTCATTTATTTATAACAGGTCCGCAGTTTTTCTCAGCTCCGCAACGAATTCGCAGACGTAGAAACGTTTTATTTGGGAACCCTGTTGGTGGCGCCAGCTCTGAGCCCTGGGGTGTCAGCGCCATTACCCATAAGCGAATCTCCAATGAGAAGGTAAGCTCCAGATTTTATGATTTATTTATTTAAAATTAAGTTAAAAATACTTCGTCGCTTTCTCATCAATCAATAAAAATACTTTATATATGTGCCTTACGGCGCCCGAGACCGCCTAGTCGGCCCCAGGGTACCCAGCGGAAAGGGTTTTTAATCCCACCTCGTCGTAGCCGATGGTATGAATCTACACCGAACAAGTGGTTAGCTTATCGCGAAGTTTTAAATAGACTCAATAACCCATTTAGATAAAAAACTCATTGGTACACACTGGGATTCGAACCAGGGACCTAAGTGTTTTTAAGTTCAAGGTCTAACCAACTCGGCCACCACGTATAAAAAAAAACTAATACTTTGATTACCTAAATATTAGAGAGAGGTATATTATATATGATCGAAATAAAATTTTACAATAATAATTTTAAATGAATTCTTTAAAAAAAAAACTCATTAACCATACTTATATTTATATTTATGAGAAAAGGATTTTATTTTATTTTATTGGAGCACAGAATGTGACATTGTATCTACCTGATAGTAAGCAGACATAGAAAGTCCAAGAGTGGGGTTGATCAATAAATTTGTGTATAACAGCATTAATCGCCCCCACTGTTGCAAGTAGATGCAGTTACGAAATGGTCGGCGATTAAGACGAATTTGTATTCCGAATGTACTTTAATATTCTCACTGATATATCGTCAAACTAACTACCCGTTTCGTAACCGCACCCACAAAGGAGGCTACCACCCGAACATTTTCATTTATATGAATTATATAAATCGTCACTTGAAAGTTTTACATCTCTATGGTTTTCTCTGTCATCAATTTCATAGTAAGCAATTATGGTTTTAACGCAGATCCCGGTCCAGAGCAAACGTAGCTGCTCCACCAGCTCCCGTAGAAGACATGCGCGGGCGCCGTGCTCGCAGCAAAAGCCGACCGAGAGTGCTGTACGCGCCGGAAGGCGAAATCGTACGCAACTCCGGTATGGAAGGTCAACAAATGTTTTTTTTTAATAACAATAAATATACAATCATAATAATATTAAAGCAGTCAAATTATGGTAAACTGTACATTAAAACCTACTATATTGTTTTGCCTTAAGATGAATGGTATATTAAAGTACATATATACATGCGGTAGAACACCTCTCTGCGAAGGTGCAATGGTTCTATATACGTTTTTTAGAGAGCTAAAAAACTTAAAATAACCACGAGGAAAAGAAATTTAATTTTTAAGGCAATATTTATTTAAAATTTCCGCAAACTTTTGAGCATTGCACGGCCTGCGCAGAAAAGTATTTATTTTTATATATATTTTTTAATTTGGTTTAAATTGCAAACGCTGCTTCGAAGTTGTTTGCCGCTATCTATATATATATATTTCTATTATGTACGTTTATCCCTCTTAAAATATTATTCCTTTAAATCTTGAACAGATTACACATTACTAGAAGTGCTGAAAGAAGAACCAGTTCGGGTGACTATTCGCGGCCTACGTCGGACATTCTACCCGCCCATACATCACGCACCTATCGACAACTCACCCCCTGAAAAGAAAATGCAACTGGACTGGGTGTAAGTTCATATATATTATTATTAATAAAACCAAATAGGTTTTTAACTAATTTATGTCTATAGCGCTAAATCATAGATAGTAATATGTTCTCTAGACCCGAGCTCTTTAAGCAATGGAAAGAGATATCCTCAAATTTATTTTATATAATATAATATATATTTTTTGTTATGGAATATAATTAACTAGTGAATACTTTCATGAAAGTTAATAAGTGGAGTTTCTTATAGAGCTGATGACATTTGAGTAGTGAGACAATGTTCTTAGCAAACCATGGATTCACCGTGCGGGTGCCGGGTCCATCGCGTGGTTGAAAGGCAGGGGAATGAACTGCAGCGTTCCCGGACTTGAGACCGCGAAGTAGGTTTAAAGGCCTTTTGAACTCTCACCTGCACTGTGTTCACTACCCTCTCTACTCAACCAAATATTATATGATCCTGTTAGCGCCATCCTGGAAACACGCTCCATAAAAGTATTAAGTATTAAGTAGTAGTAGTATTCTTTTTCCCGAAGGAAAGGCAAAGAGCATGTGTCCATACAGCCTAGTCGTAGAAGATGATGACATTTGATAAAGTAACTCACTTTAATCGAATCATAATCACACTCTAATTTTAGATACATTTTTAAATAAAACTAATGAATATCTAGGCTTAAATTTTCTAAATGAAACTTTTAATCTCATCGTTTAATTTATCACATTTCGTTTCCTCATAAGCAATCGCCTATAAAAAATGATCTAATTAAGCATTTAAAGATGATTGGGACCCAGTACTAATCTATTGTTATATTACTGATCAACCATAAGCCATAACTTTGGATAAACTTTAATGAAAATTTTATTTAAAATTGCCGCTTCATCTCTTTAGCTATGGTTACCGCGGTGCTGATTCTCGTCGGAATCTCTGGGTGTTGCCAACTGGAGAGATTTTGTACTACGTGGCTGCTGTAGCGGTTATGTATGACAGAGACGAAGACGCTCAGCGGCATTATACTGGTCACACTGAAGATATACAATGGTGAGAATGTAGAATATCAAGGTAAAAAGTATTAAGGGTAGAGTTTGTTAAGGTATTTTATCTTATTTCTTAGGAATGTATAAAATGTGAAGGTATTTCCTTTTCCTGATAGGTAAATACCGTAATTGTTAAAGGAAAAAGTTACAACAATTCATTTTTTTAATTTCAGTATGTAATACTTATACAGTAATTTTTCAGTTTTAATCTGTGGGTTCAGAGGTTTTCATGGCATGGATTTTTTTTCGATTTCTTCTTTCAGGGTGAGGTTACAATCAGGCAGTTTATTAGAAGGTAGCAACGAGTATATTAAAATACTCGTAATGCAAATTTGTCTTTATCGCTGCTCATTTGGTAACTTCATCATTTAGCCAGCATAGTGGGAGTGATTAATGTTAAACAACAATATATTGATCGATTCTATTCATGAACTCTGTATGTCTGCTTACCATCACGTGGATAAAAAGGCACATGCAGTGGTCCACAATAAAACGATTAAGATTAAAAAGCAAAGCAAAAAATAGCAACTCTCAATACACCTACAGAGTCAATTGACAGTTTAGAGGCTAACAACGTTCGATTCCAGTATGGAGCTTCATCCATCCCGGGAGCTGGTAGCCAGCGGTCAGCGTGCAGGTCGTGGACGTCGAGCCCAGGCCCACGTGAGGATCTGGAGCACGGACACTCTGCAGACCCTGCACGTGTTCGGGATGGCGGAGTTTGAAGCCGGGGTTTCTGCTGTAGCTTTTTCACAATTGGTTAGTGTTTTTGGTAGAACTCCGTACTTACTATATAATTGGTGGATGTTTTGTACAACATTTTTTTTTTTACCATAATAACAGAGTTGAATTTAACCTCAATCTTGTCTGGTGGAAAGCATAGCATCGATGAGGTCAAAATGTAGAGCACGCTTAATCTATAACTCACACTTTTCTAGTTATCCAGGAGTTAGATTTTTGAATGTCAGCGATGAGTTTAAAATCACGAGTGAGAAAAATATCACCGATGACTAGGATGAAATATCACGGTTCATCAAAAGTCATAATCGCGTTACTAACTTACGCATTATTTCTCATAGAAAAGTGCAACTTCCGTTTCGTTAATCGAAGAAAATATTATTTGCTATTCATGGCTGTAAATACCAATCTATTATTCGAAATTTCCATGAAGTTATCCGCCTTCGATTTGTATCTATCATCAAATAGATACAAATCGAAGGCGGTATTTTGTAACTTCATCATCATTTTTTAGCCATCAGGTATGGCCTGCTTACCAACCGATAGATACAAATCAAATTTTTAGAATATAATTTTATTTGTATATTTATAGAACGGGGGCAGTTATGTACTTGCAGTGGACGCCGGTCGTGAAAGCATTCTTTCTGTATGGCAGTGGCAGTGGGGACATCTACTGGGAAAAGTTGCTGTAAGTCTTGAATTATTATATAACATTTTTGGTGATAATAAAGATGCATTAATTAAACTCTAAGCCATTGTGAATGGCTATCTAAACAGTAAAACAAGACCGTTATTTCGTATTTTATAAATATTTCACTGGACCGTCACGATATAATAACAATAATATGTAGGACAATTTACACAAATTTCTATGGTCACAAACTATAAGTTCTATGCTTGTACTATGTGTACCAGAAGTTACGATATAATACATATTATATTTTATAAACACCCAGACCATGACAAACTATACATATGTACTATGTGTACCAGAAGTTACGATATAATACATATTATATTTTATAAACACCCAGACCATGACAAACTATACAGAAAAAAAACATATCTACTATTTTTTTTTCCATGGTTGGGAATCGAACCCACGACCTCCGGATTTAACGCAAAAGGCACAACCACTATGGAGGCTGTCATATAGGATTACAGTGTGGACTGCACTAGTAATTCTAAATCTGATAAGTTAAATAAACATTTAGATTAGTTATTTATTTTTATTAAAAAGGCGGTATGTTTATACTTATATGTTAGACTTTAAATCGAATTAACATTATCCAGTATAAATTTATAACTATAACTATAAAAATATAAACTAAATAGTTCAATCTTAGTGTATGAAACTACCTTACTCTCACTATTCATTATCAAAGACAATATCCAGTAAATAATTAACAATATCCAGTAAATAATTAACAATATCCAGTAAATAATAACAGTCAATAGTAACGTATACTTACATAAACCAAGTTTCATTGCCCGTGTTTTCATTCTGCGATAACCTCCAGCGAACTTTCAAGGTAGAACAAAGCAAAAAAATAATCTCATACAAATTATCGCGATATCAATCTCACCTATTTGTTAAATCTTACTAACATTTATTTTACGTGACTAATGTCATTTATTTACACTTTATCTAAAAACTTTAATAAGTAGACTAGTCAACAAATTATATTAAAGAAATTTATTACTTTTAAAATACTTATTTGAAATATATAATTACGTATTTTATTCATAACTGTGCACTGCGTTTTAACCGAGCGCTTCCGTTTAATTTAAAAAAATTGTATAAACAATTAAATTACAATTTATATGTACTCAATGATAATAGAGTTTTCTAATGGTACAAGATTTTCTTTTTTAATAGAGCAGGACATGTAACCCTACATCCACCTAATAGTAAGTGGCAATGTAACGTCCACGAATGTTCTCAACCAATAGTAGCAATGATGCTTGCTACAATTGGTTTATTCCACTATGTCTGCTTGAGAAACTTATTCACTCTTCCTCGCTTAAAGGACTCAGGATTAAAGTAAAGAATCTTTAAAATCAGTTCAGTAGTATTTATGTCTATCAGGAACAAATAATAAATCATTTTTTTTCTCTTTACAGTATTAGTATACGTAGACTTGACAACATATATAAAAAAGATAATATTACAAAAAGTACAATTGTTTAAAACTATACTATCACTATAATGCCTCGGAAGCACGTTAAGCTGTCGATCCCAGTTTTACTATACCAATTTGTGAAACATAAAAAATGTCCACACAAACATAACGAGCTTGTCACTTTTTCGGAGTAGTCTTAGAGTACTACTTAGGCTACGACGATAGTACCTTATGAACGATGGGAATAGCCCACCTCCGCGGCCTCCGTGACTTGGCAGTCTCGGTCAGAATTCTTGAAAAATAAACAGTATTTTTGCTTACAAAACATAACGAATTATACAAAAACCATGGGCCGTATACAATATCTTAAACACATACATACATATCATCACGGATGCCTTACGGCGCCCGAGACCGCCTAGACGGCCCCAGGGTACCCAGCGGCGGGGTTTTAAAGCCACCTCCTCGTAGCCGATGGTATGAGTCTACACCGAACAAGTGGCTAGCTCGTCGCGATGTTATATATGTAATTTTTCTTTGTAAAATATTCATCAAAAAATAATAATAGGTACCTATTTTTTGTAATCAAACGTTTAAAATGATTTTAATTACACATAGCAAAACTTACATATAAGTAAGTATTTAATATTATTAATAAAATTATACAAGCAATAATTGCCCGATAAACCCAACTCAATTAATAGTTTATTTTGTTTTAACAAATTAAAAATCATTTCTAAAACAAATCACTAAAGATTTTTAACTGACTAGCTAACTACAAATTCGCTGTAACTAGGTAAATATAAAACAATTTCAAAAGTCGTAGAAATGAGCATAAAATAAAACAGTTGGACCGAGTTCAACACACCGAATGGGGAGTGAGGTGGTGATCGCCTTACTACGCCATAGCTACATCGTAGTAGGCTACGCCCCCCGAACTGGGCATGTCATTATGACAATAGTTTTATAGCAGGTGGATATTAGTATTTAAGGTTTAAGTACCTAAAGTACAATAAGGTTTTTTTTGTAAAATTCATTAAGGGCGATTTTTACAGTAAAAATCAATACCTACCCTAAATGCATATTGTGGTCATTTAAAAAGTTTCGTTTACCCACTTTATATCGATTTTCCTAGCTGTATATTATAATCTATAAAGACTCCGGACTAGGGGACCGTGCCTTTGGCGTTGTATCCGGAGGTCGTGGGTTTGAGTAGGAACTCATAACAAATACAATATTAGTGCGCTTTTTTTGTACAGTTTGTTATATAGTCTGGATGTTTATAAAAAAATGTATTAGTATCGTAATTTCTGGTACACACAAAGTTTGTGACCACCAATATGTGCAAAAAAATATGATTATAAGTAATTCAATCCATACACATATTGATTTCTAGGTACCAGTGTAAAAACTGGTACCTTGAAATCATCTTGTTATTATAAATCAATAATAATAATGAAATATATAGTATATAAAGGTGCTAAAACAATCATTATTTAGGTATTTAATATCTAACTATCTAATAATAATCTGTTAATATTATAATTTTACTCTCATAGCCATAGTATCTATACTTATAAAACCATTTGTACTGACTGACTATCAACGCACAGCCAAACTATAAGTCTGAAAAACTTCAATTTTTTTTTTCAAGACAATTTACACAAATTGCTCTGGTCACAAACTAAGCTCTAGGCTTGTACTATGTGTACCAGAAGCAACGATATAACACATATTATATTTTATAAACACCCAGACCATGACAAACTGTACAGAAAAAACGTACTAACTTTTTTTGCCATGGGTGGGAATCGAACCCACGACCTCCGGATACACTAAGCAAAACCAAAGGCGCAACCACTAGTCTACGGAGGCTGTCAATTTGAAACATAGATTTATTTTATAATGTACGAGTAAAAATCCGCTAAGAAATGATTTTGAATGAAATGAAACTTTAAAATTTGAATTACGACTACGTATACGGTTAAAGCGCGTTTTTTTTATTTATAATGAATTTAAAAAACATGCACTGTAAGTTACTACAGTTAAAATTACTATATAGTAAGTACGTGCTACAAAATGACTGAAGACCGCGTGTCGAAACCTTCAAGGTTATTCACTGCTGCAGTAAAATTATAGAGTAATAAATAAAATTAAACTGTTCTTAAAACAATGTGTTCAAATTTTGTATACTACCTACAGGTTAAAGCCATTACATATTATATAATAATTATAGGTAAGCACAGACTTCAATACCTTGAGATTACGTTCGAGTTGAGATTGTAAATTATATTTTGTTTTCACAACAATGGAATAGGGGTTTTTCTAATTAGCATAGCTAGTTAGAGTATTTGATTTATTTTAAAGTGATTGCGGCTTTTACGTGCAGCCGGGCGGCGCGTGAGTTCCATTTCCATTCTGGCCAACTAAAATTTGTACGATTTCTTTTATGGTAGCATAGAGCTTAGTTTGTGATCAAGAAAATATGTGTGAAATGTCCTACATATAAAATAATCCAAAAAAATATATTATATTATTGAAATGAAACTATTATTTTATGTAAGAAATACGTCATTTTCGATATAAACTCAAACGAAATGTCACGGCATCAAACTGGTTACCCCAATGCAAAAAAAAAGACATAAAATCAAAATTTTTCGTACGGATCCCGCCTATGTTATTCAGTGATAATGTAAAATTTTATTATAAGAATTTTTAAATTCGGTACATTAGTTTTTAAGTTTATTCATTAATAACAAAAATACAATGAATTTGTTTAATTTTCAGACACTTCAGGAAGAGCTTACTGGTGCCGCATTCCATCCCCTCGATGACAACCTTCTGATTACTCACGGCAAGGGACATTTGGCTTTTTGGAACCGAAGGAAAGATGGTTTCTTTGAGCGAACGGATATTATCAAACCGGTATAATAAAACTTATTATTTCGTGTCACACTTTAAGAGGAGCGTCTGGTGACACATTTTCCATGCAAAAGGTCGTGACTGTTATCCCCCTCTAAATTCATAGATTTTCATGATTTTCAGAGGCGTGAAAATATGACCGTACGTTTTCTTTATTTTTTAAGTTTGGTATAGGAAATAAAATATCAACCCTTAAAGTCCAATAAATCTTTCATATTACTTAAAACAATTAGTAAATCTATTAAGGGGTAGAAAACGTTATGGCCCGAAAGTCGTTTTGCGTCCTTAATTGTAGGTATAATCTCATACGTACTCTTTTTCTTATTGAGGGTCAATTTTTTGAGCTATTAAAATGTTATGGATAAAAACTCGATTTCAAGTTCACTTTAAAAAAAATATACCTAAAAGCGTAAGGTTTTTAAGAAATAAAAGAACATTGGAATTATTTCTCATTTTAATATTTTCACTATCCTAAAATATAATATGACTTAAATTGAAGCTCCCGTCTGCTTTTTCATTTCAATATTTTCATAAACTGAAATAACATATATAATTTTATTATTATGGTAATAGATTTTGACAGGTTCCTAGGTAAATTCTTCCCATTTTAATTAACAAAAGTTATTATCCTCTGAAAGAGATTTTTAATGATGAATGAAGCCAATTTAACCAATATAAATAAATGTGTATTTAATTTAATTTATTAAAAATATTATATTATTAGATTTCATAAATGTACTCTAGTTATTTTTTTTTTATTCCCTTGCAGGGTCTTGTTTAATATTTATATTTTTAAATTTTAACAAGATGAGGACACTAAATACTAAAAATCTTAGGAAATCTAATCTAATCTAATAATAATATAGTTTATTGTCTTATTTCCTTTTTTAGCCATCGCGTACTCATGTGACTGCTTTACAATTTGAGCAAGATGGAGACGTGGTGACCGCCGACAGTGATGGCTTTATAACAATATACAGCGTGGACAGCGATGGTGCTTACTTTGTTAGAATGGAATTCGAAGTGAGTTGGTATAGAATTTATTTATTTTTTTCAAAAAATTGTATTGTACAAAGGCGAGCTTAATGCCTTACATAAATATATGTTTAAAACTAACCTAAATTATGATAATGAGAAATGAGTAATTTCTTGAAAATGGCGAGAGACGAAGACTGTCTGATGTTCAGAATATTCTTAAAATAAGCCAAAGCCAAAAAAAATATTTCATGCAAACTTTTACGGGCAAGAAACTTTATATTTAACCATAATAAGGTATATTCGGTAGACTGCCTAAGATAATACAAATAACGATTGTTGATTAATTTAAAGACCAAGTTACAAAAGAAAAGTTTAAGATAAACTCAAATCAAATAAATCGAAATCGCAAGAAAATAATTTAAAAATTATTGGCACCTGATGGTAAGCGGATATACAAATGAATGAGGTTGATCAATACATTGTTGCAACACCATTAGTCGCTCATACTATACCAACTACATAGATGATACGGCTACGAGATAGATGGTAAAAAATACTACGGCTAAGAAATATTCCTCGCTGATTTGTTGTCAAATTAACTTCCCGTTTAAAGACTTTACATGGGGCCTTATTCCGAGTTCGCAACCGCCAAAAACGACAAAACGTTGCGTACAACTATAAATATGGAAATATAACTCCTATTCCTATAATGCCGCCATCTTGAAATACACGAATTTTTCTCAAGTTTGAACATATGTGGAGAACATTGGAATTTCAACTCCATAATTAACAGTATAAAATTATATTTCAATATTTATAGTTTACGCAACGTCGTGTCATGTTTAGCGGTTGCAAACTCGGAATAAGGCCCTTGGTCACTTATCTGTTTTTACGCCGTAAGCCACTTTTATATGTGTATAAAATTATATAAACGATATTTTTTCAGGCCCATACCAAAGGTATCAGTTCCCTGGTGATGCTTTCCGAGGGAACTCTATTGTCCGGAGGAGAAAAAGATCGTAAGATTGCGGCGTGGGATTCATTACAGAACTACAAACGGATTACTGATACTAAGGTTAAAATTATACTTGATAATAAGACATTTCACACATATTTCCCTGGTCATAAACTAAGCTGTAGTCTAGTGTGTGTACCAGAAAAAATCTATATAATAAAATATTGCGATATGACCGCCTCTTTGACATTGTATCCGGAGGTCGTGGGTTTCATTGCCATTAATGGAAAAAAAAAATTATTATATTTTTCTGTACAGTTTGCCATGGTCTGGGTGTTTATAAAATAGAATATATGCAATAGTATTGTTGTTTCTGGTACATATAGTACAATCTTAGCTTAGTTTACGATCAGGGCAATATGTGTTAAAAATGTCCTACATATTATATTATATTATTGATGTATTGTAGCTACCGGAATCTGCTGGCGGAGTCCGAAGTATATATCCTCAAAGGCCTGGAAGAAATGATGGCAATATTTATGTTGGTACTACTAGAAACAATATTATGGAAGGATCACTTCAAAGAAGATTTAATCAAGTAATTTTTCATATAATATACTAGCATTTGTTGACCCGGCTTTGCTCAGAAACAATTTTCTTAACTATCCATGGCTTTACCGTTGGAAGGCAGGGGAATGTACTGCAGCGTTCCCGGGCCGCGTTGATGGTTAAAGGCCTTTTAACTCAAGTAGAGAGGTTAGTGAACACAGTGAAGGGCACTGTGTTCACTAACCTCTTAACACAACCAAATTCTATATGATCCTGTTAGCGCCATCTAAGAAATACGTTCCATTAAGGGTTCGACGCCCGATCTTGGAAGGCCAAGATCCTTCCAATAAATGATGCAAAGACTTTGCTGGAATTCCTCTTGCAACGACTTCCACTGCATAAAGTTGAGTTTTAAAACCATTTCTAGTAATTTCATTTGTGAGATCAAAGTACTTGTTTGACTTGATGGTGTGGACCTTAGGAATGTTTGTTTCCCACAAAATAAATGTTGTTGTTGTTATAATATTTGTATAATTATGTAGGTACTTTGAATTGTACAATCATTGTATTGTATATTAATTGATAAATATATAAATAAAAACGCACTATATTGGTAAACCACCATTCAAATCATTTTACATTGCTTACCCCACTCCATATTGAAATTTAAAAAAACAATTTGAATATAGGTACTCGTAAGGGTACCAAATTTAAAGTTTGTAGTTAGACCTTACGTTACGGAAATATTAACTTTCCTGAAAATTTGAAATCGTATTTTGAAAAATACCTTCTTTTTGGGCCCCTACAACTCAAAAGGAAGCTACTGGCCAAATTTCATATTCTTCAGGTACAGTCAGGACAAACCCTTTTTTATGTATAAATTTCTATTAAAATATTTTAGGCGTTTTAGGTTTCGTTACTAAATTAATATGGTTAATTTTAGATACTTTTCGGTCATCATAAACAATTGATGGGCTTGGCTGTTCATCCTGACGATGAAATGTTTGCAACAGCTGGCCATGACAAAAACATTGCATTATGGCGGGGACACAAACTTATATTTGCTACGCAGGTAAATAAATAATTTTGTTTTTGACGTACCATCACACCATCTAGACAACCTTACTATAGCCAGCGGAGGGGTTTCGTAGGCACAGTCGCGGTGTTTATTCAGACTTATAGGTAGTTTTACAAGCTGGTGTAGTGACACTGGGACCGACTACTGTCTGTAATATTATAATATATAATTAGTGTAACGTAAAAATCTTTCTGTTATGTCTAATAAGTTTTTTTCTGATTTCGAAAAAAATACCAACACAGAAAGATTAATAAATACAATGGCCGACAAAAATATTATTTTAATTCTGCGACAAACAGCAATCGAGTATTATAGGAAGTGCGAAAGTTCTTTTTGTATGAAGAAAGCAGACTTCGCAATTACGAATGCAGTGTCCTTAACGTGCTCTCCGAAATACTATACTCCGAAATAATATGATGGTGGTGTGTAAAACAATATTTCATTAGTTTTATTTTGAAATAATTGTTTCTTCTATTCTTTTATACTAGAAAAATATAAAAATTCATATTTCACATGGAGATATATAATAGGGAGGCTTTAGGCTTCGACTTTCCAAATGTAATAACAGTAGCTCCACCACGAGTGTTTGCAAAACAGTTTCTAGTATAGTCGATAGTAACTATAGATAAGGATCAACCAATAGGATCACTTTCATAGTCATATAAACCTCTCTTATTGGTTGATCATATCTATATGATCCTATCTATAGTTACTAACGACTATAGTAAAAACTTGTGGCATACACAGAAAATGGCCGCTCGTCATACAAACCAAAACAAAATATATTATTATCAGTCAAGTCAAGGAGTGTGAACATAGTATGGCGGTAACGAACATTTCGTTCAATATTAGATTTTAGGGCACTTAATCTTATTTTCATGATATTTCAGGTGGGATATGAATGTGTATCGTTAGCATGGCATCCGGGAGGTGGCGCTTTAGCTGCAGGCAGCACAGAAGGACATTTGGTAGTTCTAAATGCGGATGCCGGTGCGCACGTGGCGACTCTACGTGTTTGTGGTTCACCGCTTAACTGTTTACAATATAATTCCGGTAAGTATATAAGCTTCATTACGAAATATATTTTATCTTTTATAGGAGCACGGCAAATGACTTTGTAACTACCTGATAGGAAACAGACCTACAACATATTGTTGGGCTTGATCAATACATTGTTGTTTAAGAACATTGATCACTCCCACTATACCGGATTTGGCGACAAAGACGAATTTACATTACAAGTCCACGCTGTTTTACCGTCAAATTTCCCTTTGTTATGAAAAATGGTAATATAACCCATCTATATGTCATATAATGTATAGTTTCACAAGTTGGTATAGGGAAACTGGGTTCGATAGCTGAAGAAGCTCTCCGAGGCATTATTATAGTTAACCAAATGTACATATTTTTTTAGATTAAAAACTCATTGGTACACACCGGGGTTTGAACCAGGAACCTAAGTGTTTTTATGTCTAAGGTCTAACCACCTCGGCCACCACGTATATTATTAAATTTTCGTAGTTAGGCAACCCGAAATATTATACAAAATGACGCTTAGTATTATTTCAGCTGGGGATATTCTTTCAATTGGATCACAGAATGGAAGTATCTACCTATTCAGAGTATCCCGTGATGGATTTTCTTATAAAAAATCTAACAAAATTCGTGGAGCTCAACCACTTATGCAACTAGACTGGAGTCTCGATGGAAACTATCTGCAAACTGTTACTGCTGACTATGATCTTGCATTCTGTATGTATTAATATTTTATTTTTAATTATTCCATAATAATTAATAAATACTGTATTCGCAATCGTGAAGTCTGCTTTCTACATACAAAATGAGCTTTCGCCCTTCCAGTATTACTTGACTACTGTTTGTCGCAGAATTAAAATAATAATTTTGTCGGACATTGTATTAATTAATCGTTTTTTGCGGGTGCGATTTTTGAATGTCAGTTTGAGTTTGATATCACCAGTGAGACAAATATCACCGGTGACTATGAAATCACGATTAATCAAATGTCCTATTTTTGAAAGTCAAACGTACCACACCAACATAGAGTATAATTAATATAGAAACACACCAACTTACAAATAATTTCTTATAAACAAGAGCGACAAGGGCTATATTGCGTTTCGTTACAGGAAGAAAATATTGTTTGGCATTCTTGTTTGTCATAAAAAAAAAACTATTCTAAAACATAAAATTTAATGGTATAACGGAACTTAATTGTCATTGTCTTTGATGATTATTATCTGCCACCGGTGACTTTATTTACAAGTGGAAGAGGGCACTCTTATTGATATCATAGGTATGATTTGGGTAAGTATTATGCCCGATTTCACCAACTCTAAGGGAGCTCCTAACTAAGTTAAGGGACTATTAATGAGAGTGGTTTATTTATTATTTATTTATTTTCACACCAGGTCCCTTTCGGGGTAGGCAGAGACAACCGAGCGTCACTTGGGTCTATCCCTACATACTCCTTTCGCCTCTTCCACAGTCATAACTCTTCTCATACATGCACGCCTATTTCGGAGACTTTTAATTGCACCGTCTTTTAAAACCTTTCCAATTTGATCATGTTACGTGTGTATTGGTCTCTCTCGGCCACGTTTACCCTTCACCTCGCTTTTATATATCTGGATCGTCAGTCTTTCATCACTCATTCTTTCTATATGCCCAAACCAGCGGAGCATACCTTTTCTTTTATTAGTTGTTTCATAGCAAATATGTCAGAATTATTATTTAGGGACTCCTTTAGAATTGGGGATCGATGGTGAAATCCGGCATTAGTCCCTCAATGAGATTTAAAAAATCTAAAATTAGAAATCAATAATAAATTTCATATCATATATTTAATCATCCGCTGACATTCAATAATCGCAAACCAGGGTTTTTATTTAAGCCAGAAAAAACTTTTTTAATATATATAATACAAAAAAAAATGTTCCTACAATAGAAAGATTTTTGAGTAGATACAATTACCAATATGTTAATAATAATTGAATTATGACTAACAGCTAAGTTGTGATATTGGACGTTTATATGGGCGTCAAGACGACTGTAGAGCCCTAATTTGTTTTTATTGGAGCAATGCATGTGACTTTATATCTACCTGATGGTAAGTAGCCCTAAAAAAATCCATGAATGGGGTCAATCAATAAATTGATGTTTAACAATATTGATCAATACGATGCGGTTATGAAATGGGCGGAAATAAAGGCGAGCTCTCACGGTATCCAAATTCACACGGACGTTCCCAAAGTTTTGAGCATAAAATATATGAAACTAGCGGCTCGTCCCGGCTTCGCACAGGTTTGTATAACTTTAACTATATGCTCAGCGCACGCCACGGAAGGCCTCAGAAACGATACTTTTCCCCCGTTTTTAAAACATTTTTGGTTACTGCTCCACAACTATAGGACCTAGCGTGATATTATATAGCCTATGTTACTTCTGAATAATGCAGCTTTCTAATGGTGAAAAAATTATTGCAATCGGTCCAGTAGTTTTTGAGTTTATTCATTACAAACATACAAAAATACAAATCTTTCCTCTTTATTATATTAGTATAGATATAGATTAGTATAGATTATAATATTGTAATAAACTCCATACTTATTAATTAGTTAACAATTCTTGTATCTTTATTATTATTTTATTACAGGGGATATTAAAGCTCTGTCTCCTGAAAAGAGTCCGATAGCAATGAAAGATGTTAAATGGGCAACCTTTAACTCTACAGTTGGTTTCCTAGTATCAGGTATAATATAAATTATTACGTAATTAAATCTTTTTTTTAAACCATACCAGACCACCTTGGCGGACCATTTGGGTACTCATCGGTGAGGTTTTATATCCATCCCATCATAGCTGATGGGATTTTAAGTCTACACCAAAGTGGCCATCTTGCCGAGCATGTTGAAATAGAACCAATATCGCATCTATAAACAGTTTCGAGTTACAAGTTGGTATAGTAAAACTGTGACTGAAAGCTTTATTCCGAAGCACGATAGTGGTATTGTCAAAAAAGAACATACATTTTTGTATTAAAAAAATATTAGTACACCGAGTATGTACCGGAGAAACTGTAGTGTTTTTAGTCTAAGGTCTAACCATAATAATTCCAGGAATGTGGAATAACCGATTCTATCCGATGACTTCATTAATTACCACTGCGAGTCGATCTGCAGCACAAGATCTACTAATTAGCGGTGACTCGGATGGTTATCTTAGATTATTCAGGTACCATTTTTTTTAATTTACGTTCACGCATCACGTATTTATCATATAAGGCAGAGACAACCTAGCGCTTCTAGTACCTTTCACTACAAATTTGCTACGAAATTGTAGTCTCTATCAATTTTCACAGTCAAGGTCCCTCTGTAAGAAATTTTAGAACGATTTTTTCGATAGATAAGGCATAGCTTTATTCTTTATATAAGTTTTAACTCGTTGTATTAAGGTGAAGAAAGATTTCCAAGTTGATTAATTTTTACATATTTTTTTTTGCTACGAAATTGTAGTCTCACTCAATTTTCACAGTCAAGGCCCCACTGTAAGACCTTTTGGAAAATATTTTTCGATAGATAAGGCATAGCTTTATTCACTGTATTAGTTTAAGGTGAAGATAGATTTCTAAGTTGCTTAATTTTTACTTAAATATTTTAGCTACGAAATTGTAGTCTCACTCAATTTTCACAGTCAAGACCCCACTGTAAGATATTTTGGAACTCATTTTTCGATAGATAAGGCATAGCTTTATTCACTATATAAGTTTTAAGGTAAAGAAAGCTTTCTAAGATACATAATTTTAACATAAAAAAAGCTATATTTTTCATACAATTTCAGTTGCCTAAATTATTTATTTGTCTATAACAGGTTATAACGACCAAAAACAATAAGCTTTATGCTAAGTTAAAATGTCAAAATTATTTTGCTACGGGATTGTTTTTTCAATCAATTTTCATAATCAATGTTCCAGTATAAGGGGGTTTGGAAATGATTTTCATATATTTCGTTGAAGTAGGCCACCTGTAAAGTTATATCAGAGAAATTATTTGATAAATATTATTTTTCATCAGAAATAAATTTGTCATCAAGTTAATTGTTATTTTTCATGAAAGATTTTTCATAATTCATAGGATTTCTATTCTTTATATTGCAATTAATAAACTAAGAAATATTTACTTTTTAAATTAGTCTAGTTATAATAGCTGCTATATTTTGGCTGTTAACTTTACACCGGTTTATTTTCTAGATATCCATGTGCCAGTTCCAAGGCAGAATACAACGAGTTCAAGGTATACACAGCAGCTATCTTCAGCGCGCGTTTCTTGTTCAACGACCGTTGTCTGGTGACCACCGGCGGCTCCGACGCGGCGCTCATGCTGTGGGAGCTGGTGGACGACTAGCGGCGCGCCCCGCAGGCCAAGCCGCCTGCAGTTGTACTAGCCCCCCCGACGCCTTCGCCGCCGCCACCAGCTCTTCTGTCCACCTTCAGGATCCTCGATGATGATGAACTGGATTGATAAGTTTGAAGAGTTTTGGTTAGGCGATTGTTTTAACTCACTGAGATACAGAAGTTATAGAAGACAAGTTGTTAACTACAACACCTTTTCCTATTGTGGCACTACTATTCAAACTGATACGACTTATGAAATTAACTTTTACATACTAGTTAATTTCTCAATAATTTCTTACGACGTTATTAATTATTTTGATGATAATTATAACACAAAATGGTGAATCGCAAGAAAAAAAATATTGCCATTGTCATTTTTTTATTACTAGAAATATTTCAATTGCACAGTTTTAGAAATATTTCTAATAATGCACTTTTATACACCATGAAATAATACATATTTTCATCTTATAATACTTGAAAGTAAATTAAATGATTACCTACCTATATGGGATCTAAAGAAAATGGTCAGTTAAATCGTTTGCATTGTGTTAGGGTAACCCTTAATTACTAAAAGACCACTGCCATTAAATTATTCATTTGTTTGTACTTAGGCAATTATTATAAAATTACGAATATATAGGTATATTTATTGCGGAATAAGAAAATATTATAAATATGGTGCTCATTGCGAAATAAAATATATTTAATCTTAAACAATATTTTATCCGAGCAAAAGTATACCTACTTATACAAAAATATGGTTGCTTAAACCTTCGATCAAAAGTTGTATTATTGATCGAAGGCTTAAACGAACAAAAAATCGAAGCACCTAAATTTTTTTATTTATAAAACATAATATAATTACTATTGCAGAAGGTTAGAACTTTACATATTATATAAAATATTGACACGTATCTACACATTTTATAAACTCACGGAAATCAATGAATTGTAGGGAAACTAATGGAATATTGTTGATGAAAAATTATTAAAAGCAAATTTATAAATATACATACATACACCTATAAGCACAATTAAACACATTAGAAACTACTTTTATAGGGTGTAAAAATAAAGTAAAAAATATTTTTACTAAATAATAAAATGAAATATTTGCAGGAACTTATTATTTGTACTTCTTATTATTATTATAAACATATACCTACATATATCTTAAAAACATTTTCAACCGATTTGTATATTTATAAAGTAGAAAGTACCTGTTGCAGTTAGAAAAATTGTGTTTTTCTTAATATTTAGTTTTAGGTTTAGTTATGTTTTTAAACCCAATTAATTACTAAACTCTTTTTATTTTAAGGTTGTCTTAATAATTTTATTAAGCTCGTGAAAATTATTTTAATAAAATATATATATATATAAAAACACAGTCCACTTAAAAAAAAACATCAATTAGTATTTTTTTTTAACTACCAAAGTAATTTTTTTTAACTAACTAAGTTAAGGAACAATTAATGACAGTTGTTTCATAGCAAATATGTCAAAATTCTAATTTAGGGGCTCCTTTAAAGTTAGGGATCGTTGGTTAAATCGGGCATTAGATTAACAAATAGAATAGACCAAAGTAATTTATTATCTTTTTTTTTATATAAAAATGCTTATCAAGTTCATTTAAAGTACCTACGCTTCAATGTTTTTAGCGACAAATAAGTTGATAGCTTAGAAGAATTGATTCAAGAACTCTATAATTAATAATATTATATTTTATAAGCACGCAGACAAAGTGTACAGAAAAACGTGCGCACTAATATTATTTTTCCATAAGTGGGAATCGAACTCACGACCTCGATACAACGCCAAAGGCGTTGTATATTTTCGCTGTTTTGTTACAAAATAAGTATAAAGTTAGTTATTATTATGCGCTAGCTAAAAGCTAGATTTATTTTTTCATATTATTTTCTTTTTGTATTTTTACAACATTTTTCTATGTTAGAAGAAGTAAAATAATATAACTAAAAAAAATTATACGATAAGTTATATTCGCAGTTATATTGCATGGCAAAGTTGGTTACTGAGACTGTGGGAGGTATTTACCTCGCCCTTTACTGTATATGGTATACCTACCCTCTACACAAACGCTGTATTTTATTAATTTATTTTAACGGCACTGGTCCGTCCTTTTATGCCTGTGTAAATGGAACGTAGCCGTGTACATAAACAGGCACGTTCTATTGCGTTATAATGTATAAAACCGGCATTGTGTGAGCGATCAATGTTGTTAAACACAAATGTATTGATCGACCCCATTCACAGACTTTGCTAATCTGCTTACCATAAAGACTCATGCCGTGCTTCTATAAAAAAAACTATTAGCGGCATTAAGTACTTAATGTAATGTTTTTAAATAAAATAAATATTTCATACATTACAGGCCTACTATGGAACGTGCATATCATACGCGTATGCGTCCGATGTTTTTATGTCGTTTCGTTAGCTTGTCAAAATAACAAAATCCTATATAAGACGTTAAACCATTAACAACAACTAAAACCGAAAAGGCCATGCACTCTACCATCTTGTAATACAGGTACTTTTGGCTTGAAAGCAGGTACATTCCATGAAGTGGTAATTTTAAGAACCTACATACACAATTTCGGTTAAAGTTTATCAATGTTAATGTCTGGAACTACAAGTCGATTTGAGAATACCTATATATTTTTAAAGCACAAAGACGCATTTGTTCGACTTTTAATTCGGTGCACTGAAATCCGAACGGTGAATATATAGTTTATAGTTGAACCAAAATACCACTTTTGTTTCATATAAATAGCATCATCAACAAAATTTAACGAAAATTAAATCGAAGGATATATGCACATAGTGTTATTTAAGCTTAAATATAAATTAATTTTTATTTCACTTATTTATATAAATAAAAACTCAATATACCTATATATATTATAAATAAGTATGTAGGCATGTTAGTATTATTTTTAATATCCATTTAATTTATTAACCATCGAGAGTAGGATACTGTGTTATTAATATATTGTTTATTTTCTATTGGAAATTGGTAAATATCACAGATAACTCGGTGGTAAATATTTGTAAAGGAAAATTATCCATTTTATAAAAGATAATAATAAAATTTCACACTGCGCATTTTGTTGTTTTATTTTTGTGAACCCAATCTTTGTAACCCATACAGATGCATACAAGATGCATCAAGAGAATTAGTCATATTTCGCATTTTTTCCTGGGTTTTCAGGAGACTACTGCATCAATTTATTGTCGACAGTTCCTCTTTAATCTGCAGTTTCGAAATGGGAGTATATAAAATATAATATGTAATATATTATTATCGTTGTTTCAGGTACACATAGTTCAAACCTAGAGCTTAGTTTGTAACTAGAGCAATATGTGTAAATTGTCCAACATATTATTATTTATTACGCACCCAGCTTTTTGTTAGTTGGTAATGTTAGCGCGGCGCAGATGTTGCTAATCTGCCCCCCTAGCAAGAGCATGGTTGCTTTTTACGCTTGTACGTCGCAGAAGCGTGAAAGCGAGGGAGATAACAAATGTATTATCCTATTGGTGTATCTTTATTGTTGTCTCGTTTTGGTTATTTTTGCAACGATATAAACGAAAGTGCCGTCATCATGAAGCTAAAAAAACGCGCCCCGCGCCAATGGAGTAAGCATGAAACATAAATTGTTTCATAATAGTACGATACCGGTGTCGCCAATTTCTGAGTCGAACAAATGAAGAACGGTGAAAAAGGTGTGGCTTCAAATGGCAGCTCAACGCTTCTGACACTTAAAAAACTGCTTGAGAAAAAAAGAGATACAAGCAAACACGAATGTGTGCGCGTGTCTATGAAGTGTATTGTTTTTTTATTATAAAAAGCCAAATATTTAATTGCATACTTAATAGTTTCCATAGTGTTGCCACCGACAACAAATATTATTACTTATCGATATAAACCAAATATTTTGGGATTTATAGAGATCATCAAAGATTAATAATTATTTATCTATATACAATTGTAATACACACACATATCATCAAGGTAACCAGCGAAGGGGTTTTAATCCCACCTCGAAGCCGATGGTATGAGTCTACACCGAACAAGTGGCTAGCTCGTCGCGATGTTTTGAATAGACTCAATAACTTGGAAAAATATACTTTAGGCTAATATGATCAAATCAAACAACTTTCCCATGGAACCATGTATCGCAAAAGAAAAAAAAATGGCCTTCTCCATACAAACTAGTAACGTTAAAATGACCAATTTGTATGGGGAAGTACATTTTTTTTTTCATTTGCGAAATATGGTTCCATAGAAAAAATTGTTAGATTTTATCAGCAGAACCTCATATTAGCCCAAAGTACATCCTTTCAAATCCACCCTGATAGACACTTTCGCATTTATAATACTAGTGGATTTAAAAAATGTAGGTATATAATAATATAACAATAAGTTAAAATACTTTATTAAATTAAATTATTTATTAAATTAAAACACATGCACAACTAACTACATGTACCTACTAAACGCAATCTCAACATTTTTGACCGACCTCCAAGAGGAAGTTTTTTCCATTTGCTGTGGAGACAACTGGGGTTTGGGGCTCTGAAGCCAAGGAATTCAGCAAAAGGCTATGTGCTCTTCTAAATGAGATCACTGGAGATTCCCGGTCCGGATATTTCTTTAAACAAAGGATATCACTGGCAGTACAAAGAGGTAATGCTGCCAGTGTTATGGGAACCTTCGGGCCGGGACAGAGTCGGGACATAGTGGATATTTAATTTTTTTTTTATTATGTAGTATTTATCATAATTGTGTTTTTTTATTTTTTTATATTATTTTTTTTATTTTTTATTGGTACTTATATATATGATAACTTTAAAACTGGAAAAATAATTGAATTGTACTAAATAAAGAGGAAGTTATACTCAAACTACAAAAGGCGAAAAACAATTAAATCGTAACTTGATTCGTCAAAATGTACTGAACATACGGGTATTCTTGTTGGTTATCAATTTTCTTCTCTTTTAATTGCCTCCCCATTTACGTTTCAATGCCGGATCTTTCGGGAAACTGTATCATGTATAGAAAATATAATTAGTATTATATAAAAAAAACAATAATTGTATAATATCTCATAACCATGAAAGTATTTACAAAATTCGAGTATATCAACTATAAAATCACATCACTAAATAGTAACTGACAAACCTCGTTGGACGCTTCTGTTGTCGCCATACCTTTTGATTAAATAAAATTGAAAAGATTATAAATTATTTTAAAGTATCGAAATTCTCATTAAAAATAAAAACACATCACTAGTTCTTCAACTTCTAACTGATGCACATAGTTTGACAGTTACCATAGTTACGACGTTAGATTTTGATATTTTAATTATGGGTTTTATTATAATTTTTTATTAAAGTTTAATATAAGAAAAACATGTTAAATACATACTTGAAAAACGTGACACTAGGTACTTTTTTTTAATAGTAGTTTCTACACAGCTTTAATGCACAATTAACCATTTTTTCGACAATAAAAGCGGAGCTCTTTTCGACTTTCTCCGCCGAACGCACAAATCAGACTGAGGATGTAAAAAATGTAAAGGTGTGTGTGAGTGACAAATTTGTCACTCGCGCGGCACCCGGCAAATTGAATGATGCTTACTCCAGTAGGGGCGCGCGGACGGGCACGGTTTTTACCTTCATGTAAAAAGCTAAATATTAAATTGCATACTTAATAGTTTCGATAGTGTTGCCACCGACAACCAATATTAAAACTTATCGATATAAACCAAATATTTTGGTATTTATGGAGATCATCAAAGATTAATAATTATTAATCGATATACCTACAATTGTAATACACACACATATAATCACGGGCCCCAAGGTAACTAGCGGAGGGGTTTTAATCCCACCTCGTCGTAGCCGATGGTATGAGTCTACACCGAACAAGTGGCTAGCTCGTCGCGATGTTTTGAATAGACTCAATAACTTTGAAAGGATATACTTTGGGCTAATATGATCAAATCAAACAACTTTCCCATGGAACCATGTATCGCAAAAGAATAAAAAATGGCATTCTCCATACAAACTAGTAACGTTGAAATGACCAATTTGTATGGGAAAGTCATTTTTTTTTTCATTTGCGAAATATGGTTCCATAGAAAAAGTTGTTAGATTTTATCAGCTTCTGCTGATATTAGCCTCATATTAGCCCAAAGTACATCCTTTCAAATTCACCCTGATAGACACTTTCGCATTTATAATACTAGTGGATTTAAAATATGTAGGTATTACAATAAATTAAAATACCTACGTTATTAAATAAATTATTTATTAAATTAAAACACATACACAACTAACTACATGTTACCTACTAAACGCAATCTCAACATTTTTGACCGACCTCCAAGAGGAAGTTATAAAAGTCGATGCAAACTACAAAAGGCGACAAACAATTAAATCGTAGCTTGATTCCTCAAAATGTACTGAACATACACGGGTATGATTGTTGGTAACCAAATGTCGTCTCTTTTAATTGCCTAAAACATAAATGGGTAGTCATTTACGTTTTAATGCCGGATCTTTCGGGAAACTGTATGTATAGAAAATATAATTAGTATTATATAAAAAAAAAACAATAATTGTATAAAATCTCATAACCATGAAAGTATTTACAAAAATCGAGTTTATCAACTATAAAATCACATCACTAAATTGTAACTGACAAACCTCGTTGGACGGTTCTGTTGTCGCCATACCTTTGATTAAAATTTGATTGATAATTAATTTAATGATTATAAATTATTTTAAAGTATCGAACTTCTCATTAAAAATAAAAACACATCACTAGTTTTTCAACTTCTAACTGATGCACATAGATTGACAGTTACCGTCAGATTTTGATATTTTAATTATGGGTTTTATTATTAACTTTTATTAAGGTTTAATATAAGAAAAACATGTTAAATACATACTTGAAAAACGTGACACCAGGTACTTTTTTTTAAGAGTTGTTTCTACACAGCGTTAATGAACAATTAACCATTTTTCCGACAATAAAAGCGGAGCTCTTTTCCACCTTCTCCGCCGAACGCACAAATCAGACTGAGGATGTAAAAAATGTAAAAGTGTGTGTGAGTGACAAATTTGTCACTCGCGCGGCACCCTGCAAATTGAATGATGCTTACTCCAGTAGCGGCGCGCGGACGGGCACGGTTTTTACCTTCATGGCCGTCATCATCAAATGTCATTTTCATACAAAAGTTTCGTTAGCGTATTTACTCAGATTAATAATAATAATTATTAATCTGAGCGTATTTACGACTGCGCTCTTGGCTGACGTTAGTAACAGTCGTTTTTTTGCGAAATGTTACCAATAAATGTTAACATTTTTAGCAACGCGTTGGAGGTGAATTTTTATTGATAATTTTTGACAGATGTCAAACAATCCGTATCAAGCATGAAACTAAAAAACGCGCCCAGATCAAGAGTATATAAGAAAACCAAATATTTATAGTTCGAAAGATAATTTTAAGATTAATAACCTAATACATTCGCAGGAAAATCCTATAACTCTGTGATTTTCCTGCGAATGTATTAGGTTATTACATACATATCATCACGGGTGCCTAACGGCGCCCTAGACCGCCTAGACGGCGCCAGGGTACCCAGCGGAAGGGTTTTAATCCCACCTCTATTAGGTTATTAATCTTAAAATTATCTTTCGAACTATAAATATTTGGTTTTCTTATATACTCTTGTTTAATTTATGTGTTTAATTACTTTGTAGATTTAAGTGTTTTATTTACTTTACTGAATAATGAAGAACAATTTTTGGAGAACCAAATTATAAGAACATTAATTTTTGGAAGAAATTATGATAATGATCATGATGAAATAGATAATTTTTAATTTAATTTCGGCTTTTTTTACATTGAAGGTAAATGTCAAAATGGCAGATGTCAGAAATCAGTAGGTATTTGTTATTTGTATCGTTTTGTATGCATTGCTTTTATTATTATTATATTTTGATTAATGGCGTCTACGCGTTACGCATAATTTTGCCATGTCATGTGGGTAGTTTTAAATTGTTCAAAGTATTTTTTGTGAAAGAGGGATAATTAAATGGAAAGGAATTGGGAAAGGACTAGGGTAGAAAAGGGAATGGCGACATGACCGTATGTAAGCATACGGTATAGTCTTGCCAATATCAAGTGAAGAAGGAAATGTATACAGTATAATGGGTACCGCCATTTTACTGAAGATTATTTTTATAATATTTTATTATACTGTGGGATTATTTGAGATAACACAAACACCGAGATCACTGCGTAAATGTTACACTTCTCACACTTAATATTACTATACGAATGCTTATTCTACAAAATTAGTACACTTTTGCACAATAATATTCAATAAAATTAAATTTGAAAAATATAATATAAACACGCGTCTACAGCGTTCGGGCTACCCTCAAAGAATCTCATAACAAATGTTAACATGATCTAAATAAAACGCCAAAACAGCTGATTTTCATGTTAGCGCAAATACTGGTACGGCTTAGCTAACAAAACGCACCAAATGTATAACTAATATGATAAATTTTGTTTTTATTTTTTGCCATTATCTGTTATTATTTTAGGCCTTAGGGCTCTTGATTATACTTGTAAGTAAAGTTAAATAAATATTATTATATATTGTTACTACCCGCTTGGCCCTTGGCATTGGCAATAATAAGCTGAATGCCTGAAAGCTATTACTGAAACAATTTTTTTTTTAAATCTGATTTTTAGGTTAGTATTGTTGTTTAGAAGGGATCAAGTTGCCTCATGGGAAAGTATATGGAATTCTGACCCCACTAAGGCTAAACATTATAGATCAATCCAACCTACCATTTTCACTAAACCTTGGTTTTTTACATTAAAACAATTTACTAGACAAATCACCTCTACTATCTGTCGACTTCGACTTGGCCATAATAGTCTACCTTGCCACCTACATAGAATCAGGGTTAGAGAGAGCCCCTTGTGTGACTGTGGGACAGATCTGGGAACATTAGAACACTCTCTATTTGGTTGTCCCAATCAGAATATTTCCCTATATGATATTCTTCCACCCATAATCCCTCGTCCCACCAATTCAACTACTCTCTTATCACTGCCCAATTATAATGGAATACTGGCTATAGCAAAATATTTAAAAAAGTTCAAATTAAGATTCTGATTATAAATATATTCCTATTATACTTCCTATAAATATTTATTTCTGGACCGCTGGATCCGGTTTTTATTAGTTTCAGGGGCCCCTTGTATAAGTTTGTACCTTAATATATAATAGAAGTTAAATTAAATTTTTAACTACTTTATATATCTAATATATGTTTCTTTTTCAGATCTGTGTGCCGTCCTGTATTGTCCACGGGCCCTTGTGTTCCCCTATATTGAATTCTTTGTTTGTATTGTACTGTTTATACCTAGTGTTAAATGTTTAACCTAACTAATATTTATTGACCTTTTTTTTTTTTTTATAAAACAATAATAATTTTAATATCATATTTATACTCCTATGTGCCTTTTCAACAACTTGACATTGGCATAGTTACGCGTCAAGCGAAAAGCCATGCACCAAAAATAATAATAATTGTTGTTTTATTTTATTTCAAATGGCCTTATGTTTATAATATTTAACAAATAATTGTGTGAAAAGAATTAATTTATAATGACAAAACCCCGTCCTTGTGGTTGTAAAGGTTGTAGAACCTGTCTAATTTGTGAAACGCAGTTTGGTGCTGATAATCTGAAACTTAAAATAACATTAAACCAAGATAATTCCTACGTCTATTGCCCGTTATGCAATAAAGCCTGGAAAGGATGGGACATGGATTTATACAAACAACATCCTAACCATTCCGGAGATTCGATAACGTATGCAGGTGTTTATATTAAGTTGGATTTTATTAACTTTGACGAAGAAGAAGTACTAATGAAATCATTAGATGAAATGCCATGGGATATATCGCAAAGTGGTCGTAGAAAGCAAAACTTCGGTCCAAAAACAAATTTTAAGAAAAGAAAAGTAGCCAATGGTAATTTTGAAGGATTTCCTTATTGTACAAAGTTTTTACAAGATAGATTTAATGAGATTGATTTGATGAAAGGTTATGAAACGATAGAACAATGTTCATTGGAATATGATCCTAGTAAGGGTGCTTCTATAGACCCGCATATAGATGATTGTTGGATATGGGGAGAGAGGATAGTTACTGTGAATTGCTTGTCAGATTCAGTGTTGACAATGACACCTTATGTTGGTGATAAAATAAGATATAACTTAAAAGATGCGGAGAGCTACAGTCCTGTTGTTAAAAGTGATGGCAATGTGAGCTTATGCCCCGGAAGTGAAAATGCAAATGCTTTAGAAATAAGTTGTCCTGTTGATGTTATAAAAGATATTGTTATTAGAATTCCTATGCCGAGGTAAATATTTGTTATTTTAAGCAATTTATTTTCATTTTCCTATACAAATAATCCCTGCGTTCCGATCAGTAGTGCGGGCAGTTTTTCGTGGTGACATCAAAAACCAGCATGACCTCCCGTTTCAACACAGCCTCGTATTTTTTTTTAGCGATGCTAAAATGCAGCTCTTAAACGATCAGTGTTGATTTTTGATGCCACTTTTTGAAAAGAAGCACTATTTTGAATTAAATAATTGAAATTTTAAAAATTACTACCTTTACATTATATAATAAATCAATATTTTTTAATTAACTATTATTTAAATACAATAATTTTATAATATCACAATATTAATTTAATTAACAACCTCAAACTAAACATACCAAAGCTGAATGTAGTTGCACAATATTTACTTTTAAGGTTTAATCGAACTTTTAAAACTAAAGCAGATATGAATATATAAAATAATTAATTAAATTCCAATTTGTAGATAGATACTCACATGTAAACAAACATCTGTCAAAAAGTAGGTCGCGGAACGATTGATGGTAACTTGAATTGCTAACATTTCCGCGCGGTGAAACGACCTTGGCTAAATAGAGATGCTGTGGCAGCGATGCTGAGGTCAGAACGCAAGGAATGTGAGGCATACAATAACATGGCCAACCATTAATGTAGGGAATGCATATTAATTGTTGATATGGATGCCTAGTAATTACATTAATTCTGTCCAAAATATCCTTCTAATTTTTATTGGAGCACAGCATGTGACTCTGTATCTACTTACCTGGTGGTGGTAAAAAGACCTACAAAGTCCAAGACTTAAGCTTTACACTCCATACACAATTATTTAAAAGTCTATTATAAAATCCTTGCAGTTTTATAATCTCTTTTTGACTACCTCAATAATAAACTGTTGCACTATTTTCCCAAGAACTGGTGAATCCATTGACTAATAGTATCATCACTAGATACCTAATGCAACAAACACAAAATAAAATACATTGTCCATTGATAGGATATCTTTTTAATCATTAGTAAGTATATTAAATTATCAATTTTATATTACAGAAGATCTTTGCTGGTGTTTTATGGTGAACCTCGTTACCACTGGGAGCATAGTGTCCTGCGAGAAGACATCACCTCTAGGAGAGTATGCATCGCTTACCGAGAGTTTACACCCCCTTACATGAATGGGGGTAAACATGAACAGATAGGAACTGTTATAAGGGAAAAGTCTAAGTTGTTTTGGGATCACAAAATAAAGTATGGAATATATATTTTTGTTTATTTATTATACCTATTTTACATTTAAAAAGAACAAATTGATATGTAGGACACTTCACATATATTGTCCTGGTCACAAACTAGCTCTAGGCTTATGCTATGTATACCAGAAACATATATTAATAAGTATTAAACTAATATTATATTATAAACACTTAAAACATATCTATAATTATTATTACTTTTCTTTAATTATAGAGAGAGACAATGTTCTTAGCAAACCATGGATTCACCGTGCGGGTGCCGGGTCCATCGCGTGGTTGAAAGGCAGGGGAATGAACTTCAGCGTTCCCGGACTTGAGACCGCAAAGTAGGTTTAAAGGCCTTTTGAACTCTCACCTGCACTGTGTTCACTACCCTCTCTACTCAACCAAATATTATATGATCCTGTTAGCGCCATCCTGGAAACACGCTCCATAAAAGTTCCGACGGCTGTTCTCGGAAGGCCAAGATCCTTCAATAGACGGTGCAAAGACTTTGCTGGAATTCCTCTTGCACCAACTTCCACTGCATAAAGTTGAGTTTTAAATCCGTTTCTAGTAATTTCGTTTGTGAGATCAAAATATTTGTTCGACTTGATGTTGTGGTCCTTAGGTATGTTTGTTTCCCACGGAACGGTGAGTTCTATAAGTATTACTTTCTTCAAGCACCGAGAGTACACCAGTATGTCTGGTCTATAGGCTGAAACTGCTAGTTCGTCTGGAATCTTGTAATGTATTTTAAATGTATCCATGAATATTTTCCAGTCTTGTGCTTTGTCCAGGATTGAGAAAGGTTTACTTTGAGTTTTCTTGAGTTGTCCCTCCTTTACAAAAGTAGTCAGTCTTTCATTTGTTGTTAATCCTTTTCTGGCTCTAGCAATACTGAGACTTACAGCTTCACGAATAATTTCTAGAACTTTATCATGTCGGTGCAAATAATGACCTTTTTCAAGTAGAGTTTTGCACCCAGCAAGTATATGTCTGGCCGTCCCTACAGCAACACCGCACAATGTACATGTCTTATCTGTTGCCTTCCCCCATCTTACCAGATTGCTCTGGTCAGGTAGGGACATTTGAAAGGCATTCAGATAGAACTTAATAAGTGCCGGAGACCAATCGTACATGAGTGTGCGCCATTTCAGGGCTGGAGGAATACAAACTTCCCCCAAAGTAAGCCATTCATTCTGTACTTCTAGGGTCATCGCGTGAACTCTGTAGCCATGCTCTTCATCTTCCCTAAGAAAAGATTTAATAACATCTTTATCACATTCCTTTTTCTTCCAACCTAACCCCCTTTTGCTGATCTGGGCACCGCTCATAAATAATTTATGAAACTGAAGTCTTGACTCCATCTCAGAGGCCAATGAGTCTTTTGGGAGAGATGCAATCAGATTATCCCGAGAGTTACTCAGGATTTGTTGCTTGGTTACACGTAGATGTTTGTACAACTCAGATGGTTTTTTAAAATTCATCCCAAATTGTTGCTGTCCCCTGAACAGCGTAGAGGAGTCAGCGCCCTGAGCTAATCCAAGCCAAGACTTAAGTTTTCTTATGACAGTTGCATCCAGATTTACCAAAAGAGTTTTGTTGAAGTCGTATAAAAGAAAAGGCCATGTTAGACGAGATGTTAGGTAGTTGTCATAAATCCAAGCTTTCTTGACATTACTAATTGGCTGTTGATCTACCTTGTTGATGTCATTAATAAAGCGTTCCACAACCACATCTAAGGATGGTGTTCTTCCTTTAAAATCGATCCTTCTGCCCAGAAATTTGAAAGGCATGGCTTCCTCTACTGGGGCTACTTTCTGCCCTGCTATGAATAGTTCTGGGTCGTATGACGTAAACCTAGTATTTCGTCTGCCCAGACACAGACAGAAGCATTTTGATGGTTTTGTTCTCATGCCTTTCGACCATACACAGAATTCGTCTACCAGAGTAAGCAAATTCTGGCATTGTTTTGGATTGCGTGTTAGCACTGCTAGGTCGTCTGCAAATGCTAGGATGGACTCCGAATATACATTATTTAACTTAAATCTATATCCCCACTTCTTTTCACTAGTTTTAAGTTTGTCAATTAAGGTGTTAATAATAATATTGAAAGCTATTGGTGAGAGGCAACAGCCTTGAAATAGCCCAACATTATATTTAAGAGGATCTGTGAACCCATTTTTATTTGTAATGACAAATCTTAAGTTCTTATAATAATTAGCAATTATATCCATGATCACTGTTGGGAAGTTATACCATTTTAGGGCAACTTGTAGCAATTTATGCTGGACCGATCCAAAAGCATTTTCCAAATCAATCCAGCAGACACTCAATTGACGCTCGTGCTCCCTGGCATCCTTCAAACATTCCGAAAGTAAGGTGTTGTGTTCCAAACAACCAGAAATTCCCGGAAGAAATCCTTTCTGGTGCTGGGATAAAAAGTACTTGTTTGTGATCATAAACCTCGACATTCTTGCTTGAAGTATAGAAAAGAAGATTTTGGACATAGTGTTTGTTAACGCAATAGGTCTTGTATCTTTAGGATCAGTAACCTCAGGCTTTTTTGGTATAAGAACAAAAGCTGCTTCTCCGAACACAGTCGGTACTTGTTTGCTTGACCATATTCTACAGTAGATGTTATGTAAACACTTGCGAATGTGAGGACACTTTTTATATACAATGTAGGGTATGCCATCCGGACCTGGTGCTGACTTTACGCTTTTCTTCTTCACTTGCTCCTCAGTCTCTTCAATGCTTGGTGGATTGCATTGAAAGTCTACTGCAGGATTATGCGGTCGTGTTGAAGGTGGATCCGGGTATGCTACCTCTCTTTGTGGCATTGCATAAGTCTCACTGAAGTGTTTATAGATTTGTTCTTTGGTCAGCGAAAGTCTTCCACTATTTTCACTGAAAATCTTCTTAGCATAAATAAAAGGGTTTTTGTCAAATCTAACTTCATGCTGGGCTCTATTAAATTGATTTTTATTATCTTGTATCTGGAGACAAATTCCCTGGATTAATTTGAGAATAGATCTTAATGCCCTGGCTAACTTGTGGCACAGGTTCTTGTCTCCCATTGCTTTGGCCCAGCGAAGTTTCTTGATGAGCTCCCTCTTTTTACGCCTCATTTTCAGTTTAAAAGCGTTTTCTTTCTTGGTATATGCATATGTGGATTCCGGAGGATAGTGCTCCACAAAGTAATTGTATACCGTAAACTGGAAGGTTTGTACCTGGCTGTTAATATCTTGCTTGGAACCAGGGCTATCAAGCAAGACTGCCAAATTAAGATCGTGCACCTTCAAAGTTGATTCTTTAATAGGGGGGATGCTAAGACGCGTCCTGATGTTGATGGACTCCTGGTTGGTTTCACATGTAGGTGTACCTTGGGACATATGAGAGTCAGCTCTATCCGCAGTACTGACCGAAGAACTTACAGACGACAGTCGTGCTTCGCTTCCTTCATGTAATTTTAAATGTTTCTTGAACCAGGCTTGTCTCTTGTAAATTTTCCCGCATGTAGGGCATTTCAGTTCCGTGTTCTCGCCAAGGTCGTTGTTTAAAGACTCCTGTGGACAGTTCTTCCGCCCCCCCTCTCGGACTGTCCCGGGGGTATTATTCTTTTTTGGCTTTTTAGCGAGTATATACAGGGGCCTGGCTTGCTAGGCCTTAGCCCTCGGCTGTCTTTCCAAGCTGTCCGCTGTCTTTCCAGCAGCCACCTGTCTGTTCCAGTGTCACCTGTCTTTCCAGGGCCATCCCGTCTCTCCGGGCTGTCAGTAAGTATGAGACAATGTTCTTAGCAAACCATGGATTCACCGTGCGGGTGCCGGGTCCATCGCGTGGTTGAAAGGCAGGGAAATGAACTTCAGCGTTCCCGGACTTGAGACCGCGAAGTAGGTTTAAAGGCCTATTGAACTCTCACCTGCACTGTGTTCACTACCCTCTCTACTCAACCAAATATTATATGATCCTGTTAGCGCCATCCTGGAAACACGCTCCATAAAAGTTCCGACGGCTGTTCTCGGAAGGCCAAGATCCTTCAATAGACGGTGCAAAGACTTTGCTGGAATTCCTCTTGCACCAACTTCCACTGCATAAAGTTGAGTTTTAAATCCGTTTCTAGTAATTTCGTTTGTGAGATCAAAATATTTGTTCGACTTGATGTTGTGGTCCTTAGGTATGTTTGTTTCCCACGGAACGGTGAGTTCTATAAGTATTACTTTCTTCAAGCACCGAGAGTACACCAGTATGTCTGGTCTATAGGCTGAAACTGCTAGTTCGTCTGGAATCTTGTAATGTATTTTAAATGTATCCATGAATATTTTCCAGTCTTGTGCTTTGTCCAGGATTGAGAAAGGTTTACTTTGAGTTTTCTTGAGTTGTCCCTCCTTTACAAAAGTAGTCAGTCTTTCATTTGTTGTTAATCCTTTTCTGGCTCTAGCAATACTGAGACTTACAGCTTCACGAATAATTTCTAGAACTTTATCATGTCGGTGCAAATAATGACCTTTTTGAAGTAGAGTTTTGCACCCAGCAAGTATATGTCTGGCCGTCCCTACAGCAACACCGCACAATGTACATGTCTTATCTGTTGCCTTCCCCCATCTTACCAGATTGCTCTGGTCAGGTAGGGACATTTGAAAGGCATTCAGATAGAACTTAATAAGTGCCGGAGACCAATCGAGAAAACAAGAAAGAAACCAAGGAGAAAATTACCAATTGCTTATCGTAAAATATAAGTTAAATGCAAATATGAAGTGTTAAGCAGGCCAATAAGAAATTTAGAATACATGTTCATAAGGTAACAAGAATTCATGAAATTACATAGTTTGGCCATAAATACTGTTACAACTAAAAATAAAAAAAATATTACATTTGAATTCTCTGTCATTTTTATATGATTGTTCATTGTTTTTCATATTTTGGCGCCAATACATTGCACAATATTTAGCGATATTAAAATGAAGTGGGGTGATAAAGAAAACCGAATCACTGATTGCATTACATAAAGCAGGTATGGAGCCAAATGCAATTTTTAAAACTCCATACACTTGGTATTAGTCAAATGTTTGTGTACCGGGCTATTAATAGGTACAATGAGACCTCCTCTGTTTGTGTCAGAAAAAGATCTGGCCGTTCACGTAGTAATTGTACGTAAAAGGTGGTCAAAGCAGTAAGGGAAAGAATTCGATGAAATCCGGTCGAAAGCAAAAGATTTTATCTCGGGAGAAGAAGATAGCACCTAGAACCATGTCGCGTATCTTAAAAGGTGACTTAGGACTTGCAGCCTATAAGAGACGCACTGGTAATTTCTGAGATGAGAATTTTTTTACAGTTAAACAACATTTTAACAAACAAAATGTGGGGTGTAAGCTATGAAGGAGTGACTGGGATAAATAAATGTAGGCCAATAGCGCTGTGCGATCTGAACTAATCTGTATTGTGTCGGTGCAAGAGTCGCTATTTATTTAATTGATTTTTCGGAGTGGAGCTTCTGTACTTGTACCATTATTTCTTCTGTGGTATTAGTAATGCGTATTAAGGACACTACATTCGTAATCGCGAACTCCGCATTCTCCGTACAAAATGAACTTTCGCACTTCTAGTAATACTCAATAACTGTTTGTCGTAGAATTAAAATATATTTTTGTCGATCATTGTATTTATTATTATTTTTAATCTTTCTGTGTTGGGTTTTTTTATTATTGCGAATTCAGAAAAAAACTTTTTTAATACTATAATATTTATTACCCACAACAGACAGATTTTTCGTCTCTAGTTTGAATTCATATATACTCGAATTAATTTCCCTGTCATTCTTATGCCTATATCACAGTTCTTTATTTCATTTAACACAAGTTAACTGTTTATTACTATTTTTTAATACAACCCATACAAAATAAGTTACGGTTCCGGCCGAAACTAAAAGATTCGGTTTCGACTGAAAATCCTGTTTCGGTCGGACACTATGTCTAATATAGGTTTCGGCTGAAACTGAGACCCATGAATCGGTTTCGACTGAAAATCCTGTTTCGGTCGGACACTATGTCTAATATAGGTTTCGGCTGAAACTGAGACCCATGAATCGGTTTCGACTGAAAATCCTGTTTCGGTCGGACACTATGTCTAATATAGGTTTCGGCTGAAACTGAGACCCATGAATCGGTTTCGGCTGAAAATACTGTTTTGGTCGCAAATACCTAGTTTTTTTGTTGGAGCACGGTATGTGTCTTTGTATCTATCTGAGCAGAATTGTTCTTAAAAAACATTAATGGCTCCCACTATGGCGGCTAAATGATGCGATTACAAATGGCAGTAGGTACAAAGCAGACGGGAATTAATAAGATGCTTGGAGAACATATAACTAGTAGTGTTCTTTCCATGCAACGCCTGAATTAGGGGCGGTTCTGTGACAGTGTGAGTTACAGCTCACACCGTCACAGAACCGCCCTCTATAGTTATTATCGACTATAGTTAAAACTGTTTGCAAAGACTTGTGGTAGAGCTACAGTACAACCGCAAAAGGCGCCGTCATAGGGAATGCACAAAATTTGTTTGCACAAACAGCTATAAAAGCTAAGCAACCCGTCAGAATGAATTCAACTGTTGGTACACAATTCTTGTAACACACCAATCATCCAAGTGTTTATAAATTTAAAAGTTATTTTTTTCGAACCGGGGTAAAAATTTAAATCATTACTACCTAACCTAAGCTACCATTTTTTTATTATTAGCGGCCACCCTTCAAGAAGGAAATTCTTGCTTCGACATGCATGTCGGCTCGATGTATTTGAATTAAACTAGAATTTTTTTATGAAAACTTTTCATTCCAATATATCGAACTGATACGTAAGTCGAAAGAGACAGAATAAGGGCCCAGAGGCTCTACCATGGGTTTGCGCATTGTAGAAACGTAACGTTTTCATTTACGTAAACGTGAGCAACAACCAATAGGATAAATTGATTGAATAAAGCGATCCTCATCCATATCTCATGTATATGTAAATGATGCATTTTTATAAATTCCTTTTTATAGGATAATCTTATATTAAATTTTTAAAGATAAAAATGCAATGAAAAATTTCCTGGTGGCGGGACTTGAACCCACGAACCTCGCTATCGCGGCAAGGCGCTCAACCGCTGAGCCAACCAGGTTCCAGTTATTAAAAGAAAGCTAATAGAGGGCGTCTGTGTATAAGTAGATAACAAGCAATGACAAAATTCGTGAGGGCTTACTGGAACCTGGTTGGCTCAGCGGTTGAGCGCCTTGCCGCGATAGCGAGGTTCGTGGGTTCGAGTCCCGCCACCAGGAATTTTTTCATTGCATTTTTATCTTTAAAAATTTAATATAAGTATATGTAAATGAATACGATACGTTTCTACAATTCGCAAACCCATGGTAGAGCCTCAGAAAGCTCAAATTCGCCAATAGACACTACATAAAATGTAGTGCTTCAGTTGTGAACCTAGAAATTAAACATACGTATCTACTTGGGTATCTATAACTTTTAGGAAATAGTGTTTTGTAGAGGTTTTATTATTTTAAAACAAACGACAATACAATATTGTAATAGAACTCATAAGTACGTTACAAAATGAACTACAAAAACGCTTTGTCTGTAAAGACCTAATTAATCCTTTATTTGATGTTTATTTACCACATGGATATTTATAATACGTTTATCTATATGATAAAATTAATCTTTACACGGGGCTATTAAGTCCACACGTCTACAAATAATTACAGTAAATCTATGTCCTCATTTAGGCCTCAGTGGATCCGGTTCTATCAGCCCAATAAACTCCAGACTCGTTGGCTTTCTTAGCTTCCCGTTCGAAAATCATTCGTTCACGCTCGTTCCAGCGACGAAGGCATCGCTCGCTTTTCAATTTTCTGATAGCTCGGGCCAGCAACAATGCAAACACGATTCCTAGGAGCTGAAATAGTAAAAAATATTATTTGAATTTATAGGTAGTACATGACTAGCTTTCGCTTCAAAACAACTGATTTCCTAATTGTAAAAAACCTGTATATTAACTTCCCGTTATATATTTTTTTTATCACGCCATGAATGACGTTCCCCTGCATCCGCTTTCCTCTGTTATATAAATATTTTCATGAAGGACATTACATAAATATTCCCCTCGCCACAAACTAAAGCTCTAGCTAGGTGATATTAATAGGTACATGTTATTTTTTATAAACACCCAGACCATGACAAACTGCAACAGAAAAACGTACTAATATTTTTTTGCCATGAGTGGGAATCGCACCCACTAGTCGGGAGACGGTCTAAAATGAAACAATATAATGGGCGAAACCGTTACAAAACAAGCTAGTAGCAATGTATCTACTAATGCTTAATAAACCAATTGAGATTAGAGAAACCTTTAGGACCATGGTCTCCAGATGCATTCAAGTTTGGTTAACAACTTGGTAAATTATTAATGATTGCATCTGGTGACCATCGCGCTAGGTCCTATTTCTTCCAATCAATATCATTGGAAATTGAGGGGCAATGCGCTAAGTATTTTAAACACGTGCGCAGCATCGGAAGATCTATCAGAAATATTTCATTTAGTTAGTTATTAGTTTTTTTTTTTTTTTCTTTTGTATATTTTATTGAGTAAAATTTTACTAAGAGGTTTGTAAATTTTAGGTCTATAGAAACTATTGGGAACACATCATTACCCCGATACACCACTCATCTATCTTTACATACCTACTCGTTTTGATTTAGTCCTGTATATTTACCTGAATAAACAAAACAGAAACTCCCATAACACCAATGATACTAGCGTTCTGCAAAATCATATTGACCAAGGCATTGGTGCAGTTATTCTGCCGGATCCTGTTGCAGTACCCCAGTTTGTTATCCACGCAGCAGCTCTCTGGCAACACCATGCTGTGGTCCAAGTCTAACGGCCAGATAACAGTGTTGTGATGCTTCTGCCATTCCATTTCAATGTCGTAGTAGTCCAAGTAATGTTCTCTGCCGCAGCAGTTGAGCTGAAATATTTTTGCAAAATCTAAATAAATAGTTGAGATCAGTGGCGGATTTCCCAGCAGCCTGAGTTGGCTCCAGCCTGGGGGGCAGATTTCAGGAGGTCAATTTGTTTTTTCAAATTTTACAGAGATTAAAAAATATATAGTAGTTATTTAAATTAAAAAGTTACAAAATCATTCACGAAAAAAAGATTTACTGGGTATTAAGTTGTAGAGATCGGTGTTGGGGCGACACAATTTGAATAGCCTACTGCTACTCAATCTAAATCGGCCACTGTTTGGGATGTTTTTCTTTTTTTAGTTTCTGAAACTATCTGTTAAAAGTGCAATAATAATTCTAGAATAAATAGAAATGCCTAAATAGTGAAGAATATATTGCAACGTACGATTATGAAAATACCTATGTAGCGTTTCAGAATTCAGGAGTTACAAATTCACCATGAGTTTTGCTATACGTTTAACCTCAGGTTACACCACACGAAAGATCCCAAAGGGTCGAAGTATTTTTAACTGATGTCAACCCAAAACCAAACCTCAGGTTTAATAACGTTAATTATGTGAAGAACCAACAAAGGATCGCTTTTCAAGGTTAGATCCTTAGAGTTTTCGTCATATAGGTATACCGTGGCCATTTAGGCGATGATAGAGAAAGACTTCTGTCTTATTGAAGGCTAAGGATACTTACACTAGTTTGCAACAAGTCTATTTCGGTTTGGATTTCCGCGTCCGTTGTGTAGTATTGTACCGGTATGTTGATGTAGTAGGACAAATGTTTGGGGTCCATCGTGAAGGCCAGGATCACCGCCGCCAGCTCCACGATCATCACCAGGAACAATATTAGGGCATACTGGAACAAAAATATACCTGGTAATACAGAATAAATTACTGATCCACTAACTTCGTCATACAATTGTAGTTATTTAAGTACCTATGTAGGTATGCCGCATTTTTACAGCTATTTCATTACATCATATCAACTCTATTCAGTTACATTTCTTACCAGGCCTAGCTAATCTCTGTTTTCTCCCTGAAAATTGACGAAATGGATTTAGAACGCGGATTAGCATACACTAGGTATTGGCTACTACGAGGGAAGAATAAATATAATATACAAAACCCCTTCGCTGGGTTCCCCGAAGCCCGTCTATTTCGCTATCTGTTTTAGTTTTTATATAATATAATATCTAATATTTATCATTGATGATAAAGAAAATATTTAAAAAAAAAGTGAAATATAGAAAAGTTATTAAAAAAAAATCGGTGTTAGAACATTCTCTAAAATGAGTGCACGGCATAACGTTTTCAGCGGCGTTATTATCTAGAAAACAAATAGTCTAATGGAAACTTACCAAATTAACCATGCACGTGCTCTCTCTCAAGCTGCCAAAGAATCCAAAGCAGGTGACGACCAGCATAATCATACCGAGGACGACCACCATGATGGATGGCGTGAAGAAGCGTCCACTCCTCGCGCTCTCGTACAGGAACGAAAGGTCGTGGTACCGGGAGTACACCGATATACCAAGAATTATCATCAATAAAGACACGAACTGAAATATAAGTAATTATTATTGTTAAAATTATAATAGTGGGTACTTATTTGTTACATGAACTCTTACAGCAAATTACTATTATGTTTAGAAGTGCGGAGCTAACTGAAGCAGGTGGTGCGCTACCTAAAGGCTGACTCCAATCCTATAAGGTTGCAAATGAAATGTGGTTTTTGTAATCCATAGCTAGAGAGTTTGCTTGTTTGGTTGGTTGAACGCGATAATCTCAGGAAATTTATTTTATTTTATTAAGGTAGAGGAAGGCTATAATATAACATCACGCTACGTCTAATAGGAGCGGAGCATCAATGCAAAGTGTTGTTGAAACGGGGAAAATGTATTCCTTTTGAGGGCTTCCGTTGCTGCGCTAACTGTTAAAGTTACTGAGACGAAGTTGCTCGGGTCATTAAGTTAATTATATACCGTTGGCGTTGAATCCGGAGGTCGTGGGTTCGATCCCCACTCATGGCAAAACAATGTTAATAACTACGTTTTTCTGTAAAGATTGAAATGATCTGGGTATATATGAAACTTAATAGGTACAAAATGTTAGTATAGTTGAATCTGGTGCACATAGTTTAAGCCTAGAGCCTAGCTCGTGACCAAGGCAATATAATGTGTATAATTTATTTAACTGGTGTTTTTTTACGTTAGCTAAAATAATTGTTCTCGCCCATTTAAACATATACATTAAAAAAATACTGAGAGAAGTAATAAGGTAAAAAAAAATATGTCGGTTTGTTCGTTTGGACACGTATCACTTATTGAATTTAAAATTTATATGCTTTTTTGTTGAAATAAATGTACTTTTATTATTATTGTTATAAAATCGAATTACTGAAGGATAGGAAGTTTTTCGGGAGTAACATTCAGTGTTTATATCACCAAAATCGACCTCATCGAACAAAAAGTTAATAATAATAAAGACATAGTTATAATAAAAATATTTGGAAAAAAATAGAGATAAAGGTGGAACGAAGAACAAAATAAAGTAACTCCCAAACAAAATCAAAAAGTTTGTTAAGTCCCGCAAGTTACTTCTATAAATCTTGTGTTCTATTTATTATAGCAGCTGTTTTTTTTGATATGTCAATAAGATAAAGGGATTACCTACGTAGGATGGTAGATAGAAAAAAATATATATTTGGAAACCACCGCGGAAAAAGTTTCGCATTTGTCGGTTTTTTTTAATATAAACTTTGTATGTTTGGCACCTAATGTATCTACTATCGCAACCAATATGGCGTAAAAGAACCTTTATAATAAGATCTTGGGCTGCGCCGCTATATTTGCAATGAATAACTTTTTATAAAAAAAAAGTACTTACAATAAACATAGTAGTGATGGTCAGCAACAGAAATCTTATAGATTTCATGTTGTACTCCGCTTCTGTTTTCTGTATTTTCATTTTGTTAGCACAAAACACCAAAACACAATTATTAATTTCTCGTTTAAAATTCAACCCGACGTTCAATGCTTTGTTCTAAGGTATTCTATATCAACTAGATAATCATCCACCAGCAGCGATAAGATAGCGAACTTACCAAATCATATAAAATATGTTTAAAGGTGATGCACACTATACATAGTGCCGATAACTTTTTGTTCTCGATCCGATCTCGATAAAATATACATAACTAAGAGGCAATATAATAATAATATGTAGGACACATAAGTAGTTTCTAGGCTTATGCTATGTATACCAGAAACAACGATATTATACATATTCTATTTTTTAAGCACCCAGGCCATGACAAACTGTACAGATATTTTTTTGTCATACAATCTCAATTGCGCTACCACTAATCTACGGAGTCGGGCAATATGTGAATTTATACTATCTCTAATAGCCGAATTATAATCAAATCTGTTTCCATGCTACCATGATTTTTAGATTAGGTTTTACCAATTAGATTTGATGTATTCATATGATAAGATTTTTTTGGTCGAGATCGGACCGAGACCGAAATGTGAAGGACATTATAGTGTGAATCCAACCTAATACGATGGCACGTTTAATTCCTACAGGTGTTTTTTTTATATTATCAGTTATTTAATAAAACTTGCACTTTAAAAACAAACAATTATTATTTTTTGAATGAACTAAATAGGTTTGGCCTTAAGTAAGCTAAAAAGCGTAGGTTGCGCTTTTGGCGTTGTATCCGGAGGTAGTGAGTTCCATTCCCAGCCATGGCAAAAAAATATGAGTATGTACATTTTTCTATGTCATGGTCTGGGTGTTATATAATATAGTACTTATGTACTAATATCGTTGTTTCTGATACACAATTGTACTATTACAACCCTAGAGTTTGCGACCAAGATGCTAACAGGATCATATAGTATTTGGTTGAGTAGAGAGGGTAGTGAACACAGTGCAGGTGTGAGTTCAAAAGGCCTTTAAACCTACTTCGCAGTATCAAGTCCGGGGACGCTGCAGATCATTCCTGCCTTCCAACCACGCGATGGACCCGGCACCCGCACGGTGAAGCCATGGATAGCTAAGAACATTGTCTCTCTCTAGGTTATAATAAGTATGTAGAACATGATTACCTCATTAAAAAGATTTTTGTGTGAATTATTTAAGTATACGTGTATCTATTTACGCCCATGTATTTATAGCACCTACATCTAAAAGACAGACTGTTTGAAAAAATTAAACGTTCCTATTGGTGGACCTCTAACATAGTCGACTACAGGTAGCAAACTATCGTGGTAGAGTTTCAGTCGTTACCCGTGTGTTATACCTATATTATCAGGTACTTGCTTATACTCGTAAATAAAACTTGTCATAAAGTGTATCAGAGCGTGGAATTTTATATTGTTTGGTTTTTCCCATATTACTAACATTATTATTATCTTAGAGTAATATCTGTATTAACTATGCTCTTTGGTAGATTTTGTTTTTAATTGGAGCACGACATGTGACTTTGTATCTACCTGGTGGTGAGCAGACCTACAAAGTCCATGAATGGGGTCAATCAATAATTGTTCTTAAACAATATTGATCGCTCTCACTATACACTATATATACTAAATCATGCGATTACAAAATGGGGGGCGACAATAACGAATTTCATTACGAGTAATTTTAATATACTCGCTGCCTTATCGTCAATTCAACTACCCATTTCGTAACCGCACCCTGAAAGGAGACTACCACCTCGATAAGAAATCGATGCAGTGCTTAACACAGACTAAACCGGTTAACACAGACTAAAACTGAAACATGACTAGGTCACTTGACGGTTTTTGAATCTGTATGGGACTGTAACGGATTGTTTTTACTACACTTTATTTTAGCTCAATAGCTCCAATGTATTGAATTGCAAGTGGTTATCAAGAAATCCATATAATAAATAATTGTATTTATTACCACTCTTATTATATAGCTCAGACTTCTTCCCATCACACACAGCACGATATTTTTATTTTAACCAGAAATGTTGGAAAAAAAGATAAAAGTTAACAATCATTGAATCACAAGATTCACAAGATAAACTTTGCAAAGATAAAGCATTTGTTATTGTACAATGTTCAATGTCAAGTTACCCTGGAAATAAACATGTTTTATACCAGCGCGGTATAAATAGAATGACTGCATCTAGCTAAAGGTAAGCGGCATGTTGGGATTGTATATAGGAGTGGGGGCAGACTTAGTTTTTTAGGCCTTATAAGAAGCGTCACACAAGTTATGAAGCTCGTCAGAATTACCAAAATTAACAGTTTACCAGCGAACGACCGCTTTTCTAAAGGGGGGCAGCCGCCCGTACCTCGCTACGCCCATGATGTTGAGTCTAATGTTATGTTAAGGATTAGTGTCATTAATTATTAATGACACTAATCCTCTACAAACTGTTGGAATCATGGGCGTATCTAAAGGGTAATTCGTCTGTCAGGATCTGTTTCAAAATTTAAATACCCGTGCGATCTCTCGGGGAGATTATTATACACAATTTACATACTCCATCTCTTTCTTTTTTACGGGATAAGAAAGAATCCGCGAAATACTATGATCTACATTCTTATTGTAACCTACTTAATATATTATATTAAATAGGTAATAATAAGTATTTAAAACATAGTATTTCGCGGTTGTAGAACGTGATTACCTTATTGAAATTATTTTTGTTGAAGATTTAAGTGTACCCCTATATACGCCCCCCCCCCCCCCCTCCTCATCTATATACGCCCATGGTTGGAATCAAACTTCGGCCTTTGAAATGAAAAAAAAACATTGTAAATAGAATTTTTGGTTGGCTCAACCACAGACCAAGAAATGGGGTCAATATAGGGTATATTATATTCTTACCTTGATACGTGGTGTTTTGAGAGTATTAATGAAACTTTTAAAATACTCCAGATATAAAATTCAGGCTTATGAAGCAAAGTTGGGTATTGTAGTGGCATAATACTGCATTTACATATAACATATTTCAGAATTGGTATACTTTTTAAGGATTTTATTCTTTTAAAGTTGACATTTTATGTCAATTTTTAGCCACTTTGATGATTCGGTAAATAAGAAACTTACTAAACCAAAATTACCTCCAAGTACTACATACCTATTCTTTATATTTATAAAAAAAGCGGTCAGTGCGAATGCTGTTTACGCGCTCAGGGTTCCTCGTGGCCAGGTTTGCTGTGTACTTATCATGTTTTTTTTTGTCACAGGAACTTTTGTATAGATACTCATTTGTGCATTTATATTATCTGACTGAACTAGAGTAGAGGGAAGAACTACCGATTTCAGCCGTCAGATATCTCTTTCGAGTTAAAATCGAACATTTTACTTTTGTACCATACATACATACATATCTTCACGGGTGCCTTACGACGCCCGAGACCGCCTGGACGGCCCCAGGGTACCCAGCGGAGGGGTTTTAATCCCACCTCGTCATAGCCGATGGTATGAGTCTACACCGAACAAGTGGGTAGCTCGTCGCGATGTTTTGAATAGACTCAATAACCCATCTATAAACAGTTTCACAAGTTGGTATAGTGAAACCGGGACCGACAGCATAACATGCTCTCCGAGGCACTATAGTGGTGTTGTCAAACAAATGTACATATTTTTTTAAATTACAAACTCATTGGTCCTAAGTGTTTTTAAGTCTAACCAACTCGGCCCCCACGTATATTTTTTGTACCATGAAAAGTGAAATGCCCTGGCCATTGCATTGCATTACTAGTATTTGATTAATTAGGTATATTTGATTAATTAATTTTATATGTATAAAATAACTCATCACGTCCATCTCATTGACATCTTACGGTATCGTAGACGTTGGTCTTTTCTTTGTATAAACGAAACTTTAATACGTGAGGAACATAGCAATATAATCAAATCTACTAATTATATAATATATTTTTTTTATTAGTTGTTCCTTACCTTTTTTTTTATAAGTGCTCAACATGTGACCTTGTATCCACCTGATGTTAAGCAGTATGCAATGTCCAGGAATGTTAGCAACAAGCGGATGAATACAGGTGCACCGCTGTTTGCCATCATGATGCCGGCTTAAGATGCCTATTCACGCTTCGTTTAAACCACAAAAACTCATTGCAGAGCCCCAGGTGTAATTTTACAATCCAAATTAAAACAAAATTAGTTTAATAATAATTATGTATATTAATATTTTTTAAATCAATAATTATTAAAATATAACAAAAGTAATTATTTTTTTTATTTATGTAACTAAAGCTTAGAATAAAATAAAGCTACATATCTATGGTTCACCTAGGAGTTAGTTTTTTTATACAATACCCAAGCTCTTTTTCAAGAACCCGGATTGTACTAAAATAACAAAATTACAGGAATAATAAATAAAACAATAAATACAATTATTTAATTTATAAAAAATAAATTTATTTAACTGTAATAAATATCAGTAAGATTTTTAATAAGTATTTAAATTAACAGACCTGCGATATAAAATACTGATCACACGTAAGTTAAAATTAAATAGGATGCTTCCATCAACAATAGATAGGATGTAACATATATCTATTTACCAACATAGGTGCTTTCGGCGCCCGGGGCCTGCCTAGACGATCTCAGGGTTCCCAGCAAGGGGTTGTTCTCATCTCGTGCCCTCGCCAATGCTATTATGAATCTACGGCGAAAATAACTTCTGAACTTGTCAAGGATTTATATAACTTTGATAAATTAAATAAATACACTTAGTTAAACATAAAATTAAACCAAAATATTATGCTATCCTTTTTGTAGGTAATTCTGAAGTGAATAAATAGGTGATTTCGATCGATAGGGATAATTGGTACTAAACGCAGTGAAGGTGATTGTTAAAATTTCTTATTATAAATACGTAGCTCTAAGCATGAGTTTATACAACTGCAGTTGGCTAGCATACTGGTTTATTTATTCTATTTATAAAAATAAAGCGATGCTTACTTTAGTCACGAGCGTTAAGTTCACAACCACATTACCGTTTATATAATAATAAACTCGTGAATTCATGGATTGCTATACATATTTTATTGTCTATGTACCTAATCAATTTTATAATAATATAATAATACTGTTACTAACTGTAATAAAAACGTGTTGTGCACCATAACTTAAAAAACAATAAAAATACAATTTTACACCTATTTCTAATGAATTAAAACCCGGTACTAACGAGCGACTTGTAACGATAACCGTTGCATGTTACTGTAACCAAAAATAATATTATGCAGCATCACTAAACGTGTTTGCAGTAGCTCTACCATGACCTTTTGTTAAACAATGTTTCACTTACTTTAAACAGTTACAGTTAACGATTCATTAATAGCCAATAGGTTTCAATTTTATTCGACAGTACAAACAAACCCTTCCTATTGGAGGATCCCTACAGTTTATACTGTAATGTAAGTGAACAAAAACTCATGGTTGAGCCCTTGAGCTAAGCTAGAGTAAGCCGAAGATTCTTGAACTCGCTGTATACTTATTATTGTATTGCGCGCTTGGATCCGCGTCCAAGGGCGCTCGAAGTGCGGATTGGCGGCGTTCCACATGTTCACATTCATTTGAAAGTTACAGTATCTGCAACGGTCACATTTACAGTTCGTATATGAATACCAGCTATAGCAGTTTAAGAAAGAGTTTGTCCGTGGAAAGGAACGTAGACCACTGGTTTGGCCTTTTCGTTATCAGGGTTAAGAGATGTGAAGGCGTTAATCATCCTCTCCTGAATGTCCCAACGGCGGCGCTCGCGCTCCGACTTGGCTTTGCGGATTGCCTTGGCCAAGGTAAAGGAGAAAATTATGCCGATTATCTGTAAAATTAAGAAAGCCAAATTTAGGGCGTTTGACTACCAAATAATGGAAAAACCCACAAGTGGCATATAATGATGTTACAATACAATACTAATATAATTGATGTAACATTGTGGATATCTCTGGGCACCTAAGACCGTCTAGAGACATTAGGTTACGCAGTAAAGAGATTTTATTCCAGCTTTGTCATAGCCTTGTATTCCGAGTCTTCACCGAACAATTAAAATATTTGTATAGTAGATCATTGACTCCCACATTAAGCAGAGCCTGTCTCGTCCTGTGGGGTCGTATTGCGTTTGCGCACCTAATACTAATTAAGTTTTAAGGTGATAGTTCGTTCATAGGCTTTAGCAGTATTGCAAGACTTATGCCCGATTTCACCAATAATCCCTAACTCTAAAGGAGCTCCTAAATAAGAATTTTAACATATTTGCTATGAAACAACTGTCATTAACTTAGTTAACTAACTTAGTTAACCTCCCTTAGAGTTGATGAAATCGGGCAGTATTCTTTGAAAGAGGATATAGACCATAGATTTTCTTTTTTCGGGATAGGTTAAGACGTTGCCCATTCTTTAGCGCTGGCACTCGTGCTGAGACTTGGCTTTGGCTAATGTGAATTAATCATTGTTGCAAGCTTTATTTATGGCCGTAATTCTACAGGCGATAATCTACAGGGCTTTTTTACCGATGCATCATAGCTATGGATCAAGGATATTTTCTTATTTGAAACAGTTTGCCAAAGCTACCTAACTTAGAGGTCAAGACGGTCGACTAATTGATGGAAACGTACGTCAGCTTTCACAAATGGTTTGCCATATTCTTCAATAAAGTGTTAAAAGTTTTACCTGAATTAAGGCAATAGTCATAGCCCCTGTACCCAGCAGTCCAGCGCTCTGGTAGACCAAGTAGATGACGCGTGTTAGGCATCCATTGGCGAAGAGCTTGGTGCATTGTTCCTTCCCGTCAGTATACTCGGATTCGGCGCAGCATGAGAAGGGGGTGGTGATATTATTAACGGAGATGCCGCTTTCCACCGGCGATAGGTCTATGGCACCCCAGTCAAGGTAAGAGTCTACTCCGCAGCAGTTTAACTGGAAGTTTAATAGGATATTTTATTTTTGTTTTAGAGAAGGAAGGAACCTTTACAAACTCGTCGATTTGTCTGTCAGTCCGCATGAAAAATCTCGAGTAGGTATTATAATTGAAATTAATTATTATATATTACGGTAACCATGAAGATGAAGCAAGTCAAAGAATTATTATAGGGTCAGATGAAAACATAGACCGAAGTAAAATTATTTATTTTAGTTGGTACCTACACTTATATTATAAAGAGAAAAATTTGTCTGGATTAACTGAAAAACTACTGAACCGATTTATAAATATATTTTATCTATTATAAATGCGAATTGCATTTTGTTTTCGTTCCGATATTTATTTTCTATTAAGTGCGTGACTAGGCAGAGCTAGCTATTAAATATACTAATTTATCTAGATTATATAACTTAATTTCAATTTATTCAATAGTTTAGTCTACAACCATAATAAATACATTTAGACATAACTCTATTAATATAAGAAAGCAATAAACCTACTACGGATTCTGTAAAGTACTAACTCTGCTCTGAATGAAGTCGAAGCCTCTTTGAGCATCCTGGTCCTCATAGTAGAAAGGCAGCGTCTTCCGAAGGTTGGTGCTGAGCATCTCGGTGACCTGAGGTCGGAGGCTGTATGCTGCAATGGCGGCCGCTATCTCCAAAACCAGGACCAAGCTTAAAATAACAGCAAACTGAAACAAATCGTAGGTAGTTTCAATAAGGCAAGTTTGTCAATATTAGTTTCTTTTTCATAGGTTTACGACAGGTAGAATAGTTTAGGTTTTGGTATTAAGTCTTTACAATTTACAAAATCATATAAATATATTGAAATAATAGTATTCGTCTAATACATAAAGTATATGGCATGAGCATTATTTATGTATGATAGTTAAGTAGCAAAAAATATGTATTTGTGCCGTTTGGGATAGAGACTATAGTGGAGTATTGACGTCACCGGTGACCAAAGGGCTAGCTCATACCTTTTTCAAGGATTAAGTTTGATTATAAAAAGAGTTAATGTAGCCAGAGCGTACCAGACACTATGCCGCGCGACAACTGTGATTTTTTAAAAGTTATTAAAAAATCACAGTTGTTGGGCGCCGTAAGGCATCCGTGATAATACATATACATATAATTTGTATATGGATGTAAAACAATTATAGGTACTTTATGTTTTTTCCTAAAACAATTAATTTTATAGATGTATGTATGGATTTTAAGGCAAGTAGAGACATGGACATGGAGTTTCTGGTAGTTTCCTAAGAGTCCTACCAATAAAAATTTTAATCTAGGTAGCTTAACTTAGAACTTACATAGAAAGTTAATCTACCTATGTAGAAATAAAACAATAATATTCATAAGCTGTTTGTTGCTGCTATAACTAGATGCTAGTTATAGGGTACATAGATTAACTTACCAAAACAAGTAAAATATTATCAATAATTTAATAATGATACTACTTTTTATCTTACTGACCAACATTTAAGATACCTGAAATCTCTATTTGTATTGAGCACACACATATCTACTCGTACACACACATATACATAGCACATACATTACACACTAATCTTATATTTTGTAACTTATAATTTCATTTTTTAAATTATTATTAGTAATATTTTCCTAAATGTTTGATTTGACATTAAAGATGCAATGAAAATAATCCTGGTGGGCGGAACTCGAACCCACGATCCTCGAAAATCTTGCCGCAAAATCGAGGATCGTGGGTTCGAGTCCAGGGCATTGCATTTTATCTTTAAAAAAAAATATATAAAAATAATGCTAAAATTGTATCATTGAAGCTATAAGAGCCTGATTCCCACAACACAATGGTAACCTAAAGTGGGAATATTATAACTACCAATTAAACTTGTTTATAAAATATTTAAAGAAACTTACACAATTAACCAAGCAAGTGCTCTCCTTTAAGGCACCGACGCACCCGAACAGTGAAACAAACAGCATAATCACGCCGATAACCACCAGCAGGGTAGCTGGGGAGAAGAAGTGGGAGTCCAGAAACAGAGCCACATCGTAGTAAAGGGCATAGATCGTTGTACCCACGGAGATTATCAGCGCCGATGTGAGCTGGAAAATGAAAAAAAAATCCAATGTAATATAAATATGATTCAAACAAATGTACATAAATTTTTATATTAACAACTCAGCAGGGTCCAATCGCTATGACGTCATTCTGACGAAGAACAAGCTTGGCTTCTTAACAATAGCTCCAAAAAATCTTAGAAAATTACGTCATAACGATTGGCGTGCGAGCGAACTTAAGACGCGTAATCACCTTGCAGGTACCGGTTTGAACCAGGGACCTAAGTGCTGTAAAGTCTAAGGTCTAACCAACTCGGCCACCACGTATAAATTTATTTTGTTAGGAATTAGAATACATTTTAAAGTTAATAAATATTAAGTTAATTGATATTGTTCATAAAATATTACTTTAGGAGGACGTATTACTTGCAGCTTACAGCAGATAAGCCTTATTTTAGATAGTATCTGTATCGTATGGTACTGAATAATCAAAATAATGACAATTATGCTTTTTTTTTGTATTATATATAAACCTACTCACAAGTAGAAGAATACCTTTAATTCAAAAACAAATATCTATAAAAGACAATGAAGCAAATCCTGAAACATTATAATACAGATGCCAAATCCGTCAAACGACCCAATCATGTTTCGGTTTTAGTCTGTGGGTTCTCCGGTTTTCCGAAGTCTACTGCATCGATTTCTTGTCGAAGTAATAGTCGCGTTTCATGGTGCAGTTACGAAACGGGCGATGGATTTGACGATAAAGAAGCGAGGATTTAAAAAAATATACTCGTAATGCAAATAAGTACGTCTTTGTCACCGCCCATTATCGTAACCGCATCATTTAACCGGCATACTGGGACTAGTGGCAGCGATCAATATTGTTTAGCAACAATGTATTGATCGACCCCATTAGTGGACTTTGTAGATCTGCTTATCATCAGGTAGATACAAAGTAACATGCCGTGCTGAATCTTTGTTATGGACATTTTATAATTTAAATGCTTCATAATTGTTTTTATAGGTATCGAAGCAATATTTCATTTTTGTGTGCTAGCTAATCTTATCTTGTAAAGTCTTAAGCATATCTGCCATGTTTACCCCTTTTACAAATAGCAACTTATTCATATTTATTTATAAAAACCACAATATTATAAGTAATAATAATAATATGAAGGCTATTACACACATATTGCCCTGGGTCACAAAACTAATCCTCTAGACTTGTACCTACTATCAGTGTGTTCGTTTACTACTGTTTTTCGCTTAAAGCGCTTAAAGCCAATCTAATTAGCCGTCAAAGTACACAAAGCAAAGCAATCGCAGCGTTTGCAGGAGTACTCGAACAGTTTTATGTGCATAAATAAAAATCATATAAAATTCATAAGAGAATACAAAATAGAGTTCAAAAACTGTTAAGTGAAAGAGAAGAACAATAAAAATAAACAAAAAAAAGTATTTGATACACAATAATTGTGACCAAAGACAATTTACTTTGATTGCACTACTCGTATTTTCAAAGCGTTCGCAGCGAATTCGATGACGTAATTTGCTTTTTTTCTGTGACATCATCAAAAATCCAAAGCAAGCGAAGTACTAAAAAAACACCTGTCAAGTAAAATAAGCTAGCTTTGTAAGCCTTAAGCAGTACTCAAACGTACCATTGGTGTTACGAACGTAGATAAAAACTAAAAGTCATAAGTCACTCTCATTTAATAAATATATAAAAAAGACCTACAATTGTGTAATTATTAAAACGAATCATTAATTTTTACTTAATTCGCAATATTTGGCGACCGTGACAATGATGGAAACCCAAAAAAAGGAACGAGCTTTAGCGCGACGGAATTTTACTGTAAAGTCTAAAGTAATAAATGAAATGTTCGCTGATGTCTCGCGTCATCAAAATCTTGAAATAAATGCTGCCATTCAAGTTCTAACTATTACGGCAGAAAAAATGTTCAAGCTCGATGAACTAATCCTTCAGGGTATGTTAAATGACGAAACCATTGATGAGGAAAAAATGTTTGCGGAACAAGAGCAAGCCGATGCCTACAGACATCAATGGGTCATAATTTTAGAGTCAAATAAGGTGAGAGAGAACGAGGAGGTAAGGTCCCTTCATAATTTTTCTGTTAACCAAATCTCTACTAAACGTAATTTTAATTTGCCAAAACTTGAGCTCATCAAATTTGATGGTGAGGTAAAAAACTGGTTAGCTTTTTGGGGTCAGTTCCAAAAAATTCATAATGACGACTCCATAGACGAACACGATAAATTCCAATACCTCATTCAAGCAACGGTAAAAGGCTCTAAAGCCAGATCATTAATCGACAGTTTTCCGCCATCCAGTGACAATTACTCCAAAGCCCTAAATCATTTAAAAAACCGTTTTGCGCGTGACGAATTGATAATTGAAGTGTATGTCCGTGAATTAATATCTCTAATCATTTCTCAAACAAAATCCAACCATCAGATGAATTTAGACGACTTATTCGACAAATTAAATACTCAACTACGAGCATTGGAGTCCCTGGGAGTCACTACGGATAAGTATGCGGCAATGTTGTTCCCAATCGTAGAATCATCGCTATCAATCGACGTGTTAAAGGCCTGGCAGAGATCTCAAGCTGGAAGTGTAAATAAAGAAGCAGGTATGAATTTAAATAACTTGTTAGATTTTTTGAAGTTTGAAGTCGAAAGTAACCAACGTATTTTACTTGCACGTGCTGGTTTTTCTGGCGAGGATAACATGATTGATATAGCCGATGCAACAGTACAGCCATCCACTGCTTCATGTTTAGTCGATACCAATAAAACTAAATATGTCTGTATATGGTGTGATAAGCCATCACATAGTAGTGCTGAATGCTATCTTATATCAAAACTTTCTTTTGAAGAACGTACAGCGCGTATAAAGAAAAAGAAGGGTTGTATAGTATGCTTAAGAGCTGGTCATCATGGAAGTGTATGCAAATCGTTTGTAAAGTGCATTTTATGTTCAAAGAGACATAATCTTATAATGTGTCCACAGCTTCAGTCCGAACGAGATAAAATCGAACCTAAGAAAGCTGGAACGCAGAACACAGAACTGTCATTAAGTCATCGCAGCAGCATTACCATTCTCCAGACTCTGTTAGTAAAAATTGTACATAATAATAAACAACTAATTGTCCGTGCGTTGTTAGACAATGGTGCGCAACGATCTTATTTGACGAAGAATATTATCAACGAATTAAATTTGCCTATGGCTGGTAAAGAATCTCTAGCACATTGTGTTTTTGGAGGGATTGAGACCAAAAGAAAAGTACATCAGTTGTATAATATTACTCTTTCAAGTGTACATAATAATTATGAATTTAAAATGAATGTTCTCGACGAAAATAAAATATGTGGAACGCTACCTACTATTAAAGCCACATATAAAGTGACATAAATCAAGATCAAATTCAAAAACATTCCATAGTTTTGACAGACATAGGTACCCATCCACAGGAGATTAGTTTATTGATTGGAGCTGATTTTTCGGGTTACTTGTATACTAATAATAACATAGTGGAATTAAATGATGGACTATTTGCTGTAAATACAAAACTTGGATGGACTATTCAAGGCCAGAAATCAGGCGTATTCAATAGTAATATTATGTTATCGTGTGTTAATAATGTAAATATTTCAGAATTATGGGATTTAGAATTTATTGGTATTAGAGATCCTGCTGAAACTAAATCTAAAGAAATACTGAGTGTGAAATAATTAAATCTTTTGATGAAATACGTCTTTGTCGCCGCCCATTTCGTAACCGCTTCATTTAGCCGGCATAGAGGAAGAAATCAATATTGTTAAACAACAATGTATTGATCAACCTCATTCATGGTTATAGGTGCATACCTATGATAAGCATTTATCATCAGGTAGATAAGACACATACCGAGCTCCAATAAAAAATAAAGTAAGTAGGTACCTAAAGTATTTTGTTTTACTTTGATTTCTTAATAATCGAAATTATTGGCATATTGAGAATTATTTAAGCCTAGTTAATAGGTATGATTACTCTGATGAAATATAAGTTCTCGTTATATTGTGCAATTGAAAAACTGTCTATAGAATATTCTAGAATCTAGACCATTTGTTGCTTTTGGCCTTACAGTGTCCAAGGACGCCTCAGGGGTATTTTCTCCCACCTCGTCGTAACTGCATAGCTGAGGATCTACCATGTGTTTGCGCATTGTAGCAACGTAACGTATATGTGAGCAACAACCAATAGGATCGCTTTATTCAATCCTGTTACCAAAAATAAAGCGGGCCTCCTATTGGTTGTTGCTCACGTTTACGTGTACATATACGTTACGTTGCTACAATGCGCAAACCCATGCATGGTAGAACCTCTGGTATGTTGTTTTGAGTCTACACCTAACACGGAACTAGCTTCCAGCCGGGCCATTGCGGTGATGGATAGACCCAATAACATCTAAATAGTTTCTCAAGTCTGTATAAATATTTTAAAAAATATTTTTATAATAAAAAAAAATAGACATTTTTTTTTATTATATAGCAAAAGTACCCATAACACTAGCTATGTTACTATGGATATTTTCTGTTGAATTAAGATTTAACTTTGGTTCTCTCGAGTTTTTTCCAATAGAAAATATTAGTGTTTAGATAGGCCCATGGTCTCAACGACTAAGGGCACAAACGAAAAATTATTTAAAATATGGCTATATTTTCGTATTTTTTTGAAAGCTTTGATAAGTCTCTGAAGCAAATCCAGCTACATTACTACTACATTACTAGATCCAGAAACATAAGTTTTTTTGATTAAAATATTTTTTTTCCGTTTTATTAGACGGTGAGATTGTACTATGTACCTACGATTATAAACTGTATTTTAAATACATATCCCGTCTCTACATAGGTACTATAGGTATACAATTCATTAAAATTAAAATTAGATCTTTCTCCTAAAAAAAATATGTTCAATAAACATTACACGTCAAATACACACATTATATTTTGTATACCTAGTATTTATTTTTGTCTATTTGTTTTATATTACAAGTACCTGGTGTAATTGTATATGAAAACCGCGTCAAGCTTGCCATTTGTTCAGTGTAGATTTAAAACTCCATCGGGGACGACGAAGTGCAAATAAAACCCCCTCAGTTTGCTACCACGGACGTAATAGTGTTATATATTATGTGCCCTAATAACTGAAAGTCTAAGCCGCCATAAGGCATTCGGATAATAAATCTATACTAATATTATAAAGCTGAAGAGTTTGTTTCTTTGTTTGGTTGAACGCGCTAATGTCAGGAACTACTGCTACAGGTTCGAATTGAAGAAATATTTTAGTGTTGGATAGCCCATTTATCGAGGAAGCCTACATAACGTCACGCTATGACCAATAGGAGCGGAGTAGCAATAAAAATGTTCCAAAAACGCGGAAAAAATATTCCTTTTGAGAGCGTACGCTGCGTAAATGGTTAAAGTTACGCAGACGAAGTTGCGCGGATCAGCTAGTAAATAAATAATTCACATTGAAGCCTTGCTGTCGACCGTACCTATGACTAATCCAATATGTCGCAACATAGATCCTGATAAGGTATAGAAACTAATTAAACGTACAAGGCTAAACAATTATAAAATCGGCCACTCACCACAAACATAGCAGTAATGCATAGAAGCATGTACTTAATGCACCGCATCCCCGTCTCCAAATTGTTACGCGACATTTTTCTACATAAAAAATATAACACTTTATTGGCGTTTAAACGCTTCAATTCTTCCACCAAACTGCACCTTTACTCCGTTTGCCTTATCAGCGTAGATAAGCGATATCAGTTACTCATACAGTACGTAAATTCGCTTGAAATCTAATATTGAAAAACGGTTTCATATAAGTTTTTTTTTGTATAATTAAAGCAATGAAACAGTAGCTCTGAAGAGTCCAATGCGCGTCTAATTATCGACTGTATTCATATGGCAATTGGCGCTAAGTAGTCGTACATACCGACCTCGAGATTACGTCATTTTCATGCCTAAACCGAGGCTTTACAGTACGACAAAAGGTTGTGTGATACGGACGATAATGCGCAATATGCTACGTGTTCAAACGCGACTGTTTCAGATAATAAATATTAATTAGGTACTCATTTTCTCCTTTACAGTATACATATGTACATATACATTTGTTATAAGCATATACCTACAGGTGAGATTTTCAAGAGGGCCTTCAAGGCCAAATCCCAAACTCTCGGGACCGATTTTCATAAAACTATAACTGCATCTTTAGATTTTTGATAAATGTAGGTATTCTCCTAGCCGGGACATCGAACCGGTTGATTTTGAAAAAAAACTATATTATTGCACCAGCTGATAGTGTCCCTTATTAGGATCAAATTTTGGTATGTTATATCAAGCGGAAAACTAAAAGTGCTAACTTTAATAAAAAATAGTTTTTTATTAAATATTTTTATACTTTACCAACTAATCAAATTGTTTGAATTTATTATCGCATTAATATTTTTTTTTTTATTTAAAAAGCAAGGAAAAACTAATTAATCTATGTATTGATAGTAATGGCTATCATTTCGAACAATTTATTAGGGCTTAAAAACATAAAACATTATTTTGTTAAAAATGAACAATTTTAGTTTGCCATTTGAAGTTACTTTCCGCCATTTTATCCTTATAGCGACCCTAACATCTTCTTCATTAGCTGGTACAATAATACTGATTTTTTTTTCAAACTTAACCAGTTCGAGTAGAAGATTTTTTATCAAAAATCTAATGATGCCGCTTTAGTTTTTATCAAAATAGGCCCCGAGACTCTTTTGAGCATTTTTCTCTATTCCTTGTAGTTTAGGATTTGGGCTTAAAGGCACACTTGAAAAATTCACCTGTATACATAGGAAACATAATACTTGTTTCTATACAGATGCAAAAACCGTCGTGAAAAGTGGCCTAGTCATGTTTTGATGTTAGTCTATGGGCTCCCTAGTTTTCAGGAGACAATAACGCAGCGAGTCACAATACAAATGATAGTGTATTGATTGACCCCATTCTTAGATTGTGTGGCTCTGCCGCCATCGAGTGGATGGAATTATATAAATAATAAATAAATGAAGTCGAAAAACATACAAAAATATTTTTGTCCACCTGGTTTGTTCTACGCGAAACATTGTGCGTCTTGAGCTTTCATCAAAAATGCTGCCTAATCTATTTTAGATATAACAAACTACGTTTGGTGTGATTTTTCCTCTTTTATAGGTCTACAAAAAAGTCTACAATGGCATATACATATAACTAAAGGTTTACTATTATTCAGGGAAAATTAATAAAAAATAAAGTTCAATAAATAGTTTATTTTAAAAATTAATCTGTAACAATACTTGTACATTATCACAAATAAACTAAATAAATACAAATTAGCCTAATTATTTTATATGAATACTTATTTACATACATGGAGAAACACTACTTTGTAAATGAAACAAAAATTTAATTGGCTAGGAAAATTATGGTTTTTGTTAAAAAATGCATCGTAGCTTCTAAAATACTAAAGTCGTAGAACTTTATATATAGATGATCACTTTGAAAGGTTGTACTGTACTTTGAGCTAATATGAAGCTCTATTGATTAAATCGAACAAATTTTCCCATGAAAAAATGTTTGGTTTCTCCATAACTAGTTTGTGTGGCAAAGCGAAATTCTCTTTTTTCATTTCTCGTTCTCCACCGCGTGTCCAAAAGTTGTTCGAATTGATCTGTAGAACCTCATATTAGCCCAAAGTACAAACTTACAAAGTCAACATGTGTATAATATAACTTTAAACTACATCTTTTAAAACTTTCTCTCATTAGGGCCAAATATTAAATTATTCCTTTAATGACAACTTTAAGGTAGCCTTAAAAATAGTAATATAATCGTAATTTTTATTATTGATATTAATATACCTAAAGTAAATATGGTAGATATTAAGTAAGGTAAAAATAATGGAATTAGAAATTGAATAAAAAAGCTAATAATGGAATAATAATTTCATGTAAGTATAATTTATGGTGACTGATGGATGATTGAAATGTTAAAAATCACCAGTAATAATAAGATTTTGAATCATTACTATTAACACAGTCTAGCAAAGTTAAGATAATTATAAAGATTGAGCCTTAGCATTACATCACCGATAAATCGATAAAATAAATATATATTGATTTTATGTATGAATGTTTATAAACTTATTTTTTCAGCTGTCACATATATATCGATGTGGTTTTAGTAGCCCCACAGTATATTGTATTAAGGTTTAGTTGTCTGTTACTAGTTCCTTACTTTTAATTTATATAATCTTGTATTCTTTGCAGTTTAGGTAATTAAAGTATAGTTACTATAATTTACTGATCTGAGGTAGGTAGTTACCTTAATGAATAAATAAATGAATTTAGGAACAAATGGTGATATTAAGATACTTAAGTAGGTAAGAATATTTTAAGAAATGTTCAAAAGCATCCTTTTGTCTAAAGGCGTTTAAATTTTTATATCTAAACAGCACTTGGGTTAATTCAGAATTTAATTATATACCGGGCCTAATATAATAAATATAGGTAATACTTTCCCTTTACAATTTTCTTTAGCAAAAACTTATTTATACTTTAATTTTAATAGCGCAAAGTTTCTAAATATTGGTGGGTAACATTCGATTGTTGATATTGTCGGGTTAACATATATAATACAAGTTGTAGAAGATGTATACCTAGTGTACATTGTCTCTTGCCGTTTATTAAACATAAATAATATTAATTAACCAATCATTTGTTCATCTCTTGACACTTTAGCTATCCACAATGCACCGGCTACAGCCAAAGCCTGAAATTAAAAATTAATAACATTGAATTTCATATTTTAAAAAAAACTTTACACGCGGTCATATTACCACTTTTTGGCGAAGTATTTGGAATACACAGTGAGATCACTGTGAATTTTAAATAGGGACAATATACCTGCAGCCGTAGCACGGCCAATTCAAGACAAGACATGAAAGGAAACTAATAAGAAATTTATTTCAGAAATTCGACTAAAATTGGGAGTAGTTTTAAATATTTATTTGGCCATTTTGTTTGAAAGTTGACTGTATAATGTAAAGTGGTTATTAGAGACAATGGGCATTATAGGAATATGGAAATATGGGCATTATAGGAATATGTATTGTATTGTAGAAAAGTGGTTATTTTAAGAGATAATGTTACAGTAAGAGATAAATTAAAATTATGAGAAAATGGGAACTACTTTCCCACTGAATCTTTCACATAAGTCTTATCCTGCATCCACAGCACGGCCAATTCAAGACAAGACATGAAAGGAAACTAATAAGAAATTTATTTTACATACTGATTTTCCACAATTCACACGTTCCCATAATTCCCACTTTCTCTCTCCACTTTGCCTTATTGACCACTTTTCCATAATAATCAAACAAGTTCACGCACTTTCTTTTACCATCAAAAGCTGACCGTGAGAAGAACTCCGTAGTCAAAGTAGCCTTTAAATAAATGTCAAGATGAGACAAATCTTAAACTCTTGGGCAGCCATGCCGAGAAGAGTGAATGAAAACAAAAAATATTTATTAAAGCGTGACTTTGAATTCTTGTCTTAGGGACCCATGCCTGCAAAAATCACACCGTTTGACGTTAGTTCACGACTCCATGACATATATTGAGTTAGCCGTGCTCTGCATGGTTGCTGTAAATGTGATGTGTCAAGAAAAAAAATGAGATGGGGATATATCGTTTATGTAGATTTCATCACTTTCTTTTCCCAGATAGTTCACACAATTAACAATATTTGAATTCTTGAAGAGATTTTAGATTATCCATATTTAAAATATTTGTTTAAAACATTACAAATTATATCAACTATAAACTCACCTGCATTAAAACTAAGAACACCCCAGCTATAGCGATGGAGGTGGCATGAGATTTGACCCACAGCCCGAAGGCTTCGCTGCAGCCCGCGGTGAAAGCCTCTCTGGTGGTGCATTCAAACGTGGCCACCGTCCCATACACGTGACTACAACAACTCATAGGCACCCCATTGTCTGTGGTGTTTAGCACCGACACCCAATCGCTGGCGTTGAGAACTCCGCAGCATTCGAACTGGAACGACATTAATTCAATTTAATTTACGATGATGATGACTTTTAGCCCATCCATTAGGTATGTGCTGGAGATACTACCATTATCGGATTGCCTAGTATATCAACTTGTATGTCGGCGTGCTACTTTATGATTCACATTTTAGGTGGTACTAATTGTATATATTTATAGTTGGTTGTTCTTATTAGGACAAATATTCACTTGTTTCTTTTCTATTTATGAGCGTAGGTATATAGCAATACCTCAATAACTTCTCTAGGCTGACCCATTTTTATACCATAAAAGTATAATTTAGATTTAAATGTAAATTTAAATAAGATATAATAAAAAGTGGAGTAATTTTGTTTAAATATTTTCTGCCCTCTGATATTTAAATAAATATTACTTGCTTTGTCAATTATCTTATCAAATTAAAGTAAGATGTAAAATTTACACAATAAAATTATTAACTAAAACTACTTATTAAATAATGAAATTAAATATATACCTACCTATTAAACTACGTAAATAAAACTATAAAATCCTATAAAATAAAAATACAATCTAAATTTGTGCCGTGCGGCATAGTACCCAGGACATTTCCTCTCTGAATAGTTAAGCTAACTTTCGCTCTAGGGTCACTTGAGACATGAACTAATTTTGAACCGATTTGCAAACGTTGCAAATATATAATCTTCCGTTAAGGAGGAATTTGATATATTGATTACCTGCTATTAAAATTATTTAGTTATTGCTATGAAAATTAGTAGAACCCTAATAAAGTTCTACGGACTTCTACGTTACTGAAATTATTTTGTTATGAGTTATGATGACCATCCCGAACTCCATACGGGCGCGCTGATACCGCCTAGATGCCTTTACCCAGTGGTTTTATTCCCTCCACGTCGTAGCACCATCTGAGTTCACAACTATTTCATTACCTCACTTTGCATTTCGTCCCACAATTTGGTGATCTCAAAGTTGTTGTTTGGTGGTTTGTACAGTGGCATTGTGTCCAGCAGAGTGTGTTGGACCACGGCTATGGTATTCCCACGCAGGGCATACCCGGCGATGCAGGCTGACAGCTGAAATATGAACATCAGCACCATGGCGCCGGCAAACTGAAAACAAGGTTAAAACAGCACGTATTAACCTTTACCTTTGAATTAAATATCTTTATTCATCAACATTACAAAATACATTTTTCATAAGAATTATAAACTAAACTAAAATAAATTAAAATATTCCCCTAGTTTGTCATGTGGCATGGTGCCCAAGATGCTGACGGCATTTCCTTTTTGTATTGCTAAAAAAAATCTTTGTTTGAAATACACGCCAGCCCTTGGGTCACCAGTAGCGTTGATTAGGAGTGGAGCCAAGGTTTTGTAAAAAGCCTTAGCGTCAGAACTCCATGGACCACCGAAAGTCAAAAAAACATAAATATATTTAAGATTAATGTATATTTTATATTTATTGACTTCCGCGGTAGATGCAGCAGATCCCGATCGACATGCTGATCCCGATAAGTGTGACAAAGCCATGGTGTCTACGCATGTTTCATCCCACACCATAGCTTTGCCAAACCTCCAAGGAATTATTGTCATCTCATCTGGTCTCTTAATATCTCGAGAACTGATGGCCTTTGGGTTCAAGAATCGAAGGATTATTTGCTGTAAAGAGGCCTGCGTAGGGTGTCATTATATCAGCATGTCTACGAAATCGCCCGGCACTTTTTATGCACAATAATCCATGAAGTCCATCCGAATAAACGCTACTACCATAATGACAATCATAAGGTTCACATAATTTTGCGCCTACCCGTAAACAAATGGCATCCTAATTGAGCTATTATTTAATAATGTGCTTATGTTGGGGCACAGAAGAAATAATAGTACAAGTAGTTGGGTAAGGAAAAGCCTCCACCCAGGCTTGAATTAAGGTTTGGATGATAAAAAGGATGTACCTGGTGCGGAGAGGTCGCTGGTTCTGCGGTACTACCATCCACAAGTTAATGCGGGTGTTCGGGCACTACGTGGTGCCCTATTGCGGAGCGGAGCGAGTCCCAACACTGTTCGCTTTTAGTCTTTAACACAGATTTTCAACTAGGTTTACACTATTTGGCACTGTGTCACACTAGATGCGCTTTTAGGGGCACTTCGTGGGCGGCGCGGCGTAATTGCGAATTAACGTGCTTACTCGTCTTCGGTAGCAGAGGGACTTGGTTTTTTGGACCAAGTGCGGTAGGTACAAAAGGTTAGGAAAAGTGAGGGTATATACATAAATACTTATTTACTTATGTGTGCGTGTTGAGTTTGCGAGTGTGTGTATGAATAATATTTATTTAATTATTTTATTTATTTATGCTTATATTTGGCCAAACCAAGGTTCAAATTCAAATTATTTATTTTATGTAACTTATTTCTTTAGAGATATTTATGAAGTCTCAAAAAAAATATTTTTTACAATGATGCTATTTATTACTAAAAGTAAATAGATTTTCTTATTACTTAGGTTGAAATTTTATATAGAAATTAAACGCTCAGTGGAATGGCAATGTGTCATAATATGAAAAAACACTGCATGAACGCATGCTACATAACCAACTAAGTGTAAGACTAGGTTAACCACCTAGTCTTACACTTAGTTGGCGTTATTTCATATACCTAAAATCAGTATTCTTTTATGATTTAAAACTTAAATAAATTTTAGAATTTAAATTTGAACACCTGTTTTAAAAATACCTAGTACCTAATAGACTGGAAGATGATGACCGAAAACGTTCTCCCATTTTCTACTGCATGCCTTTTTAGGAATTAATAATTAACCCTAAAATTATAAAAGATATAGGGTTAATAGCCGCACTCTTGTTAGGGTTATTAGCCGCACGCTTGCACTTCATAAAGAAAATGGTTTTTCTTTCTGTAAAGAATTTTAGTGGTTTTCCGTGATATTATATTGACTGCCTTTGTAACATAAGGTAGTGCAAACAAATTCAAGCTATATATATTAATGGCATGCAATTAAAAACGGACTAGTGCGCCCCTCGTATGACCGAGGGTGGATTTTTTTGGAAAATGTTGTGAAAATACAATACCACTTTTTGTGACTTAAAACCATTGATGACTGCATGCCATTTGAACAATACTGAATGTTTATAATATATTGACGTTAGAAAATTTGGCATGCACTGCAGGATGTTATGAAATAGTGCATAACGAAATTTGCAAAAAACGCAGTTAAAATTTCCGTGACTTTATTTTGCATGCCGTTTAATATTTCACAAAAAAACATTATTTCAAGTTAATAAGAAAAGTGGCATGCATGTGTCAACAGCCTGACATAAAATATATAAGTTTTTCACCAAAAATAAGAAAAGTAACTTTTTTGTATTTTTTTCTTCCAATTCAATGTAAATGTCATTTCTCTGAAACGTATCCTCTTCAAAAATTTCACCGAATATATGTTTTTATTAAATTCAAAACGGCATGCAAATAAAAAAGAGGAAATTTTTATTTCATTTTTTGCAACTTTGTTATTAATTCAAAAAATATGATGTGCAACATGCATGCCATTTGTATTTAAGAATTACTACGTCATAAAATTAATATTTATCTTTATTAGAAGCAATTAGAAATCACAGAAAAGTGGTATTAAATTTTCACAACATTATCTCAAAAATTTCCACCCTCAGTCATACGAGGGACACATGCTAATTTTCGCAGATTTTTTTTGTGATGGAAACTTTAATGTTTTACATCGGCATGCATTTTGACAACACGGAAATGTCGGATTTTTTGTCTCATTTTCACACAACCCTTTGAGCCCACTCGGCCGGTGTGAATTGCATGCCATTAATTACGATAGCTTGAATTTGTTTGCAACCTTATGTTACAAAGGCAGTCAATATAATATCACAAAAAACCACTAAAATTCTTTACAGAAAGGAAATCCATTTTCTTTATGACGTGCGGCGGCCAATAACCCCTCTATCTTTCATATTCTAGAGTTAATTATCTATTCTTAAAAAGGCATGCAGTAGAAAATGGGAGAAAGTTTTCTGTCATCATCTCCCAGTCTATAACTGAAAGGTAGAAAATAAAGTAATATACTTATATTTTATTTGGTTCGTTATTATTTATCACTTACATAGTTGAAAAATCACGTTGTCTTACAGCATCTAACCACTTGTCATATCAATGTGTGTTTTCAAGGTCTTTACAAATGACAATATCAGGCACTATCTCCTCTATTTGTGAAAATATAAAATATTTATTTCAAGATTTACGTTCTTTAAATTTCAAGCCTAATAGTTATTTATTTTATTAAAATAAAAAACGCATCAAAAAAATTACTTTTTGACAAAAGATCTTATTTTCCACAAGCTCAGTTTTTTTTTTCCACACTATATAGCTGTTATTAAATGTGTTATTCTATAACTCTAACTCACACTTTCGCACACAATGCTTATAAATAATAAAATTTCTGGTATGGCAACATATTAAAAAGTGTACTTACCGCCAAATTCATGTGATAATTTTCCATAAAAGCTCCATAGAATCCAGCAAAAGCTATTATGAATATGATAACTCCAGTCGCAATACAAAACGCTGGTAATGAGAAAAACCTCTCCGACAAGAATGGATGAAACTCATTGTAAGCTGCCTGCACTGAACTCCCTACTGCTAATATAATTATTCCAGTGATCTGAAATTATTAAATCACATAGCGATCTATAACAACTACTTCATGTATTACCTTTGTTTACAAATAAAGATCATTTCATTTCATTTCATGAACACTACACTTTTATCCTAAAAACTCCTGAACAATATCGAATAATTAATATCACTTGAAACGTTGCCTCTTAGAACTATGCTATTAACATATTCTTTAGAAGCATCGTTTAGTACTGAATTTACTTTCACTAAATTTCACTAAAAAATTAACACTGGATACTTACCAAAAACAAAAAGTTTACTGTTATTAAAGCATATTTAACTGTGGTAAAAATTTTAGACAACATTTTAAAGAAATATTCAGACTTTACCTAAGCAAGTCTTTGTTCGTCTAATTTTATCTAATCTACGATATAGAAAATAACTGTTATCTCCTGAAAGATCGAGTCCTTCTCAATTCTGTTCGCGTAAATTATTATTCATATTTCGGACTTTAACACGGCTCCGTAAGACTTGGAGTCCATTGAGAGTTTCAGCTAAGACTGTTTCTTATCTATAGCCGTATCAGTAATACTGTTGAAATATTAGACCATAAATTTCTTTGTATTTGTAAGTAATAATTTATGCCTCATATGTATAAGTATTTAGGTATTGAAACGCGCTCATTATTACTCATATACTTAGGTATAATGTCGATTTACATAGAAGACAATCCACCTTAGAATCTAGCAAATATGAACCGTATTGGAAAAGCATAGAGTGCCTTTCTGTCGACGGTATTACATAGAATTATATTATATTACCTGGCCATTTGGAATTTTATCCTATTGAGACAAGGTTTAATTTCAAAATATCGTTTCTATAGTATTATATATAGGAACTTTAGATAAAGAATAGATTTTTACTACTGATATTTAAGTTATCTGTTTTTATTATTTTTGTAGTAAAGTATATAAATAATTGGTAATATTTATATAAGATATAGTATAGAAATAAAAGAGGAATGTATAATGTTAAATATGCTTTATTTACATTTAAAAATTAACAAATCTTATAGTTAAAGCACTAAGATCTAATGTTCATGCAATTAAGATAAACCTACATTATAAACCTACTTACATTCATAAATCCCCTAATTTAGATAATGTCTTTAAACTTTTAACATAGAAAGTGTATGTACCTAACTACTTATTTATAACTAGGTTTTATTGACCCGGTTTTGCCCGCTTTTTATTTAAACAAAAAAGTAACTATTAAATTATTTGCCGTCCCTAACCTATTGAAATAATAAAATATATAAGAAGAGAAAAGGAATTTACAAATTTTCATTGCTCTCTTAATACCCTATTTTTGCCCACCCTATTAATTCTTTATACCTAGAGTTTGCATACAAATTTTCTTAATTAATTAATATAACGTAAACAACGTTATATTATGGAAATACAACAACTTATGTTTGCCCATCCCACCTTCCCGTAATATACGTGTCTATTCTTAGTTTTATAACAATTAGTACAAAATTGTTTTATAGCCACAGAATTATACATTACTAGCCGACCCGCGCAACATTGTCTGCGTTTACGCAGCGCAGAAGCTCTCATGCAAAAGGTGCAACATATTTTCCCCGTTATCCCAACATGTTCATTGCCGCTCCGCTCCTATTGGTCGTAGCGTGATGTTATATACTTTAAGCCTTCCTCGATAAATGGGCTATTCAACACTAAAAGGATTTTCAAAATCGGTTCAGTAGATCCAGAGAGTACCCCTACAATCTCACAAACTCACAAACTTTACCACTACAATTATAATAGTATATATTATACTTGTGTTAATATAGATTAAGAGTTCTGTGGTCTTAAATTTTTATTACGTCTCCCATCACCTCCCATCTATTAAAATATCGGTAAAGAGTCAAACAAACACGCGTCGATTGGTTTTATAAGTTGTGTGTACAAAAAATGTACTTTAAGGTATTTATAAATCCGTATTTGCCCAAATTATCATTATCCCATTATCTAAAAACTTCTAGGTGTATCAGCTTGTATTTATTTAGTGACAATAATAGATAGGTTATATCGACAGACAGGTATACCTACATATTACAAGATAGGTATACATAGTTTTATTAAGTTACTATATACAGGGTGAATTTGAAAGGTTGTACTTTAGACTAATATAAAGCTCTACTGATCAAATTGAACAACTTTTCCCAAAGAACCATGTGTCGCAAATGAAAAATCATTTTGGCGTCCCCATACAAATTTGTCATACGAGTATTAACATTACTATTTTTATGGAGAAGGCATTTTTATTTTCATTTACGACAAATGGTTCCATAAGGAAAATAGTTCAATTTGATCAGTAGAACCTCATATTAGTCTAAAGTACAGCCTTTCAAAGTCACCATGTATATAAATAGTTTATTTAACTGTTATATATATTTATTACAAAAATATACGGGAAAGGAAAGGTGAGGTGAAAAGATAAATTGACGTCAGGTAATACCGGAATAATGAAACTTTGTAATTATAGTCCCTTTCTATAAAACCAATAGTTACTTCAAAAATATTGAGACAAGGGTAAGGAGAAGGACAAAAACAATGTTTTTTTGTACAAATAATATGACAGGTCAACGAAAGCTAGTTCCTAATACAATATTTATTTTCTTCGAACGAAGGAACCTAAAAATAATTACAATAAATGAATAAAACAAAAAAATGAAACATTAGGACTGCATAACATTTTGTATTGCGCTGCGACTGTGACTAGAAATGTAGGTATTATTTTCGTTAAACAATTCTCATTTTTTTATTGAATTTTAAATTAATAATCCAACACCCAGACAATACACACAATATTAAATAGATCTAACATCAATACAGCACATTAAATATTAACTAATTAATAATTATCTACATTATAAAATTTAATTCTTTTTTTTTTGCACTAGCTGCTTTATTATTTTTCATAGGTCTTCCAATAACATAAATAAAACACAATATAATAATAATAATAATTACTTGCTACTTTTTGCCTGAAGACAGAAATATAGCAAGTTATTATTATTATATTGTGTTTTATTTATCTACATTTTAACAAAAATCCAAAAGGATTTATCAATTTTCGGACCGTCTATTTGAAATTAACAGTCATGGCTCTACATTTTATTCGACGATGTCTTTTTATACCTAAATTAAATATTTCATTCCATGTTTTTCACAATTTTGGAAAGTTGATAAATTTATAATAAAATTTTATATTATATAATTGAATAAAACAAATCATATGGTATGTACCGAAATGTTAACAAGAAACGTTGTATTGTACATTTCCATCAGGTTTAATTTACATTACTTTACATACCCAGGAAGGGATGGTGGTATAAAACCTTTCAGGAATCTCGAATTCAATTTGGCGCTTTTTAGCCGAGAAAGTCTTAAATGGCGTAAATATTTAAAGCTTACTGGAGTATATTTTTTTTAATCGTTCTGGTTTGAAACCATGGGCTCGTGAAGTACATTTATAAATTTTATAAATGGATTTCTAACCGTTTGATCGAAGTATCTAGTGCCCAAATGGCTGGCTCGTTCCCGGTCAGCGTATTACTTTGGCAATACAGTGCAGCGAGATAACGCAACCAGCCATTGGCTACATCCCATTCAGACAGTGTTTTGCAACAAGTAATTTTGTTATACTATATTAAATTGTATTGTTAAACTGTAGGTAGATTTTTACTTGTATTAGACATTTCATTTGTTTTATTGTGTAGAATGTGAAATAGAAATAAATAAATACTTACACCTAACCTAATAAGAACTTATGAAAACAAAATGCTTAACTTTCAAGCTCTACTTCTTCAAATCTTGATCTCCAACCTAACCAGGCGGCCACTCCAACTATCACCAGCTGAAAATTATAATTATTACTCTATAAGAAACATTACTCCGGATAGGATATAAGTCTATACCTATCCAGATATGTAGAGATTGCATGAAAACTGAAGAAACACCCACCCAAGTGCTGTTTTATTGTACCGGAGTGGCTTTGCAACGGGCTAAAATCCTCGGCACACTGGAATAGTCAGCCGACTCTCGCAAAAAGACCTAATCTCTTGACTGATTGCGGAAAACAAGCCCACCATGAACATGAACGTATCCAGATTTATTAATTATTACATGTCACCCTGTACCCCTACGTAGATTAAGTTTATCTACGTAGATTTATTTTACAATATTAGGTTAAAAATAATATTGAATCGACCCGACGTAGGTCCCGCGTAGCAATATTTAGTCTAGGAACAAATCTAAACGGCAGAAAAATAGGCGCAATATTCCGTGAGCGAATTTCGCACAAAAGAATATACGCCCATATATCAGAAAATGTCATGCTACGATCGCACGAAATTGGTAGGTCGGTGTCACAAAGTTCGTTTTACGAAAGAATTTCCTCGGACGGGGCTCTGCAGTCGCTAGACGGAAAGTTGGTATCCTCAGTTTTAAGACCACCAAAAATTCTATTTTTTGGTAAATAAAATGTATATAATAAAACAAATTGTTTGACTTCGTAGCTAACACCCTAAAGATTACATTCTGTATCTATAATTTTGATCATAATCGTTTTATAGTTTTAATCATAATGTTAACGTAATTGTATTCGTTAAATCAGATGGTGCAACTGGCCCTTAGTGTGCAGTTTGTATTTTTATTCTTGGCATGACACTGACTGGCAACACACAGCCTAACTCACAGATTAAATATTGTACTACGTGCAGAAGGCCCTCAATATCAGGGGCCCCCCTCGTATCCTTACCAGAAAATCTGGATCGAACTGAACTTTTGAAAATTTCTCCTATTTTAAAAATAAATATGACAGGTTGCAATCTGACTTTAATCAAGGCAACTCAATTGAGAGAAATTCGAAAGTTATACCTAGGGAATTCCCCAAAGTTCTTTCTGTGGGTTGGCAGTATTATCAATTTGATAAACCTAACCAGTTTAATAGCTGTGGGTCCCATTTTTTGATTTGCCCCAGGGCCCTTGGTTACCTAGCTACGCCACTGACTACGTGGCCTCGTTACCACCGCCCATACAGATGCTAAAACCGTCAACCTAATCATGTTTCGGTTTTAGTCTGTGAGTTCACCGGTTTTCAGGAGACTACTGCATCGATTTCTTGTCAAGGTGATAGTCTCCTTTATAGGGTGCGGTTACGAAATGGGTAGTTGAATTGACGATATGGCAGCTAGTATATTAAAATAAACTCGTAATGCAATTCGTCATTGTCGCCCCCCTTTTCGTAATCGCATCATTTAACCGGCATAATGGGAGCGATCAATATTGTTTAAGAACAATTATTGATTGATCCCATTCATGGACTTTATAGGTCTGCTCACCACCAGGTAGATGCAAGGTCACATGTCGTGCTCCAATTAAAAAACCTAACCTAACCCCTTAACGTAAGCGGTGAGTTCCGTTTTTTGTTTTCAAAAACATGAACGTTTCTTTCTTTTTCTTGGAATCCTGAAAACTGTTGCGAAAACTCATCGCTATAATTTCACCTACCTGTAAACAAGTAAGCACTAAAGCGATCACCCCGATGACGTAAGCATGGTAACCTAGCCAATCCCCTAGTACCGTGGAGCAGGGATTAGGGTAAACCAGGGCCGGTAAGCAGTGGAACGGGGAGATGGTTCCGTAGTCGATATGGCAGCAGCTCACTGGTATGTGGTCGTTACCCCAGTCACTAAGGCCTCGGGCACCGCAACATTCAAACTGAAAATTATATGATATAAGAAAACAGAGTTTAAAGCACAAAAACGATGCATATGAGCCATATGTCACCTCCAAAAAAGGATTCATGTAGATTACACTTTATAGCATTAAATATATATGTAACATTTCACAAATCAACTTTGTAACCCTAAGAGGAGACTATTATGGCACTTTGAGAAGAAATCGATGCAGTATATAGTGTTATGATATCCGTTAAAACATTATTTTTATAGTCTTTAGGCATACTCACAGACATCTGTATGTTGTCCCAAAGAACAGCGTATTCACTTCTCCTATCATAGAACTGCACACTGTTCCTCATCAAAGGCGTTATTTCAGCTATCGTATCATGGTAGAGTCCGTAGCCTACGACGCACATCGCTATCTCAAATACTAGTATTACTACTAGAAGTACTACGTACTGAAATAAAAAAATAAAAATAAATATTTATTCGAAAATTTATTTATTTTTTGGAAAAGTTCTGCACCCTAAGCATATTTCACTCTCTCAAAGGTTAGCTTGTAGAAAATGCGTAAGGCATTAAGCTCGCCTATGTACAATTTTGTACAATAAATAATTTTAAATAAATAAATTAAATTAAAATTATCATCATCGGTGCCATATAAAATGCCATATCATCGGTGGCAAAATAATTTTATTGCCACCTCGTCTTGGCCGAAGGTATTCTGAATTTACACCGAATAAATGTCGTCGCTGGGTTTATAATTTTTTTTATGAAATGTGTCTATGTGACTTGAATCAAAGACCGTTTTTTTATGTGTAGGTACTTATCTATACATAAAGATTTAAATATATAGTTATTAAAAATTAAACAACAAACCACAATGGGAATGAGAAATGTTTTTAGCTATCCATGGATTCTTCGTGCGGATGCACGGGTCCATCGCGGTTGGGAGTAAACTGTTCCCGGACTTGAGGGTGACCGCGAAGCAGGGTGGAAGGCCTCTCCGAGTTCTCAGTAGAATGATGGCAGTCAGTGCCATCACTTATATTTATTGTATCATAGTAATTAGAAATTAAACTAACCGCAGCAATAAAATAAAATTGTTCTGAAAATGCCCCATAGAAGCCCAGTCCTGATGTGAGCAGTATTACGACGGCAGTGGCTATGACAAAGTTAGGCAGTTGCGTAAACCGCTCTGTGATAAACAGCTCATATTCTTGGTAAATAAGCAACACTGCAATCCCTAATATTAATAACAGGAATCCTGAAAGCTGAAAATACAGAATTATTTTTCCCACTAGCTTAACTGCATACCCAGTGGCGGATTTACCAGCACGCTGTGTAGGCTGGAGTCTAGGGTCTAGGGCAAATTTGAGGCCACTTTTTTATGTCATACAAAAACTGAAAAAAATATAGTACAGTTATTAGGGCCCATAAATAAATTGATTGCGGGAATGACATGACCGTACGCTAAGTGTCGGTAGGGGTGGAAAAATTTTAATAGTCTACTGGCGGCAAATCTCTACCTACTAACTCACAAGTTCGTTGTTGGTGCCGTACTTACAACGCGGCCACGGGCCGGGCTTCCGGGGTGTAAGGTGGCCGCGTTGCTCTATGGTGCCGTCCATGGAAGACGTGGGTTTCATTTCCACTTAAAATTATATTTCTAAAAGGAAACGTAATGTACTCGTAGTAACGCACGTGCAAGATATACCTGACAGGTTTACCTTACCTGCATTTATTTAGTTAATTATTACAAAAAGCTTAGGTTGTTAAAGTTTTTGTTGTTGTGATTCGTATATCTGTCGCACTATTAAAATGTGGAATGCTCTACCTGCTTGCGTGTTTCGGCATACGAAGTACGAAGCGTGTATAGGCATCTTAAGCCGGCATAATAGCACCTATTACGCCGGCTTAAGATGCCTATACACCCTAAGTTTAAAGGACTCGAGATTATAAGAAGAAGGAAACAATTACGATCTACGTAACCTTTGATTGCACCAATCAAAGGTTACGTAGATCGTAATTGTTGGTTGCATTTGTTCTTGGACCTTCATACTGCTTTCCATCAGGTAGATCACAATCCGAGCTCTCATAAAAAATTTAAAAAAAATGCCACCCTTTACTATATCCGAAGTTGTTTTTGTATGTGTGGCAGCTGCTGATACTGTGTACTAGTGCTCCCACATTTGGTGGTGGGTGACTGGGTGACCAATACTGACCAAAAGACTTTGCATACACGTTGTAGATTGGGGTCGAAACATCTGGAAGCTTGGGAATTAAGGCCTTCATTTTTCATTCATTCGTGACCTTGGAAAACGAGTATTTCTAGAATGTAGCGACCCCAAATTTTATGAATATTTGAAAAAAAAAACAGCATTGCCATATAACGTGGTGCCCAAGTGATTTCTGTTTTTTTTGTTGTGTTTTAGTACTTACCTAGTTAATATTAAATAAGTAAATATTGAATCAATATTTTTAATGTAGTTTTATGTTATTAAAATATATCCAACTTTTCTTCATATAGCATTTACGTGTATTTCTATTGGGTGTATTTAAAAACTTTTCCTAAGAGACTCAAACACTATATAGGTATCTGAACTATCTGTATGTATATCGAAATATATAATACCCTATTTTACCCACAGAGCTGCTAATGGAATAAAATTACCCCTAATAGCATAATATTCAACAAAAAATTCCGCATATAAATCGGTCCAGTAGTTTTTAAGTGATGCCGAGACAGATAGTCTCGAATTCTAAAAATAGATTATTGTTCTATAGCCTATTCAGAGTACCTACATCCCGTTTTTTTAAATCAGATCAATGTACAGATTTTTTTTATTTACAATTTTATAGATTATGTAGTTTATCTATGTAAAATGCTACTTCGAATAAATTTTATTTTATTTAGATTAGATTATACCCAAAATAATGAAACTAAATATTAGGATCCTGGTGTTTTTAATGTCAACACCGTTTTTTCATTTCCAAGACTTCTAATAGCTCTTACTTATTTACAAACATACTTAATAAAATTAATTATCCAATCTAACAATAATACCTAATCTTAAAGCTGTGAAAGAAAACACTTTATCTTCAAGGAAAATCTTTAAAAGACTTACTAAAAACAATATATTTATCCCGGCTAAAGAATATCGCACAGACTTCAACACTTTTGGCACCTTCATTATTTACTTATTTAATTCCAGTCACTACATACATCCACACACCATACTTGGTACTTAGATATCTAACTTAGGTACTGAAAATGATAAAATACTTTTCCATGTAACAGGGCCGCAACTAAGATTCAAGGTGGAAAAGAAAGTCGGTAACTATATGATTTCACCTAGCCATATCCTAGGAGATTCAATTACTTACATACTTACTATATATACATTTTTTTTAAAACCGTAATTATTTTTTACAATTTAATTAGATGTATTGTTTTGATGACTGTAGGAGATATATACTCGTATATATGTATATATATTCATCGTATGCGGTTGTCAGCTCTATAGTAATGTATTATATAGGTAGCAATACAAGGGCGTCCAAAAGGGGGAACAGGAAGAGGCAGCTGCCCCCTCCTAGAGATTCTAAAAAAGTTGTCAAATATAAAGCACCGAAAGTCCTAAGCCTAAGTCTTTGATTAAATGTAATAACTTATTTACAAGTTTTATATATTGTATAGCAAGAGCTCGTGTGGCTTTACACGTTGGACTCTGTACCGTTGTTATTACAATCGCCGTTGATGTAAGGCTCGTACTACAAGTGAAAAGCTTCATGTGCTCTCAACTTTACCTACAATTCATACTTTTCTCATCCTCCATATTAACTTGCCAAGGCCATCGGCTGGAGACGCCCTTGGGTAGCAAAGGTAGGAAATCAGGGAAAGTAGGTTTAACTTCTATTACAAACCTACCCTCTCTATCAAACAAAATAGGGAGGTTCTATAAATTCGTGTCAGGCCACCTTGAAATAGTGTTCCATAATTTTTGCTACGGCCCTGTAAATAAATATACTTAGGTACGTCGCGTTCTGTTGCTTATCCTAAACACAATCTTGACGTTTACATCTAATCTCGCTCGTTCATACGTTTCAGATATCTATACTCTGCTGATAACATCTTACGAATTGGTGAAGAGCAGTTTATAGTCAAGATCTTAATACCAATTAACATGGGCGTACACAGCTTTTTTATATAGCAGGGCAGGCTACCATGATTTTGGATAGGACGCGGCAAGGTCAACAAGAGTTTTCAATAAAACAACAACATTCTTGGTAATAGTCCAGGTAAGATTCCAGGGCAGGAGGGTCAGAATAATACTACATCGCGAAGGAATTTCCGTGGAAAAAAGTGACACTAATAAAATTGTAAATGAACTAATGTGTAGAAAATTATCATATTATTAAAAAGAAAGTATTTTGACGTGGTGGCCTAGTTGGTTAGACCTTGGACTTAAAAACACTTAGGTCCCTGGTTCGAATCCCGGTGTGTACCAATGAGTTTTTAATTAAAAAATTTATGTACATTTGTTTGACAACACCACTATAGTGCCTCGGAGAGCACGTTAAGCTGTCGGTCCCCGTTTCACTATACCAACTTGTGAAACTGTTTATAGATGGGTTATTGAGTCTATTCAAAACATCGCAACGAGCTAGCCACTTGTTCGGTGTAGACTCATACCATCGGCTACGACGAGGTGGGATTAAAACCCCTCCGCTGGGTACCCTGGGGCCGTCTAGGCGGTCTCGGGCGCCGTATGGCACCCGTGATGATACATACACATATAAGTATTTTGAAATGTAGTTGTCAAACGTGTCACCGAGGAAAAATAGATTTATAATTTGTCAAATAAAAAGTTGTTCAGAATTATCTTATTATTGTAGTTTTATTGGATTTATATCATTTGGCGACCGTGGTAATCTGCAGAAAAATAATAATAAAGTGTGTGGCGTGAATAATTAAGATGGAATCACCATTATTGAGGGAGCGCACTATTGCTCGGAGATTATTCACGAAAAATTCTAACAATTTAGATGACCTTCTTCAAAAGGATCCGCAAAATGTTACCGAGGTAAAGATAATTTTTAGCATTTTGTCGGATAAATATAGTGAGCTGTTCAAAATAGAGAGTAATATTAAAAAAGAATGGCTATCATTGGAAGAAACTAAGTTTGACGAAAAATTATCGAGGACTCAGAATTGGCCGAAGAGTACAATGCACGTTGGATGCGGCAAAAAATGTTATATGAGGAGGTCGAGTCAAATTTATGTAAGAAGGATGACTGTTTATCAGTTAATTCTCATCGTGCGAGTAATTGTGGCGATTGCAGCCCAAATATTATATTAAAATGGCATTTTAAGCTCCCCACATTACATTTACAAAAGTTCGACGGTAATGTGAGGAACTGGCTTAAGTTTTGGGGCCAGTTTAAAAAGATCGATGCCGATGAGGATATGGATGAAGATGATAAGTTCCAATATTTATCACAGGCAATGGAACGCATGGAGCGCATGGAGTCTAATTGAAAGTTTTCCGCCGTCCGGTATTAATTACTCTCAAGCAATACAACAATTAAAAACCAGGTTTGCTCGAGACGAAATTATTATTGATTTTTACGTGGGAGAATTATTGAATTTAATATTAAATAAAACCGAGAAGAAATTCAATTTAAGAACGCTGTATGACAGATTAATGACACAAATTCAAGCTTTGGATACAATGAATGTCACAAAAGATAAGTATGCCTGCATTTTATATCCTTTGGTAGAATCTACTCTGCCTGAAGATACAATACGAGTTTGGGAACGTTTTCGGAGATCAGAGCCATCCATAGACAATTTTAATGACTTACAAAAATTACTTAATTTCTTGGGACATGAAGTAGATAGTGAGGAGCGAATCGAAGTAGCCAAAAATTGTTTTAATTCAGAGCAAAATATTACACAACCTTATGCCGCTTGTGTTATTTCTGGATATGCAGACAAAAAGAAGAAGGAAGATACTAAATTTTGTATATTTTGTGACAAGAGTACCCACATGAGTTCAAATTGTTTTAAAGCTAGAGATATGGGTTATGAAGGAAAGACGAATTTAATTAAGAAGAATAAAGCTTGTTTTAGGTGTCTAAAGAAGGGGCATTGTGCAGATAAATGTAAATATTTTATTAAATGTATTATATGTACTAATAGGCATCTAGCAATTATGTGTTCACAGATTGGAGATAAAAATATGAAGTCGTGAGAAAGTGGAACAGAAAGAAGGAGTACTGTTATGTTATGTTATAAGAACAATGTGGTTATGCTCCCGACTGTACTAGTGAGAATTATGAATGGTAAGAATTTAATTATTATACGAGCTTTAGTAGACTCTGGATCGCAGAAATCATATATTCAGAAGGATATATCTAAATTTGCAACCAGTTGGTGAAGAGTTGTTGGGACATTTCGTTTTTGGAGGCTTAGAAACAGCAAACCAACAGCATAAATTATATGATGTAGTAGCAGCCATCTGCACCGAGGATTATAAAATAACAATAACAGCATTAGATGAAGTTAAAATTTGTGAAAATATACCGAGCAGTAGAAGTAATAGTAATATAATTGAAGTGCTTAAGAAGAAGAATATTTAACTGTCTGATTTTGGTCATGAAAATATGGAGATTAAAATGTTAATTGGTTCAGCCTATTACGGATCCCTGATAACTAACCAATTTGTAAATATCGACGAGAATTTAGTAGTAGTAAAGACAAAACTGGGTTGGACTGTTCAAGGGCAATTGAAGGATAATATTTATGGTTCAACAATGATGACTATTACCAACTGTAATCACGAAGTAGCAAAATTATGGCAGTTGGAGACAATTGGTGTTCGAGACCCTATTGAAGTTAAAAACGAGAGGAAGATAGATGCGATAGAGAACTTCAGAAAGACAGTAACGGTAAATAATAATAATAGGTATGAGGTTAATTTATTATGGAAAGATTGCAAAAGAAAATTGCAAAGTAACTATAAAGTTGCTATGAATCGTTTACATTTTACAACGAACGATTATTAACTGGGAATTTTGAAGATTATGACAATGTTTTTAAAGAATGGGTTAAATTAGGTATTATTGAAGAAGTTACTATAAAAAACAATAATGTAAATGGTCATTATCTACCTCACCACGTAGTAGTTAAAAATTCTAGCCTTACTACACGTATAAGACCAGTCTTTGATGCATCTGCTAAAGATAGGGATATTTCGTTAAATTCATGTTTAAGTAAGGCTATTAATTTTATAGAGAGAATTCCAAATGTATTAATAATGTTTCGAAAATATGCTTTAGGTGTTTCATCGGATATCAAACGTGCTTTTTTACAAATATTTTTAAAACCAGAAGATCGCGACAATTTACGTTTTATTTGGTGGCGTGATTATAATAAAAAAGAGTTGATAGTGTACCGAAATTGTCGTGTTGTTTTTGGTATCTCTTGTAGTCCGCTTTTACTTTAAGCGACATTATTACTACATTTAGAAAAAACGCATGAAGAATTAAAGAAGAAAAAAAATATTTTAAAGCACAGTTTTTATGTAATTAATTGTATAATAGGTTTCGAAACAAATGAAGATGTACATACATTTATGAAGGAAGCTAATTAATTAATGGAGTTGGGTGAATTTGAATTAAGAGGATGGGTAACTGCTCCAATGATTTCTAATAATACAGGTATGACAACAATTTTAGATTAATTTTGGTATATTATTGTAGATATATTACGTTGTATTTATGTAACTGAGAATAATGATGTAAATATAGTAACAAAACGTAATTTATTATTTTATGCACAAAGACTTTATGACCCTGGGGGATTCTCAAATTAAATAATATTGGTTCCTAAAGTTTTATTGTAAAAGTCTTGGATAAGTGAAGTTTCCAGGGATGAAGTACTTAATGATAAGATAAGTAAAGAGTTTAAAACATGGTTAGTCAAATTAAAGTTTTTCCGAGAAGACTAACTACTATGAATAATCTTTACATATATTTGTGACGCCAGTCAAGTGGCTTATGGAGCTATAATATATTTACGTGCTAGTTATAATGATTATGTTACAGTTCTATTGGTGTGCGCTAAAGCAAGAGTTGCTCAGACAAAGAATATTATGATAACGTGACCTTTTTGATGGCGGCTTTGCTTGGTGTTAGATTATTAAGAAGTTTAAAACAAGAGTTGAATGTTAATAATAATATTTTCTTTTGGTCCAACTCTATGGTAGATTTAACATGGATACAAAGGAAGATAATTGGAGTAATGTTTGTAAATAAACTGAAGAATAAAGTAAATAATTTGAAATGTAGAAGAATTCTTGGACGCTGAAGAATTATCATTGATGTTAATTCAGATAGCTTTTGGTATACCATTTTTTTATTGATTTGGAGGGTATACTAAAGTCAAAACGCGATTAACATATTATAGCGAAGAAATTGAGCATATTTTCGCTTTTTTATATATCGCTTATATTATTGCCTAGCAACAATCATATGTATTAAGAGATCGGAAATATATGTATGATAGACAAAACCTGTGTAAAATTGATAATATCAAATTTAAGTATTTTTGTTTTGTTGGAATGAGATGTTTTTCTAAGAAGATTATTTTAAATATAAAAGAAACAGAAGACTAGAAGTGGAAGAATTATAAGAGCATAATGGCACTAATTAGTAGACGTAATATAAACATAAGTGGTTCGATAATTTGTGTTTTATTTACTGAGGTTAGTTTTATTTTCGTTACGTATTCAAGTTTTATTATTATTTATCTGTCATTAATAGTTGACAGCTGCTATCGATGACTGGTAAAGCTATTCGAAGTAATGGTTTTCTACGTTTGGTTTAATTAAATTATTGGTTGCAATTTATGTAGAAAATGATCATATTATTAAAAAGAAAGTATTTTGAAATGTAGTTGTCAAACGTGTCACCGAGGAAAAATATGTTTTTATAATTTGTCAAATAAACCAAGTTATTGGAGGAATGTCAGCGAACGTCAGTTGGTGAACGCGTAGTTTTTGGTTGTTTCGAGATTTTTGTTATTTAAAATACTTCTAAACTATTTTTCTTCATGTATATAGTAGTGTAAATAGTTAATAGTTTGTGTTAATTGTTAGTTCGTGTTTTGGTAAGTAATTAGTCTAAGTTTTATGTAAATATAGATATATTTGAGGATGTGGTCATTTGTTTTTTAATTTTTCAAAACAAATGAGTGAGTTGCCGGGTCCCGGTGGTGGTGATGAAACTGGGTTTCCACTCATTTCATGTCCATCTCCGGCTGCATATGAGGATGTTATAGATCCTCCTACAATAAAAAAGATACAGGATTTCAACAAATTAAATAAAATAAAACATAATAAAAAAAGATTAGGTAGCTCTATTAGAAAACATCATAAGTCATCATGCAAATTAATAAATAAAATGATTGATGTGGATATGGATGCTGAAAAAAATAAGGAGGAGAAAAATGTTGTTAAACATAATGAAGAAACTGTAAATTCTGTTAGACAATTTTATAATAATTCTGATTCTGGGCCATTTATTGTTCATATAAAGAAAATGGAGGAAAATATAAACACTAGCCTAAATCCTATTTTGTTTGGTCGTTTTTTAAGTACATATAATAGCATAATTGATGGAAGTATTGAGAAAATTGGTAGAAATCTTATTTCTTTATCATTCTCGTCGGCTACAGATGCCAACTGTTTTTTAAAAAATGAACTGCTTGGTTTAAAATTATATAAAGCTTTTATTCCTACTTATTCTATTACCAAAATGGGTGTCGTGAAAGGCATTCCCATAGATTTATCACAGGAGGATATTCAGGACCTTATTAAAGTTCCTGAGGGTTGTGGCCCAATTGTTAAGGTTCGTCGTTTAAATTATAAATCTTTTGATGACAATGTAGTGCAATGGAAACCATCAAAGTCGGTGGTTTTGTCCTTTGATGGCCAAGTATTACCAGAAAAAATATTTTTGTGCTATAATTCACTTCCTATTAGTTTGTACATGTTTCCTACTATACAATGCTTTCTTTGTTGTAAATTTGGTCACACTAGAGACAAGTGTAGATCTAAGCCAAAATGTTTTAAGTGTGGAGACAATCATACTGGCAGTACATGTGAAGTGCTTCCAGAAGATGCCCATTGTGTTAATTGTAACGGTAATCATTATGCTTCTACCAAGTCCTGTCCAGAATATTTACGACAGAACAATATTAAAAAAACAATGGCTCAACAGTCAATTTCTTACCAATCTGCTTCAAAATTGTATGCCCCTAGCAAAGCATCTTATGCTGAGATACTTAATTCTTCTCCCAAAACTTCTTATAAAAAAACCATATTTAAGAAACCTCGTGTTCTTCCGACCTTCTCCCAAGGATATGATCAAAAAGCTCATTATGAAATAGTGAAAGATATTCCTTCTTCATTACCCAATGGTCATGCATTAATTAACAATAGTAATGATAATGAAAATTCTTCCCAACAAGTTATAGTAGCTAATTTAGTATCCTCCTTACTTCAATTTCTTCAAAGTCCCAATTTTGAATTACCGTCCAACGTAGCCTCTATGTGTAACAACTTAATACTTTCTTTTAATAAACATGGATTGTACAACAAAAATTCTTCAGTGGAACTGTCAAAGCATAAATAGCAAAAAAACTGATTTAATTTATTTATGCAATAAGTATAATCCATATGTTATAGCTTTATCAGAAACTTGGCTTAAGCCTAGTTATAGTTTTAATTTTCCTGGTTATAATTGTGTTAGAGAAGATAGAAATGATGGTTATGCAGGTGTTGCTATATTAATTAAAAAATCTATTTCATTTAGTATTATTCCTATTCCCTCTCATGATAGTAGCATTCAAATTGTTGCAGTTAAAGTTCAGGACATTATTGTGGTATCTGTTTATATTCCTTATCCTTCACAATTATTATTACAAAATTTTAATTCTTGATTAAAATCACTCCCTTCCCCTCTTCTGGTGCTTGGAGACTTTAATTGTCATCACCAAGTATGGGGTTGTTCTATAACAGACAGATATGGGCATGTACTTCTAGATATGTTGGACAACAGTAATTATTGTTTGTTGAATAATGGCTCAATAACTGTAAGAACTAACCCTAATGAGAATTATAGCACACTAGATTTAAGTTTTTGTTCTCCTATTTTGGCATCTCAAATTTTTTGGAATGTATTAGAAAATTCTTATGGTAGTAAACATTATCCCATTACAATATCTTTTCCTTTTAACAATGTACCAAATAATGTTAAAAAGCCTCTACTAAAATATATTTTAAAGGATGGTAATTGGAGTGATTTTAAAACTGTATTGGATAATAAAGTAAAAAATTTACCCTTAGTATCAGAAAGTAACTTTTTAATTTGTTGTGAACAATTAGCTAAAGCAATAATTAGTTCTGCTGATGAAATATTTCCGGTTAAAAATTCTGTTGTAGGTAGAATCCCTTCCCCATGTTGGTGGGATTCTGATTGTACTGATGCCATCCGGAAAAGAAAACATGCTGAATTTGTTTATAAGCACAATATGACTATGGGAAATTTTGATAATTTAAAAGCTATTATGAGAGAGACTAAAAGTTTATTAAGAGCAAAAAAAAGAAAAGCTTGGGGTGATTTTTGTACAAATTTATCTCCTCAAACTCCTTCAAGTTTTGTATGGCAAAATATAAGAAAATTTCGAAATTCTCAAAAAAATTATTATGTTTCCAATATCCCGTCACAAGAATGGGCTGATAAATATATTGACCATTTAGCGCCTAGTTCAGCACCATCTTTACAAGAAACATCCCTAACTCATACATATGTTTCATCTAGTGAATTCATAGATTCCCAATTTACTTTTTCTGAACTAAAAAATGTTTTAAGTTCTGTAAACTGTAATTCTGCTCCTGGCGTTGATGGTATTTCTTATTATTTTTTAAAAATGGCTGGTGAATTTACTTTAAAATATTATCTAAGCCTTGTAAATATAATAGTTAATAATGGAGTAATTCCAGACTCATGGAAAACTCAACTTATAATTCCCATTTTAAAACCTAATAAGGATCCCAATGAGATCACATCTTATAGGCCAATAGCTTTGTCATCTGTTTTGGCAAAAATTACTGAAAATTTAGTTAAGAACAGGTTAGAGTGGTATTTAGAATCCAATAATTTGCTTTCAAATACACAATATGGGTTTCGTAAGGGGAAAAGTACCCATGATAATTTAAGTATTTTTACTACAGATGTATTTTTGAGCTTTAGTAAAAATGAATTTGTTATTGCAGCCTTTTTAGATATAGCTTCTGCCTATGACAATGTTAACATTTCAATTTTACGTGATAAATTAACAAGTATTTCTGTTCCTTTCAAATTAAATCAATTTATTTGTAACTTACTTTGTGAGAGACTTATTAACATTAAAACAGACAGTGAGTCCATAAAAGCTAGTAGAAAGGTATATAAAGGTTTACCACAGGGGTCTGTCCTTAGTCCTATTTTGTATAATGTATATGTAAATGATATTGATGAAAATCTAAAAGGTAATTGTAAAATACTTCAGTATGCTGATGATATTCTCCTTTATTCCTGTAATGAACATATTGACAAAGCTGTGAAAACTTTAAATGATACACTTGCATCTATTAATGGATGGTTGTGTAATCGTGGCTTAGAATTATCACCCAATAAAAGCTCCATAGTAGTCTTCACAAGAAGAAGGAGAATTCCTAATGTAAATATTAAAATAAAAGATGTAAATATTCCTGTTCTTAATCATATAAAATTTTTAGGTTTAACTCTTGACTCTAAAATGTCTGGCAAATCTCACTGTAATTATTTATTAAACAAATGTGAAAAAAATATTAATATTCTTAGATGTCTAGCTGGTACTTGGTGGGGAGCCCATCCTTATTCTTTAAAATTATTATATAATGCGATTATTCGTAGCCCTCTTGATTATGGTACATTTTTATTAGAACCTATTAATAAAAGTTGTTTAAAAAAAGTTGACTCAATACAAACAAAAGCTTTGAGAATAATTATTGGTGCCATGAAGAATTCCCCTAAAAAATCATTGCAAGTTGAATGCTGTGATCCCCCTTTAAATCTTCGTAGATCATTTTTAGCAAATAGATTTTTTTTTAGAACTATTCAATACTCTTATCATCCATTATTTTATAAAATTAAGGAACTGGAAGTATTTACTTATTTAAACAATACTTAATATTTAATATTTTTTAATATTTTTATTTATTTAAACAATACTGGTTTAACAAAAGTGTTCCCTTATTAGTAAGGAGTTTTTTAAGATTTAAAAAGCTTAAAGCTCCTACTTTTCATTCTTCTAAAATTGAGCTTTTTAATACCTCATTAGATGTAATTAATTATTCCCCTCAAATTCTGTTAAATTTTGGGGTAGATAAAGAAGATTGCTATGCAGACAAACATTTTCAGCACATATTGAATACAAAATGGCAAGGTTGGTCTACTATTTACTCTGATGCTTCCAAACTAAGTCCAGTTGGCTGTGTGGGTGTTGGTTTATTTCATCCAAATTACAATATAGTTGTTAAAAAAAAATGTCCTCCTGAAGCCTCAGTTTTCACTGGGGAATGTATAGGTATATTAGAAGCTATTAAATATATTAAATTATGTAGATTGGATAATGTTATAGTTTTTACTGATAGTTTAAGTGGATTACAAGCAATTATTTCTAATCATTTTAAAGCGAGTAGTCATAATCCTATTATATATAATATTAAAAAACAATTATTTGAATATTGTTATTTAAATAACAAAAATATAATTCTTGCTTGGATCCCTGGTCATTCCAATATAAGTGGTAATGAAAGGGCTGACAAATGTGCTAAGGAAGCTGTTTTATGTGGGGATAGAGATACTTTTATTAATTATGCTCATGATATTTTAGCACTACCCAAAATTTATATGAACAATTCATGGAACAAAAAATGGAAATCAACTAGCAGTATAGATAGGGATTTTTATTCAAAAATTCAACCTAATATTCCAGTAAAACCCTGGTTTTTTACATTCAAAATAAGTAAAATGTATACTTCAATTATATGTCGTATGCGATTAGGTTTTTGTTGTACTCCTGTATTTTTACATAAAATCCGTGTTAGGGACTCATCCATATGTGAATGTGGATTAGATGAAGAAGGCGACTTAAACCACATGCTTTTTAAGTGCCCTTTATATAACCGTGAGAGTTTTTTAAAATTTTTATGTAAGTCATTTTTAATGCCTATTAATATATCTTGTTTACTTAGTATAATGTCTAATGAAGTACTTTATCATTTAATGTGTTTTTTAAGAGAGAATAATATTAAGTTATAGTTTGCTAATGTAGGAATTTTATTTAATATATTAGATTATTTTTATTGGTAATTAGTTTGTATTTTTTGGTGTTCTATATTACTTAATTGTAAAGCATATATATATATTTTTGTTGTTGTTCCAGCTTAGTTAGTTTAGAGAAGCTACCTAGTTTGAAACCTTTTCGAAGTATCGCGGTAAAGCGATTTTAAGTTTTAAATTATTCACTGACGTGACACTGGCAGAAATGTGCAAGTTGCACGAGTTGCCATAATAAAAGAAAAAAAAAAAAAAAAAAAAAACCAAGTTATTCAGGATTATCTTATTATTGTAGTTTTATTGGATTTATATCATAATGTGCTGAATACCTTGATTTCAACAAAATTTACAATTTACAAATCGAATTCACACAAAAAATATTTTTGGCACTAGTCTTTTTACTAGAAGCTAGATGTCAGGATTTTTTTATACATGTATTTAAATCTAATCACATAGTCATACACAGGTATTCTTAAAACTTATTGAGTTTTTGAAGAACACTTTAGTTACAGAGGGTTTTGTTTATTTTTCTAGCAATAAAAAATTGTATATAAAAATTATATATGCGTAAAAGAGACAAATCCTTTTATAACCATATGTCGCATATGAAAAATATTTTATTGCTTCTCCATACAAAGTGGTTATTTTAACTTTACCTACATTTTGGAGACTTGCATAGGGTAGCCAATTTTTCTTTCATTTGTGACACATGGTCCCATGGGAAAAGTTGTTAAATTTTATCACTAGAGCCTTATATTATAGCCTACAACCTTCCTAATTTACCCTGAATATTCATAACAAAGTTTGTAAAGCTTAAAATAAAAAAGTTATATGGGGTTTAAGTTGGCCCCTCCGTGCTGACGTTTTCATTAAAGTAAACTTCAATATCTCCAAATCTATACTAGTTGCAAACATACAAAATATGTCTATAGTTTGTAAAAATATATATTCTCGAACCACGCAAATCTCATTTTAAATCCGTTTAATTTTAACGGAAATCTCTGTTGGACCGACTGAGGTTTGAGTACTAGAAATGACAGAAATCGCGAAAATAATTTTCCATACATTTCGGTAAGAGAGTGAAACTTCTACATTGGCCAAACGTTTTGTTATGGGTCCTGATAGATCCTTTATAAACCGATATAAAGAAGACATTCAAACATCAAAAATCTTGGAGAAGCAGATATAATGTGAGTATTGCGTGTATACGAATGCTGAAGGTGTAAAAAACGCATATTAGGTGTTATTATGCTGACGGTGCCGTTATTTATTTTTATTTTTTTGCTTATTAAAAAAAAATGTATCTAAAATTTACGAGGCTGTAACCCCCCCGATATCAAATCCTGGCTACGCCCATGCTGTCCAGTCTCTAAAATCCACCCTGTATGTAAGTGAATGTCTTTTTGGGTGTAACAGGTTTGTTCAAAACAGAGTTTAAAATGCAGAGAAATCTGCAGTTTCTCCGGCTTTTAATTTTTAACCATTTCATGTTATAACGAAAAGGGGCATATTTGCGAAGACAAAAAATGCGTTGCATGCGTTGAGTAGACGTTCCATTTCATTAAGCAAATCTGTGCTCTCCACACAGCACATGTCCACCATAATCCATTAAGGGAAGCAGCAGAGCTTGTACTAGCTTAATTTCTGCTTTTAATGACAAAAAGAGTTTTAATTAATTTAGAGAGTGCAGTGAAGAAAATATATTATTTATATGAGGGAGATTGCTATCAATACACAACAGTTGAGTAAAAATTAGACTGCTTTAAATAAAAAAAAATGGCAAAATGCGTGGTCACCAATATACAGTTATAATAATATTTCAGTTAATATTAAACTGATTCAAAATGAGGTTTACGTGGTTCGAGAGTTGATATTTTTACAAACTATAGACGTATTTTCTAACTTTGCAATTAGTATAGATTTGGAGATATTGAAGTTTACTTTAATGAAATCGTCAGCACGGAGGGGCCAACTAAAACCCCATATAACTTTTTTATTTTAAGTTTTACAGACTTGAGACTTTTTTTACAAACTTTAGATCGATTTTTACTAACTGCTGGCATAAGAATTATTAGCAAATTCGTGTAATAAAAATGTGGCCTCTCAATCCTTACGCACATTCACCTACTGTTATTATTTCTGTTAGGTAGTACATTAAATTCAATTACTATCATTTTATTACTTCTTATAGAGATTACTTTGTGAAAGTTGGAATTATGTGATATCCTAATAGTATAATTTATTTGACAACTGTAAATTCATAATCATTTAAGTGTTGACAAATTAAACAAGCAGTGTCCCAAATAGGGTAACAAAATAATATATATATACCTATGTATTATTTTCTCTATTATATATATTTTATGAGTATTTAGTTTTATATTAAAGTGGTAATAATATAAGCTCATGGGTAGTACACTTATCAGGTACAGGTTTTAGTCAAATATAGTTGTTTGGTTGACTAGAGAGAGAGGGTAGTGAACACAGTACAGATGAGAGTCTGATCAAACATTTCCCATACATTCACGACCTTTTGGTCCTGTTACCCCCCACTAAACATTCATAGATTTTTATGAATTTTAGAGATGTTATAAATAAGACCCATATATAATCTCGTAAGTTTTCCTTTTTTTAAGTTTGGTGTAGGAAAAATAATAGCAACCCCTGAAATTCGAAAAAAATCGCAAAAAATCCCTCAGATTTATTTATTTAAGTATGATACTAACGACAAGATGTAGCCATTGTTGTAATAGGCTTAAGGTACACAAATTGAGCTAACATCTGGACTACATCATACTATTGTGAGTATACGATATAATATTTGATACGATATAATAATCAAAACTAAACATGCAATTAATTCAAGCAAACAAACATACATTTAGAATAATAAAACACAATTAAGCTAAAACAAAGCTATTTAAAACAAATTAAAGTCAATAAGGAGGTGCATTGAATAGATTGTGGTAATAATCAACAACTTAGAGAATAATAATATAATGTAATAATAATAATATATGTAGGACAAATTACACATATTGCTCTGGTCACAAACTAAGCTCTAGGCTTGTACTATGTGTACCAGAAACAATGATTATAATACATATTATATTTTATAAACACCCAGACCATGACAAACTAATATTATTATTAAACTAATGTTATTATTAAAAACGTACTAATATTTATTTACCATGGGTGGGAATCGAACCCACGACCTCCGGATTTAACGCCAAGGGCGCAACCACTAGTCTACGGAGGTTGTCAAGAATATCTTGTAATAATATTTTTAAATGTAAAAGGCTAGAGTCAAAGATATCAATGTCCTTGTGCCTGCTACTTACCTCATTATACAACTGACACATTCTAACTATAGGGTTAAAATACGATGTATTCTTTTTGTACACCTGCAATGTGAACGTACTAGGAAGACGACTTTTATGTCGTGTGTTAAATTAATCATTGCTAACAAGTTAGGTGAATCTATCCTACTGTGAATTATTTTGTGAAGGAACACAAAGTCGTACCTTTTACGACGATCTTCTAGTCACATCATTCGAAACCAGGCCAATCGGTCATCGTAGCTAGATAATTTACGACCAAGTTTACACCGGTATGACAATTTTTTTAAGTAACGCTTTTGAACACGTTCTACACCGTCGATATGAGTCCTGTAAAACGGCGACCAAATGGGACACGCATACTCCAGCACTGAACGAACCAAACTGCAAAAGGTTGTTGTAAAGCTTTGTGGCTTTTTAAAGTCTTTAGTTGATCGAACTATAAAACCCAGCAATTGATTACCCCGATCAATAATGTATTCATAATAATTCATTTATTGAGCAAAATCTTAGCCTAGGTACAAAATTTAAAATCTTTATCCTATATAATATACAAATTAGGCTGGTTTCATTTTTTGTGTGTGGTCAAGGTCCCTTACAGTCTGCTTACGTTCCAAAACTTCACCATCAACAGTGTAGTTATGATCAACCCGTTGAACTTTTCTAGCAAAATGATAAGAAGCAACATTTATCAGTATTAAGAGACATCCTATTAATTTTGGACCATGTTACCAAAGCATTGAGATCCCTTTACAACTTCAGACAGCCAGTAATTTCAGAAACTGATGAAATGATTTTGAGATCATCAGCAAAAAGAAGAGCTGGACATTCCAGTTTAGAGATAAGGTCATTTATAAACACGACAAATAACAGTAGACCAAGGTGAAGGAACCCTGAGGAACACCGAAAGTAATCTCTATAGGGGAAGAGACGTAACCCTTAACCGCAACAAGTTGACTTCTATTTAACAAGTATGAGCGAACCCAACGCAGAAGGCTGCCATGTATTCCATAGACACCAATCTTCTCAATGAGCAAAGCATGATTAACCTTGTCAAAAGCCTTGCTAAAATCTGTGTTAATGGAATGATGCTCACAAGCCTGTAATTGTCACATTTGGATTTATCACCAGACTTATAAATAGGTACTATGTGAGCAATCTTCCAGCGTGACGGAAATATGCCAGCGGCCACATTCTGTTTCTTATAACGTGATCGTTAGATTGTCAAAATAACGATTTCCGCTATTAGCGCACTCTTCTCCAATCAGAGTAGTTTCTTAACCTTCGCTGATTGGAGGAGAGAGAGCTAATAGCGGAAATCGTTATTTTGACAATCTAACGATCACATTATAAGAAACAGAATGTGGCCGCAGTGCTAAATGATTTATTAAAGATAATCTGTAATAGAAGAGAGAGCTCCAATCCACATTCCCTAATAAATGATGGGGGGATCTCATCGGGCCCAGCTCCTTTGTTCTTGTCTAACTATTTCATTTTATTTAAAATATCAGCCCTGTCAACTTTTATACTACTTAGCATATTACAATGCATTGTGTTCAGTGTGGGACTAATATTATTAATAGAAAGAGGTTCAAACACAGACCAAAGAACGTAGTGAAAATTTCACATCTCCATCTCCTGGCTATCAGAAGTAGTATTATTACCAAAACTCATGGTTTGAGGGATAGTGATATTTTTATTGTTATTAATAAAATGCCAAAAGCTACGAGGATTATCCTTAAGCGAATCTTCAATAGTCAACAGAAACGTTTTGTAGCACTCAGAAGCGAGAGTCCTGCCTCGAGACACAGTAAGGAGAACGAATCATAGTCGCGTGGAATACCATACTTTTTATAATGTTTATGGCATTTATTTTTTTCTTTAAGATATTTTTTAAGTCCATCAGAGTACCAAATGGGATATTGAAAACGGGAATGGCACCGCACAGTTGGAGTATGTTTCTTTATAACATCGCTAAGCACATCATAAAAATTGCTAACACTAAAATTGTCAACGCTAAGTGACGCGAGAATGTTATTCCAATCTTTACCACCAATTTCGCTTTTAGTTTTTTCATAATCACACTTATAGAAGTTGAAACGTTTTCTATTATTATGTATAAATGGTTTATTACACTCTTAATAAATTATAGATTTTTATTAAGAGTGCTGGATGATAATCCTCAACACGACACAAAGGCTCCTCCTCACCAACATCAATGGTCTTCATTGTAGATATAACCAAACCTAAGTAACGGTTATTATGGTTGGCAACATTGTTAAATTGTAATAAGTTACACGTACTAATGGTTTCTAAAATAAGCTGGGTTTTTTTAACACCTGGATTACTAGGCACAAAAGCATTAATTGTTTGTGCTTTTGTGTTAACATGTTGTATTAACATGTCCGACGTACGACATTTATGTTTTTTTTTGGTAGCGAAAAGAACACCTCCACCCTGAGTGTTTTGAGAACCTGAATCTTGGCGGTCTCTTCGATAAACATTATACCTTTCATCGAAGAGTTCGCCATTATCACTTCATTATCAAAGTGTTTTTATTACAGTATCAAATGTTTCCAAAATAATTTCTAATTTCCAAAAATGAGAACACCGAATGAAATATTTAAACTTAGGTAACAAAAAGGCAGTAGCGAATAATGTGTAAGGACATGTGACTATTTATTTCGAATAAACGACCAGAAACTTCGTTGAAATTTTGTATTTGTTCCTCCATGAAACCTGAAAAGGCTTTATCGTGGATCTTAATATCTGGTGCTAATTTAACAAATTCATTAAATGTATTTTGCTTATTTAAAACAGGATGTTTATCTGGAAAATATAATTCACATTTAGAAAAGTTTAACTGTAGCCCAATAATTTTAAATGCTTCGATTATGGTTTTAAAATCATTTAATACCATGAAGCTAAAATAACGCGCAGCAGCGCGCGCGAAGGGCACGGTTTTTACCTTCATGTTTAATACCGTGTACACGTCTACAGGTGTTAATGTCACTGTCATAAATATTAGAGATGTGCCGAATAGTCGGCGACTAGTCGGTAAAGCCGACTATCCGACAACTATCATAGTCGGCGAATATTCGGCAAAGAGCGCCGACTAATCCGGCTTCTTACTTGATATATATTTCTTAGTACCTATATGTATGTAGGGGAAATAACATTATATAAAAATCTTGATTATTTATCAATATTATTATTTATAATTATTATTATTCACATTTTGAAAAGAAAAGCAAGGCAACCTTTCCTTTGGAAATAAGTTCTTAAAAAAAGTCATAAACTCAAAAGTCAAAAATATTTATTTCATGTAAACCTTTACAGGTATTTATGCATAGTCAAAAAAAAACTATATTTAGTATAAGGTCTAAGTGTGCGCTTGGTTAGGCTCTTGCATACATAAAATAAATAGAAACCAAACCGAACACACACCACATAACCAACCAGTGTAAGACAAGGTGGTTAGCTGGTTCCATTGACCTGTCCATCGTTATCAAAAGTCAAAGTCAAAACGTTACAGAAATCCCCGAAACCGTGATCGGCTTGGCCGATTAGTCGGCCGACTAGTCGGCATCTTTACAACGGCTAATCGGCTAGTCGGCCAAAGTCATAATCGGCACACCTCTAATAAATATTTACGTTGACAGTTTTACACAAGTTTTGAAAAAGTGTCACCAAGTTTTCATTTCTGGGGCCTTATTCCGAGTTCGCAACCGCTAATCGCGACAAGACTATAAATATGGAAATATAAGCTCTATTCCAATGGTTATATAGTATGTATTAGGTTGGCTATTATAATGCAGCCATCTTGAAATACACGAATTCTTCGCAAGTTTGAACATGTATGGAGCATTGGAATTTCAACTTTATAATTAACAGGATATAACTTACATTTCAATCCCCGTACTTTACGCAAAATGCGCGACGGTGATCGTGTCACAACTCGGAATAAAGCCCCTGTACTTCAATGTTACGCTCCCGTGATAGCCTATCAATAGTACCACAGAGAGTAGTACTAAATCTGTTATTAAGAATTAAATTATTTTCATATTATAACAATTAATTACAATCAAAATATAAAAATAAAATTTTAAATAATATATTATATAGAATATACGTGGTGGCCGAGTTGGTTAGACCTTGGACTTAAAAACACTTAGGTCCCTGGTTCGAATCCCGGTGTGTACCAATGAGTTTTTAATTAAAAAAGGAAGAAAAATTTGTTGGACAACACCACTATAGTGCCTCGGAGAGCACGTTAATCTGTCGGTCCCGGTTTCACTATACCAACTTGTGAAACTGTTTATAGATGGGTTATTGAGTCTATTTAAAACATCGCGACGAGCTAGTTACTTGTTCGGTGAAAACTCATACCATCGGCTACGACGAGGTGGGATTAAAAACCCCTCTGCTCCTAGACGGCCGCTCCGTGGCCGTCTAAGTGGTCTGGGGCGCCCTAAGGCACCCGTGATGATATATATAATAATTTGATTAATTTGTCAACTTTAAACGGCAATTATCGAAGTAATAGCGGGTGAGGTGGGCGGGAGGGGTACCATTGAAAGCGCGGTACTTGCGGATTTGTTTGTTACACAGATTTGTTAGTGGTCATGAGTCACTGGACGGGAGTGCACCGCTCGTTCGCGGTTGAGCAATATCTAAAGAATGGTGAATCGTTGGTTCGCGCGCGTCGAACGTTTTGTACTCATTTTAATATTCGGCGTTTAAGTGATGGGCCGAGCACGCAACTTATCTGGTCGTGGGTACAAAGATTTAGGCAAGAAGGGACAACGCTCAACAGAACTCCTTCAGGACCATCAACATCAGCAGCAACGCCCGAACGCGTGTCTGAAGTTCGACATGAAATCATTAGAAATCCATGCAAGTCAATTAGGAAAATTGCAGCCTCCACAGGAATCAAAAAGTCAACAGTGCATGTTATTTGTATCAATCACGGGTGCCTTACGGCGCCCGAGACCGCCTAGACGGCCCCAGGGTACCCAGCGGAGGGGTTTTAATCCCACCTCGTCGTAGCCGATGGTATGAGTCTACACCGAACAAGTGGCTAGCTCGTTGCGATGTTTTGAATAGACTTAATAACCCATCTATAAACAGTTTCACAAGTTGGTATAGTGAAACCGGGACCGACAGATTAACGTGCTCTCCGAGGTGATAGTGGTGTTGTCCAACAAATTTTCCTTCCTTTTTTAATTAAAAACTCATTGGTACACACCTGGATTCGAACCAGGGACCTAAGTGTTTTTAAATCCAAGGTCTAAACAACCTAGGCCACCACGTATATAAAATAACTATTAATTATATAATTTATTAACTAAATACTAAAAAAAATAGACAGAAACTTAAATGAAGCCAAAATCCTGGTCTTGGAATCCATTCAAAAACGGTTTACGAGTACCATTGTATCTAAGTTATTTTGAACCAATTTAACAAAATAATTTTATATATATCTTTTCCATTCAAAAAGCAATGTTTCTATATCATCTATACGGCTGAAAATATCAAAGTGACAATAGGGAATATGCATGTTTTTTTTATTTCATTACTTGATACAGTAACTACATTAGGCCCTAAAAACAAATATTAAACATTTTTTAAAGGGTAATAACACCAATAAAATGGTTTCAACTTTATCTGCCACTACCGCAGTAAAAAACGGTACATCACTAGCCGCCATTCTGTGACGTCATTCGTGTTCAAAAAGCTTATTAGTTTAATGTTATTGCACCTCAAAAGTTAGTCAAAAGGTTTGTTTCTAACAAATTATCGTAATAAAGGACAATAAATACCCGAAAAAACAAGAAACTGTAGACTACAGAACACACCTTGACATTTGTTTATGCGCGAATGACGTCACATGTAGTGTTTGCTAATGTCGAAGCGTTTAGAACTGCGTTCCGTTTTTACAAAAATGCATGTTATTTTGAAGCAGAAATTAAGTCTCCATCCATACAAAATGCAAATTGTTCAGGGTCTCAACGAAAGTGACTATCCTTTGCGAGAAACCTTCGCAAGAACAATGCTGGAACGCTTTCGAACACCTACCACGTTGGGAAACATTTTGTTTAGTGACGAAGCACATTTTCACATTGATCGCGATTTTTTTTATGGGGTTACCTTAAATCCAAGGTTTATGAGAACAATCCCCGGACAATTCAAGCCCTGCAGGCCAATATTCGCCGTGAAGTTCAAAGCATTACTCCAGAGCTTTGCCGTCGCGTAATTGCAAATGTAAGGGTCCGACTAAAGGAGTGCGTACAAAAAAACGGTCATTATTTAAATGATATAGTGTTTAAGAAATAAAATCCGCATTAATGTTGGACATTTTGTTTTAATAAAAATAAATAAAATCTATGTAGTTTTTTTTATATGAAAATTTAAAGTTGAAAAATTACCGCTGGCACCCTTTATATATAATAACAATTAAAAAAAATAGAAATAATGAAGATACGCACATCAAACACTGCTTTCAATATGAAGCCCAATATGTGCTGTATGCAGTTTCTCTTTTTTACCTTTATTGAAGCGGTAAGTGGCCGAAAGCACAGAATCCCGAAGACGAGAAGACGTTTACGGTACTTCAGGAATCATTTTATTAATTCAAAATATGAACCGTATAATGTGAAAAAGCGATAGCAATATTCTTAAATAGCTGCGCTAGAAAAGAACAATTGATGACTATTGAGTACTCGCCTTGAACTGTCGTTGAATCACCAAAGCGCTTGACTTGTACTATTATTTCTTCTATGCCTCTGCGCAGTTGTTATCGTGGGTCAGGTTCCACCGTTAATTAAAATTTTGAATTTAATTTGATTATAACTTTGGATCCAGTCTTTTAATTATAACACAGATATCTACTGCATGGCTATGCAGTGATGGCCGCTACAGAAATATATATAGCATGATATTATTACGTTAATAAAACTATAAAAATAAAAAATACGGGGCAAGAAAAATACAGAAATACTCGAGCAGATGATATATTTTATAATTCCTATAAAATATCGAAAACGAAAACATACAGTCATCGTTTATTTTCTCTATAATAAAATTAAACCATTTTTTTTTCAAATCCATTGAAGTTTAGGGGTAGAAAACAGTTTAGGGCCGAAAGTCGTTTTGCTGCCTAAATTGTAGGTATAATCTCATACGTGCTCTTCCTGTTATTAAGGGTCGGGGGGTTAAATGTATGGTAGCGTTACGGACTCATCGTCATGCGGGGGGAGAGGGAATACTTTGCAGAATCAGCATGAGCCACGGAATAGAAAAATCAATTTTCTATTACGTGGCATGAGCATCGAAGAGCCTCATCAGACACTCCTCTTAAAAGGCAGCTTAGTTTTATTATTCGCAGCAACATTATAGTATAGAAATAAAACTATCTCTAAATTATAATTTTGGCTGTATGGTTCACGCCTTTTCCACAAGGATAAAAAAAGCACCATCATTATTTAAAAAAAAATGTTCACTCAGGGTTACCAACATAAGGGTATTCCCTTAAATTTAGGGGGTAAATAAATGTTTTGGGATCTATTTAGGCTTTATATCTTTAGGGGGTTTTTAGGGACTTTTCATATTTACTTATATTAATAAATTATAAGTTTGCTTAAATAAAATATAATCAAGATAAATAGTAATAAGTGATTTTATCTAGTATCATATATATCGTATATATTTTTTATTTAATATCATATCTTTTGGCGAATTGATTTTTTATAAAATAAAAATTTAGGAGCATTTCCAAGTAATTTGCATGATTTTAGGGGTTTTATCTTTATTCTAGGGGTAAAAATCTTAAGGAGTTGGTAACACCACTTCACCATTTTTGGGTATTTATTTATCTGTGATAATAAGTGATTTGTTCAGTTATTTTTGCGTGTGGGTGGACGTGTTTTTGGAAAATGTAAGTATTTTTCTTCTATTTTTATAAATATACCGTGTTATACGTAATTATCATTATTAAAATGTGTATATCATTAGTTGTGCATTTCGAAAAGAAATAGAACAAAGACGCCTATTCATATTGTTTGTTGGTGAAAATAAATCGATGTTTACACCGTCCTGAGTCATTGCGTAGTTTGTTAAAAACTGTTTTGTGTTTCAGATTGCTGTATTTATAAAAATAGAACAAGAGATTAAAATAATATCAAAATGGCTATCGGCGGCGGAATGTCTTGCGTGAAATATTTACTTTTTTGCTTCAATCTTTTGTTTGCCGTAAGTAGAACCTACTTTCTTTTAAATCCTTGTATTAAATCTATTCTGCTGTATCAAAGGGTTGATACCCACCCACTGACCAAGATTTTAATGTATGGTTATATGTTACAGTTGTAAAATACATTTAATTTCATGTTAATTTCTTCTAAATGTACCTACCTACTTACTGATATTAATGATTCACACAATTTCTTAACATTCTGCAATGTGATAATTAATTATGTACCTAGTTGGAATTTGTGCTAAGGTGTTCTTTTTAAAACTGTTATAAGTGGAGCAATAATAAGATTGTTAAAATTTAGGTGACCGGCTTAATTCTCCTTATTCTGGGTATAAAAGAGATAATAGAGAAGCACTCTTATATCAATGTCTCGGACTTCAGTTATTTCTCATCGGGGCCTATCACACTCATTGTGGTGGGGCTCATTATCTTCATTGTGGCCTTCTTTGGATGCTGTGGGGCTGTGAAGGAAAATCACTGCATGATTGTGACCGTAAGTTGTTATTGTTTTTTTATCTTAAAGATAAGTGTGTTTTCACACAATTCATTATAATAATATTAATAACAGGAGATGAATATTATTGATAACTAAAAAGTGTTTTTCAAATAAAATTAGGTTCTTCTTTAAGTATTACGTAACGCAATTCTTGAAGATTTTTGACCCTCCCTCCCCCCAATGTCACGTGCCGAACGGAGAAACACTGCCAGTGAAAAAATTTGGTACTTACTTAATTTTTTTTAACAGCTTTTGTAGTGGTCTAGTGGTGTATATAAAAAACATATACTTATACATTTTGTATATAAAAAATATATACCTTATGGACCTATATAAAAAAATAACTTGTCCTACAATATATATCAAGTTTTGCTTTTGATATCAATTTTGACACTAATTATATGTCTGAAATAGAAAAAAATAACAATATTTTATGAAGTGAGTCACTGTATCCCAAGCTAGATTGCAACATGTTAACAATACTTTGACATTGAACTGTTTTTAATTAAATCACAGAATATAGAAGAAAACTCTAAATACAATGACATGGAGTGCATGATGGTATACTTTAATGTTAACTGTGCAAAAAACAGGCAATACTCTTAGCAATACTTGGATTATCTGTGTGGGTGCTGGGTCCATCACATGGTTGGAAGGCAGTGAACTGTAGTTTTCCCGGACTTAAGACTGAGAAGTAGGGTTGAAGGCCTTTCCAAATTTAGCTTCCCTTCACTGTGTTCACTACCCAACCAAATACTATCATGTTGCTACAAATAATAGCCTTTATCAACCCAGAGTCTTGCACCCTACAATTATATGTACATGTCTTATCTGTTTCTTTCCCCCATCTTAACAGATTGCTCTGGTCAGGTAGCTGTATTTGTGGGAAACTAATAGCATCCTTGGACTAGTGGTTGCGCTTTTGGCGTTGTATCCGGAGGTTGTGGGTTCGATTCCCACCCATGGCAAAAATAATAATTAAGTAGTACGTTTTTTCTGTTCAGTTTGTCATGGTCTGGGTGTTTATAAAATATAATATGTATTATATTGTTGCTTCTGGTACACATAGTACAACCCTAGAGCAATATGTGTAATTTGCCCTACATATTAGTATAAGTATAAGTATATATTAAATAATTTTCTATATATATGATATAATTTATTTAATCTAAAGCAATGCTGACTAAACTATGTCTATTATATCTAATAGCAATCTAGCTTTGTATATTTTTTCATGAAACTGTTGTTTAATATTCAGTCCTAGTACCAATGAAATAAAGGTGCTTTCGGATTTTGGTAGACCAGTATACAAATCTTAAGAGTAGTTTAGTGGTTAATTACATGATTGGTACAAGTCGTCCGGCGATGACGTCACGTCATTAAATGGGGATAAATGGTGACCTTTGCTCAAGCTGAGTACTGCACTATTACAGACACCATTCTGTTGTTGATTGTAGGTTTTGTCTTTTATTAATGTGTTCTATTTGGCATTACCTGAGTACATTTTATGATAATATAATAAAAGCTCATAAACAATAATTTAAATAAGGTAATTAGAGATGACTCATCAGTACTGATCACTAATTAAATATGAGCCTTAGTTGAAAAATAACTAGGTAGTAATAAACTAGCAATACACAAAAGATGACCCTATGGGAGGGTCAGAGTATTTTGACTGATTTCAGCCCCAAACTAGGTAGTTTGGGGCTGATATCAGCAAGTAGTAGTTCAACACAATAAAGGAGATCATGAATAACAAAGGCCTATAATGACTTTCAAGAGTGAAACCATTAAATTGCTGCCTAACATATTGTTGTGATTATTGAGCAACATCTTAAGTTCTAGTATGCTAAATATAGTCAAATTAATCATAATGTGCTTGCACAGAATGATCAAACGAGAAGTGAAACCATACAAACAAGAACTAAGGTAGAAAATGGACCAGATTTGTTTTGACATTGACAGTTGCCTTCAATTTGTTCTATTTATCGGGATCTTTCGCTATTACTCTCCAATTTTCTCCTGCAATCCACAATTCCACTAGTCGTTATTATTATTACTATTATTTTTACAAACATGTTACTCTGGTCATAAACTAAGCTCTAGGCTTGTACTATCTGTACCAGAAACAACAATATTAATACATATAATATTTTATAAACACCCAGACCATGACAAACTGTATAGAACTAGTACTAATATTTTTTTGCCTTGGGTGGGAATCTTCCGACCTCCAGATACAACGCGAAGGCGCAACCACTACTTATAACTATGTTCTATATCAGTGTTTTTCAAACTGAAGGTCGCGACCCCTAGGGAAAAGAAAAAATGCAATTAATATTTCTTTCTATGTATTTTCTACACTACAATAAAAAATATAACTTCAGTGTTTATTTTTCCAAACGAGGTTCAATTTTTCGTGGTTTATTAAGTTAATAATCAAAATACTTTTTTTGTATTGTTTTCTTTATGTCCCTCCCTAGGTAGTCGCTAAAATTTTTAACTTGTAAAGGGGTCGCATTATCAAAAAGATTGATAAGTACTGTTCTATGTAAACCTAATAAAATAATATCAACAACTAGTAAAATAGTAGTAAAAAGTATCGGAACGCACTTATTATTTTGGTCTAATGCCCGATTTCACCAACGATCCTTAAATCTAAAGGAGCCCCTAAATAAGAATTTTGACGTATTTGCTATGAAACAACTGTCATAAACTGTCCCTTAACTTAGTTTATTTAACCCTAAGAGTTGGTGAAATCGGGCATTAGTCTTATAATAGGTAAAATAATAAGAGACAGTCCTACAAACGTTAATAAAGATTTCCGCTTTGTAGCCTAGCGAGTAGTCACATGGTACCTACGCGTTATCTTTCACCTAATTTAGCCAATTTGTTCATATCCTTTCTCGTCTGATCTAATTTTTGTTGATTGTACACGCGCCGTTTCTTCTAATTAATGAAATTACTTATTTTGCATCGAAATGTTAATTTAGATATTATATTGTATGTAAGTTTTTATATTTAGAAATAAATGTAGGTAATTCTCTCCATAGTGAAAAAAATATATTACTCATATTACAGAATAAATACATTTTTATCTAGTTATCTGCTTGAAAGCTATCATTTTCGATGTACCTACATTACATGCACCTATCTATTTATTGTCGTATGTATTGCGGACTAAATAAATATTGCCTTATTAGTTATTAGCTATATCTAATCTTGAAATATATGTACTAAATAGTATTGTGTTTATTTTTAACAACTAACTGGCAAAATACGTTCGATATAATATTACTTTATTACAATTCTAGCCGAGCTTAAAGTTTAAGAAAAAGTAAAAAAATCGCACATTTATAAGCTCTAATTTATAGGCTTGTACTATAAAGTATCAAGAACAACTACTAATACTTATTATATTGTATAAACACTCAGACCATGGCAGTATAGAAAAACGTAAGTACTTATATTGTTTTGCCGCGAGTGGGAATCGAACCCACGGCCATCCGCATACAACGTCAAAGGCGCGGCATACCTACTGCAGAGGTGATCGATTGAGCTCCTGTATTGAGTACACAATTGTATCCAATAACTAGTTCGTATGCTGCTTGAAAATATAAACAATTTAATAGTTTCATATAATAAGATGTCCCAACTTCAACAAACTACCCACCCATCACTACTTTGTACTATTAGTTCTTCGGTGCTATCACCTAATTTAGTATTATTTTACGATCGCATTTACTTTTGCTCTCTACCATTAGTTTTTCCGTCGTATTATCGTAATGTTAATACGTGAGTAACAACCAATGGGATCGCAACATTTCAAAAATAAGCCATTCTATTGGCTGTGCTTCACGTATTAACATTACGTTAATACGAAGCAAAAACTTGTGGTAGAGCCTGTAATTAATCCATCATAATAAACAGCTTGTTATCTTTCACCTTTTGGGTCATTCACTTTAAGTTATCTATAAACAAATGTATTATAATATTATTTTTTATTGTTATTATTTGGCAATACTTTCCTATTACAGCGTTTAACGTTTTTAATTATTTTTACAGGCTTATAAAAAAAAACACCGAGTAGATTTGTCAGCTTAGTAACTAATTACTACTTAAACACTAAAAGTTCTCTTTTTTATTTCTCCTATAAATAAACGAATAGCTGCTAAAAATCTCAGAAATCTTTCAAATTTGCTTAAATAAAATACTTATGATCTCATATATATAAATACATGCTAAAATATTGAATATCGGTTCATATTAGCCACTTATTTTTGTTATAAACTTAGCTGATGTTGACTTTGAGTGGCAATTTAACCGTTACTGATATAGATTTTGTTTTGTCTTCACAAATATCATATTTATATGTAAAAAATTAGGATAATTCCAAAATATAAGCTTAGTTAATCATAAGTTACATTCGAGTATTTTAATAAGTTATTATTAAATTTTTTTTTTTTTGATATGTTGTTTTCATTGAAATTTTATTTAAATTAGTTATCTATTATTAATTTGTATTGCACGACTTGTATTGTGTGCAATGATTAGAGCGGTACTTGTACCAAGGTCGTAGCTATTTCATATTATTATCATCGCTTTCAGTAACTGTATACTCATGTAGACTTCGATGTAGGTATGGCAGTGTTGACTACATCAAGGTTGTGGGTTTAGGGACAATATTATGCAGTTTTTTGGAGTCACCTCGTAAACTTTTCAGTGCCATTACTTTAACAATTCCCATCATCAGCCACGGACCCAGTTCGTTGATAATTGTTTTGAGAAACTGAAGTTTTGTTTTAAGTGAAGAGAAATAAGTATTAAACAATTTTAGTTTAAAAATCTCATCCCCTATGGTCGTCAAGGTGGTCTCGAGGGCCGTAAAGCAGCTGTGATTATACATACAACAAAAATTATCGAATTGAATTGGGCGCATAGCCTTAGCTTTTCATGTTTAGTTTTTTCTTTTGACAAGTATGTTACAAATGCGTATTTCGTTTTCAGATATTTCGACAACAAAAAATACAGACTAACAATTGAAAGGTCAAAAGAGGAATTTGTAAAGACCATAAATACAGTGCTCCATTGTTTTCAGTTCTCCATCTTCCTGCTGATAATCTTCGTGGCTGAGATGGCTGTGGGCATCGCGGGCTATATCCACCACCACAGTCTGGAGGACACGGTGTCGCGGTACCTTAACAGCACCATCACCGATTACTATAAGAACAACGAAATTAAGGAAAACTACGACTTCATACAGACTGATGTGAGTTTTCTTTACAATTTTATATTTATTCATTACTAGCTATTCCCTAAAATGAGGCTATATTTTGTTTTTATTACATCGTTCATAGAGATCAATCAAACAACAAAGTTTTTTTTTGGTCAAAGTATGAATTTATTGATCGGTAGAAACTAAACAACTGAGCGTCAGTCTGTCAACTCTGTCAATATTTTTGAGATCCCCCAACTGTCGTCTGTCCCACTCACTCACTTTTATATATGGAGATTTTATAACCCAAAATTATAAAATGTATTGTGCTATTCTGAGGTGACGTGCTTACAATACATATTCGACAATTGATTTTTATTTATATAGATCAGCTTAATGCAGTCCAATGTCTTTCATTTTCCAAGACTTTCTCAAATGCTTGACCATTCATTCTATGGAAATTATTAAGTATTATGTGATGCAGATCTTCCTAGTGCGAGGGCCTTATGCCCGATTTCACCAACGATCCCTAACTCCAAGAATTTTGACATATTTGCTATGAAACAACTGTCATTAATTATACCTTAGAGTTGATGAAATTGGGCATTATACTTTTTGTGTAAATATTTTACTGAAATGAATTTAGTTGTATTTATAATCTACCAAATATAACCAGCCCACAGCACTTCCTTGGCTTCCACGACTTTTTCGTAATATTACATATAAGACAGTTTACTAACCTTAAGTGGCAGTGGGCAGGCCACATAGCTCGCAGAACGGACGGCCGTTGGGGTATTAAGGTTCTCGAGTGGCGACCGCGTGCTGGAGGACGCAGCAGAGGCAGGCCCCCCACAAGATGGACCGACGACCTGAAAAAGGTCGCGGGAAGCCGATGGATACAGGCAGCGCAGGACCGGTCGTTGTGGCGATCCTTGGGGGAGGCCTATGTCCAGCAGTGGACGCGCAAAGAAAGGCTGGCATGATGATGATGATGACTAACCTTGAGCACATTTACTTCAAATAGTTACGCATAGTATGATTTTTAAGTGACAAAGTGTCAATGTTTTGTAGAATGTGCTTATTCCTTCTAAATAACTTTTGAGAAAATAAATTATCATTTCTATTAAATTTATTATTATAGTTATTCCCACTCATGACATTGGATATTAGTACATTATTCTATACAGTTTAACATGATATGGGTGTTATTAGTATCGTTGTTTGTGATGGGTAAAATTAAATGACTATGTTTATAAACACCCTCTTTCGCTTCGCCCATACAAACTTACTTCTATCTATAGTATTACAAATCGGCTGTAAGTTGCAGTACAATTATTATTTTTATGATATTCATTGTACATAAAAATCTTTCTGATGAATGTGCTATTCAACAACAATTAATATAATATTAAAGATTTTATTTTTATTGTCCTCAACTATTATATTAATAAATGCTTTAACAACAAATAGTGTAGAACTACATGTTATATTATAGTTATTTTATTGTTATAGTGGACATGCATAGCTCATTTTGTATGGGGAAAACAGACTTGGCGATCGCAACTGGCGAGTTCTTAAACCTGCAATTGTTCCAATTATTTTATGGCTACAGTTCCAATGCTGCGGCATCTACGGCCCCTCGGACTGGACCAACAACAGCCTGGAGATCCCCCCGTCGTGCTGCGCCGCCCGCGAGGTGCACAACGGTGTGGCCGCTGCCTGCGACATCCAATCCGAGGAGCTGCACAAGACCGGCTGTCTCCAACTCCTGGTGTCACATTATAAGGAAATCGCCGTTGTGTTGGCTGCAGTGGGACTTGGTATTGCTGTTGTTCAGGTATGTTTATTTATTTATTTTATAATTCAAATATATGCAATATTTGGTAGGATTAGTAATATAGAAAACTTTCCCATGGAATCATGTTTTTTTCACGAACGAAAAAAAAAAAGCTTCAACCAATTTATATGGAGAAGCCTTTTAAGCCTTAAAAGGAAAAAGTTGTTTGATTTGACAAATCATATTAAGTCAACAACCTTCTAAAGTCACCCTGTATTTATGTATAGTACTATTAAATTATCATAGTGATAAGCAGCTTAAGGGCTCTGGAGTCGACTTGACGCCCATACAAACGTACTACCAATATCACAACTTGGCTGTTGATCGAAGATTAATTATTTTTTTATGTTTATAATTGTACGCAATTCGGTTGTGGGTAATATTTTTTTTGTATTATAATATTTAAAAAGTTAATTTTGAAAGAAATGAAAATAATGACCTAACATAAAAAGATTAATAAATACAATGACCGACAAAAATATTATTTTAATTCTGCGACAAAAGTGCGAAGGCTAATTCTGTATGGAGAACGCGGAGTTCGCGATTACGAATGCAGTGCCCTTAATACCAATTATTATTTGCGCTGTAGCATGGTGCCTGTATGACGTTGACTAGGGATGTGACGTTATGCAATTATTTTTAACTAACGATACTCGCAGAATAAATCTAGTTGTCTTTAATATAGTCATCATTAATAATATCCGTCACAGATTCAGGTGATGAATTTAGTGATAATTCAGATGTTCACTTTGATATGAATTTAGACGAATAAAATTTATTCTTTCTTAGCAACCTTTTAAGCAGCCTTACCCTATATGTTCTGTTGTTTTATTTATTTATAGACTTTTTAACAATAATAAATTAACTACGCACAATATACGTTTTTTATTATAAAAACATCGACTATCCATTAATTTTTCTTTCAATTTGGTTTTATTTGTAGACTAGAACATTGTTGGGTTTAATTTAATTTACTGCAGTTATTAATGATTTAATATAATACGAATGTGGTACAGCTGAAATACTAAGTCATAATTTGTAAATCGCGGCAACTTTCAAGAGTGAAACGAAACGTTACTGAAACTGTCACCCGCACCATGCTACAGCGCAAATAGTTGGATTTAGCAAAAAAATACTATATGGGTTATCAATTAATTCAGGTGTATTTAGAACAATGAATGAAACGGTTAATGGCCGTTATCTGTAAACGAAGACTTTTTTACGGTGTACAATAATAATTTATTAAATATGTGATGTATTTTTTATTTCAGTTGCTGGGAGTGATATTCGCGTGCTGCCTGGCGCGCTCCATACGACGCGAGTACGAAACTGTTTAATACATTCGTCTAATTTTATTCTGAACTCAACAAATCCTTTATCGCCGTGTCATAAAGAAGTTTTGGTTGCCTCAGAGTAAAATTGAAGACGTTTCGACTAAATTACGTAATATGGCTACAAATAATAATTAATGTTCTAATTATAGTCTAATCTGTAAAATAAAAAATCTCTTCTGGTGGCGCGGCCATCGACAGTCTAACGTTGGTAATTTAACGGTCTGCAGAAACCAAGTCCAGTCAAATTGCTTTATCGCTGTCAGAATGTGTCCTCTCCTGACTCGCATAAAAACTGCATCTTCATTCTGCTTGAGAATATTTATCTGTCACAAGTGTCAAAGCGAAATATGCTGAAATATTCAAAAGGAAGTCTCTAGCTTTCCGTTTTCAACCCCATTTGGCGTCGGCTAAATTTTTTATCGTTTTATGATAATTAAAAAATATAATGTAATGGAAATTTCCTCTGACATCTAAATTTTCGACAAACCTTAATTTGAACTAAACAAGAAATTCCAACAATTATCCGCAATATGGCAAGGTTTTTTATTTTACTCGGACTACCTCATTTTTTAAAGTTATTTTCGAATGTGTTATTTTAATTAGTGTATTTAATAATTAGTTTTTTTTTTATAATTATCTTTTTTCTGTATATCTAGACTTGTTATGTAAGTATTACTGTCTTTTCTATATTTATATTTACTTAGTACATTTATTTTAATTAATTATCTGATATTGTCTATGTAGAACTGTTAGTTCTTCTATAACTTTGTAATTATCTATACTAACAAATATAGTACATGTTTGTCAATGATCAACATTGGAATATTATGATATTAATTATAAGTTTTTTTCTAAATATTTCAGATAAAAAGAAATATAGTGTGATAGTAAGCACCTTGCACGGTTTGACTTTGGTATCTTCACTTCTGTGCTCATTTGGAAGACTGACATTAAAAAAACATTCTAGATTTGCCAAAAAATCTAATTTATTTGCCATTAAAAAACAAATGTTGGCAGTAATTTTGAGTCTCATCATTCTAATTTTTTTTTTAAATAAAATCTTAGAAGCTGCTCTTGTTTTAAATATTATTCAATTATCAAATGATTATTAACTTTGGCTTTATCTGAAACGAAATTAGATTTTTATAGCCATCCAGTTTTATTAATAAAAAATCTTTTACTCTTTAAGAAACATTTGATTTATGAGCTGGATAAATTTTAAAGATTTTATTGTAATTCAAACCCTGCGTGTTGTAGATATTATGAGATTTTTCCATACTAGCTGTTGTATTGAATGTTTTTAGAATATAAGGATAATATTATGTCTAGGTGCGACATTTTAATGGAACATATTTTACATTTTTTAGAGTTTTTTGAAATATATCTGGCATTTCTAAAATTTGTGTTTAATTTATATGCCTACTATATACCTAGTCTTCAAGAGGGACATACATATATTAAATTTTCTTAGAAAATCTGCTTGTGAGCTAGCTTCGTATTTGTAACATCGCGTAGAGTTCTAATGTAAATATAACATTATACCTGAATTTCACCAAAACGACCTCTATTGTAACGTTTGATAAAAAAAAGTATAAGTATCTGTATAGTGTTTACTAAAAGTATAATCTAAAATTAATAAAAGTAACAATAATTTAAAATAAAAAAATACCTAAAAAATGTAATCCTCACAAGTGTCGCGCGGCATGGTGCCCAGAACGCTGGATACATTTCCTCTCTGTATTATACTGTCTTTGACGTAGGTATGATCCAGCCCTCTGGTCACCGGTGACATCCACTAAATATGAAGTTAAATAATTTATAAATTTAGATGTACTTGGATCCCATAGTTTCTACACCAAGCGGAAATGGCTTCGAAGTACCGGTTTTATTTTTCAGTATGAATGACAGCTGTTACTTTTGACGCCATTTTTGTGCACACTCAGCCTAAGTTTACGAATGCTGCCCTAATCATTGGGTATATAATAGGGAGCCTCCCATAAGACCTAAAATGGCTAATAAAACATAATGTCAAACATGTTTGGTGCCGCCATATTCTATTCTCACCTCACCTAATCAATGTATATGGCAGAAGACCATATAATTTTGTTCTCATGTATGGAAAGGCCACTTAGGGCGTCCCTATATATTTTCAGTCAAACCCTAATCGGCCACGACATGTGTGAATAACTACAAAAATAGCTAACTATATATTTTTCAAGCGTTTATTTTACTTTTGGCAGGTCGAGTACAAATAATTTAGTAATGTCCGATTCGATTGCTTATAACAATCGATTTTATTTTATGAGTATTATCGGACCCAAATGTTTACTTCGCTTCGCTGTAACCAATAGAAACGCTTGTTTGTTACATTGAGATGTCAACTCATATTAGGTATATATTTTTTTTAAAGCAGCCAGTTTTCTTTGCCATCGTGCTAATGATGTATTTGACAAAATATAAAACTTGTAGGCAACATTTTTTTTTGGTTTATAGTAGTTTTATTTTTGCTTGAAACGTCCAAGAAATAGAAAATAATAATACATATTAATATGCTTCCGAGAAAAGTGAAAAAAAGTAAATTTTATTTTTGATTTCGAAAATATAGTAAATGTATTTATTTTAATACTTTATGGCACAGTAAACAAAAGTTATGTACAGATGCGGAACTTAATTAATGCCTTAGGCATTATCTACCAGCTAACCTTTAAGAAACAAAATTCGTTTTTATCAATTTAAAGAAAACTAGTTTTTAAGATATTCATGTTTGAAATTTTTTATCTATTATTTTTTTTATACGTGATTATCAAGATTTCAAAGAAAACTGGCTGCTTTTTTAAAAAACTTGCGTTTCTGTTGGTTATCGCGAAGCGAAGTAAAAATTTACGTCTGATAATACTCTACACTTTGAGTGATACACAAAACAAATGTAATACTTGCATTGGTTCTCAAAACTCTACAAGAAATCATGGTATGCATGACACCAGCCGGACCACCACGCGTGATATCGTTTTTGATTATGCCAGGTTTTAGTACGTAATTTGTGCGATTTGTTAGCTAATTTACAGATTTTGTTATCATTTTGTTCAAAAGTTATAGGGATATATTTGTGGTCCTGCCGATGTAACGTTACTTCGGCAGGACCACCATAGAAATAATTTTATTCACTTACGAGGTTAGTTCTTTCGCAGAAATTAGTTTTTGAATCTGTGCGATTTTGCTAGCCTATTTTCATTTCGCTAGAACGCTTGGTTTAAAAGTTATGGCGATCACAAAAATCTACGGGTACAGTCGCGAACAAAAGTTTAGACACGTAGTCGTTTAGTAGATGTAATTTATTTATTCATAGGCTTTTTGAGTTATAAAATTAAATATATAATAAACCTAAGCAGTGGGAATATTAGGAAAGTTAATCATAGATCAAGATTTTCAGTATTTTAATCCACTTAAAAAAATTGCATAACGAAATGATGACTGGTCACAAACTAAGCTCTAGGCTTGTACTATGTGTACCAGAAACAATGATATAATACATATTATATTTTATAAACACCCAAACCATGACTAACTGTACAGAAAAACGTACTAATATTTATTTGCCATGGGAATCGAACCCACTACCTCCCGATTTAACGCATAAGGCGCAACCACTAGTCTACGGAGGCTGTCAACAATTACTATGGATATGTTGGAACAATTACTTTTATCTAAAGAAGACCCAATTAGTAACTAAATTGCTGAATATAATAAAAATGAGTATGATGAGGAAAATGTTATCAGCGTTCATTAAGTATAATTATAACTTTAATATATAATTAATCGAAATTGTCGAATCCTCAGATAAAATACAATTATTATAAACATTCTATATAATGTTCTGCTACTGTATATTTTAAATAGACTTTTTCAAACCTTGGAAAGCGCGTTTTACAAAGCGAGTGATCTGACAATCATCAGTAGCCCTAGTGTGAGTTTTTTTAACATTTTGACCAATCATACTCACATATAGGTTCTCGAAATTTCCGCTTGGAGCGCTGAACTATTTCCCATACAATTTTTTGTTAACTCAAACGCAAAGTAATAGTTAGAAAACTCACACTAGGGCAACAGAACAAAATTAGCAATTGAAATCGCTTGAATCCCAGAAAATCAGGTAAAACTCGATATCATAATAGAACTGATGAAACCACAAGCCTTCTGAAGTTGCTGGGGTAGCACATAAATTAGTAATGGCTGGTCTTGGTATCAGTGACTTTCTCTTAGTCAATCAACACCAATCCAGGTTAGTGGCTCAGGTTGCTGAAACGGTTGAAGATGCCTGAGGGAATCATCTTTTAAAATTGGCGCAGACCCAAGATTTGTTGCATATAAGCAAAGACTAAAATTGTCTAACATTGTGATACTTAAGTTAAGTGATAGGTTAACAGTGTTCTGCAATACTTTCAGTCGCCAGGAGAGCTACCGTCTACCTTGGGCTTTTCCTCCTTATGTCATGGGTATTAACTCATCTAAATAAGTCTAAAGTAATTTATATAACATTGGTGGTAACTCAGGTGGCACCAACGTTTTTTGTTTGCCAGGTCTGCAGAGGAGAGCTCCGGAACCACCAATATTAATAAATATATATAATGCAGATTAAAAAAAAAAAAAAAAAAAAAACATGTACACGCCCAACTCAAGGGAATCAGTTTATTAGAGGATTGTTGGCGGTGGACTGATACTAACCCCCGTATTCTAAGACGCATCCTTAACTCCACTTTACACTCAAGGAACATCTGTCTCTTTCCACCAAATGTCAACTATAAAAAGCAAGTTGAGGCAGACGCCCCTTGAGTGAAGAGTGGAGTTAAGGAAACGTCTTAGAATACGGGTGTTAACCTCTGAACACTAACTAGAATCTCTTACACATACCAGTACAGAGTTAGAGACTATCCTCTTTAGTCACTGATAGAGTACCAATTAAAAGATGGCTTGGCTAGTGCACAGTCAATAAAATTAACCATAAATCTCCTCAAGGCGATGAAAAAAATTAATTTTGGTTGAACTATAATTAAAAAATTATACTTCTTGTAATAATTCTGAATAATTTAAAATTTATTTGTCAAACATTTACTTAAACACTTTGAATAGCAAAACCTTACAACATAAGCCGCCATATGGGATACAAAACTTCTATTTGACTTGCTCATAGAGACATCATAAACTCTTTTTCATATATCCAAAAGACTCATATTATACAATGATTCTACTACTTGTTTTAGGTCGCAGAGTCCATGATCTGACCTTGTTACAATCTCAAAAGTAAAATTAATTTTTGAACTGATTTTGGCTCCGAGACTGACTCATCAAAACATAAGCAATCATATTGGTTGCTTTTTAAGCATAGAATTAAGGACTACAGAAAAACCACTAAAGGCTACAAATAGATAGAAAACAAAGATTCAAATAACTCATTTATCAGTGTCTGGAAGACCAGCAACAAGACCAATGTCATCTAGGATGGTTAAGAATGATTTTTAGAGAAGTGATTATAGATGGTCCTCCAGGTAGAGTAATAGCAGCAATAGCTTCAAGTGGATGTTCTGAGAGAATAGACCAATTGATGAAATACTATCTACTATAAGAGTTTTTCAAACTTTTAAAGATAGAAAAGAAGAAGAAAGCCTTATCATTATTTTAATATTTACTAATGTCTAATATAATTGATTCTAATTTTTAATTTAAGTAGAAACATCACCTACCTACTATTAATATTTTTGAAATACTAGAATTCATATTAATTCTAGTACTTTATATTTTTCATTGTTTTTATTATTAGAGTGTAATCAATCAATATTTTTTTATGATTTTGATCTCAAAGGATATTCATTACTTAACCTATATAGCTGCTAGATATTTTTTAATAAAAAATCAGTAGTTTACAGATTATAATATATTCTAATTTATATTTTTTTCTATTAGTCACATAGCGTTTTTAAGTGTTAATAATGATTCTATCACCAGCAGATATCAAACAGGTCTTCAACAATGCTGTGTGTTTTACAAAGATACAATTTTGTTTAAGAACAATTATTGCTCGTCCCCATTCATGGTCTTTGTTGGTCTGCTCACCACCGGGTAGATACAAAGTCACATTCCGTGCTCCAATAAAATAAAATGTCATGGATGTAGGTACAGGTGGTCCATTCTCGCGCTTTCGACATTCATCTCGATTCGAGATTTTTAAACGAAAAACTACTAAATATGTCAATTTTCGTTCAATATTTATATATTTATAATTTATTAATTAATATTTATTATTTATTTAGTTCAATGTTCGATATTTTTGAACAAAAAATGGCATATTTAGTCATTTTTCGTTTAAAAATCTCGAATCGAGATGAATCTCGAAAGCGCGAGAATCGCCCACCAGACCGTCAAAATATAAGTTGGCGTGGGGCCAAAAAACGGACTACGGGGGTTTGCGGACGTTGGACGCTTGACGGGTTAAATACCTACACAGATTTAGAAAACCTACTAATTAATTGAAATACAAACATCAAATTTTTTTTTCTAGTGAGATGTGGGAAAAATATACATTAAAAAAAAAACACTCAGAGCGTAGAAGGCGCCGCCACTGGAACGTATATTTGAAGTTATGTTTAACATCGCCATAGTAGTCCGGGGTAGACCTGGGTCGGTCGATCACTTTTTGTAACCCGGGTCGATCACGACCCACGGGTTTCGAGACCCGGGTTAAAACACTCGATCGCCGCGACCCACGGGTCTCGACGACCCAGTGAAGTAAACAAACCTCAGTACATCATAAGCCGCATCGATCGCTGCGACCCACGGATCAACTTTTTATCTTTTTATAATAATAATTATGTTTATTAATCTACCTATATCGTTCGGTATGTATGTAGGTAGCCGCGTTCGTTTTTAATTATATGCACCTTATGGAAATATATTTTGGCAAGAGTGATTTGCGGTTTTATGATGAGGTACCTAATATTTATATTATAATCTTTTTCATGTATGGCGGTCTTATATTCGTCACCCCAACCAAGCAAATAATTCTTTCTCCTTCACTCCTTCGCTAGCGCTCTTCATTTGTGTCGTCGCCCGTCTCTTAAGTTCCCGACTCGAAAGAGCGCGCGGGTCACGGGTCACGCGACACCCGGGTGTTTTTAGAATACGTCATCGGGTTACTCACCCGTGGGTCGTGACTCGATCACTGTGATTCGATCGATTATGATCGACGCAGGTCTAGTCCGGGGCACCAGCCCCGGAGAACACATTAAGCTGTCGGCGAGTTTTACTATACCCATTTGAGAAACTGTTATTGTTTTCACTTCTTGAGAATTAATTGGTTATTTTATTTATTTAAACACTTTATTGCACAGTAAACAAGTTATGGACAAATGCGAACTTACTGCCTATCTACCAGCTGTATGCGTGACACCAGCAGGACCACCACGTGTGATATCGATTTTGATTATGCCAGGTTTTAGTACGCAATTTGTGCGATTTTGTTATCATCTAACCTTTAAGATTGTGTACGAAAATGTATATTTGGACAGGCGATTTTAAGCCTAGGGCACATTCCTATAAATAAATATCATCACGGGTGCCTTACGGCCCGAGACCGCCTCAGGGTACCCAGCGGAGGGTTTTTAGTACCCACCTCATCGTAGCCGATGGTATGAGTCTTCACCGAGCAAGTGGCTAGATCGTCGCGATGTTTGGATAGACTGAATAACCCATCTATAAACAGTTTCACAAGTTGGTATAGTAAAACTAGGACTGACAGCTTAACGTGCTCTTCGAGACATTATAGTGGTGTTGACAAATGTAGGTACATACATTTTTAGAGTAAAAACTCTTTGGTAAACACCAGGGTTTGAAACAGAGAAGTGTTTTTAAGTCTAACCAACATGGCCACCACCTATCTATACTAATATAATAAAGAGGAAAGATTTGTATTTTTGTATGTTTGTAATGAATAAACTCAAAAACTACTGGACCGATTGCAATAATTTTTTCACCATTAGAAAGCTGCGTTATTCAGAAGTAACATAGGCTATATAATATCACGCTAGGTCCTATAGGTGTGGAGCAGTAACCAAAAATGTTTTAAAAACGGGGGAAAAGTATCGTTTCTGAGGCCTTCCGTGGCGTGCGCTGAGCATATAGTTAAAGTTATACAAACCTGTGCGAAGCCGGGACGGGCCGCTAGTACTTAAATAAAAAACCACAAAATCCTAGTTACACACATTTTATTTTTCTATATAATATTTATATGATATAATCATAACAAAGGATGATTAATTATTAAGAGTTTTAAAGTATACACATCAACTAAGAGGAACATCAGTCGCGGCCAACGACAAATCTGTCTCATGCGCATGCTGTACAAATATCTCATCGATACGAGATGAGCTTACATAGTATACATTTGATTATACGCTAAGAACGTAGCTTGTCCTAGCGTCAAATTGTCATCGAACACAGCCATCGATATACGTACGTTCAGTTACATTACCTCTGAGAACTGTCATTTATCACCTCCCGTTAGGTTGGCAGTACATATGTACAAAAAAATACATTATTTTACGTTAGCCAACATAACAGCTTAGGTAAAATAACTGTAACGCGCTGTGGCCAAAGTGAGTTTTTTTCTTTTACTCTCTCATCAAACGTTAACTCTCCACCAAATGGATCGCCTTATAATCGGAATTGACAAACTTTTCCACCAATCATATAAGCTTATTATATAAATATATATAATAAGCTTATATGATTGGTGGAACAGTTAACACAGTAGTATGTATAGTAACATATAGTTAATGATAAAAGCTCACTATGGCCTCTGTACACATTTTAGCATGTACTGTGTACGGGCGGATATTAGCGTCGAATTGAATTCGTGTAATGAACCGCACCGTATAACGTCTCATACAATGAAGTTCACTCCCTAAACTAATCCGAAAACATAGTACATTTTCATTTATTAATTTTATAATTAGTCTTGTACTAGAATATCCTGTATAGCTAGCAATTTAGGTAGTGGACATCATGATCTATTATACACATAGGTACCTAACATGGTACTACTGTTAGATAGCACAACTACTGTATTTTTTTAATTGACTTTTTATATTTTATCGCAAGGTAAGTTGAACAGTTTACAATTTTAGAATGTTAGTTTTCGAAAAACTATTTTGTTACCACAACCTGGTTTGATAGATAAGAAAACTAAAACGAAATGCTATTAAAGCCTGGCTAGTAAAGTAATAAAATAAATTATTCCCAATGCTTATTATATAATGGTAAGTTTATGGTAAAAATAATATTATTAGGCAAATGTTCAATTGATATTATAAAGTACAGTCCACCATGATTGTATTTAATTGTAAATCGAACAGTCATACCATGCAGTACATACATAGTGATTGCAGGTCGATAACCAGTAAAGGTCAATACATTATTAGAGACGCTCACATCTAAGTTCATTTACATTTAGGATTAGACCACAAATAAAGGAGTGTTGCAAGCCCAAATAATATACCAACATTTATATTAGAGAGAATTTCAAACTTAATGAATCTTTAGTGAAGCAAAGTCCGTTTAGCTAGTCAATTTATAAAATAACTTTTCATGGATGCTGATTTTTTATTTTATTTGGATACTGTTTAATTAAGCAATAATATGTAAGATATTTCAAATGTTGCCCTGGTCATAAACTAAGCTATTTGCAGTACCAGAAACAATGACAGTAAATACATGTTATATTTTATACAAAACTCAGGGCATGACAAACTTTACAGAAAACACCTCATCATAAATCACCTCAGTTAGCAGCCATCTTCTTGCTATATCTACCATATAACAACATAATCATAGTGTCATTGCATAAACTTTAAATGTGTTTTACTTTCAAGGCACCAAGTAAGTACATGTACTATACAGTGGTCTTTCTGGCCTAAGTGTGAATCAGGAAGTGTAATTCTGAAAATCCGACAATTGTTTGCTATTTTCTTTAATAACACTGTAAAATAACTAAAAACTTGTAATAATTTATTAGTATTTGCAAGATATTGTTTTACTGTTATATTAATGTGACAATTGTAATATAAAATGACAATTCACAATACATTGCTTGGTTTATTTTGTACTAGCGGCCCGTCCCGGCTTCGCACAGGTTTGTATAACTTTAACTATATGCTCAGCGCACGCCACGGAAGGCCTCAGAAACGATACTTTCCCCCGTTTTTAAAACATTTTTGGTTACTGCTCCACAACTATAGGACCTAGCGTGATATTATATAGCCTATGTTACTTCTGAATAATGCAGCTTTCTAATGGTGAAAAAATTATTGCAATCGGTCCAGTAGTTTTTGAGTTTATTCATTACAAACATACAAAAATACAAATCTTTCCTCTTTATTATAATAGTATAGATATAGATAAAGTGAATAATTCAAACTAAAAGAAGCAATATAATATGAATTGTCATTGTAAATAATAAACAGGCTTTTGCAGGATCATCACATAACCAGGTATATGAGATTGTTAACTAAATTTAGAAACACTCTCTATTAAAGACATATTTTTAAGCTATTAGGATGAAAAATATAGTTGTAATTCAGATGAAGTGGGTATAGTTAATGGCCACTTGCAACAATACATTCTCTATTCTATGGTAAAGACATACATTAATTACTACACAATATAAACTAGACAGTTTAGACACTAAAGTTGAATGGTTGGATAGTAGTGTGCTGGTTTGGCACGTCTGATGATTATATTATAAAGCTAATATTTGACCATATTGGACGAAATATTCTAAAATATATATTATGAGTTAATACATCGATTTTACATTGATTTAATTAAACATTGATTTGTACAACAGAACTATAACATAATGTCAAATATTAGGTTTATAAAAGAGTGAGCATTCAACATACAATAATATAAAATAATAAAAGTATATAAAATTGTACTGCTATAAATAAACAATTTAATGTTTAATATTTGAATAAACCATAAGATTTATCACATACATGTTAACTCAACAACTGTTCCTATATTCATGTTTGCAAGATTGAATTATATTATCAATGTAATTATCAGTCATTTGACAATCAATTAAAACATGATATGTGTTAGCATCCAGACATATACCATTACTATTTTTTTTAAACTGTGATCATCTATTAAAACTGGAGTAATTAGTAAAATAACATAAATTAATCTAAAATAATTCTTTCTATCTAGATTTAACCTAAAAATTGTATTAAGTAAAAAAAAACTATCTAATATCCCAAGCAATTATTGAATAAAGTTATAAACTTCAATATGTTAGTCACATTTAGTATAGGGACTGTTAGCAAGTATTATAATCCAATAAAAATGTAATCTCTTTAAAATTTTTCCCATGTTACATTATATTATCAAAAACAAAGATGAAATTATGTATAAAATATATCAAGCTAGGGTAATTTTAGCAAAAGCATTTGGTGGTAAAACAGATTACATATTTATAGACTCAACTTGTACAGGTTTTGCACCATGTCTTGTATTTGGTAATATTGGTAATAAAAAAATTATATAATTTATATGAGTCACTTAATGATTTCATGAACTGGAAAGAAATAGTGAGCACTATTTGAAATATATAAAAAACACAAACATGTCATTAGATGACTAAGATTAAGTAAATATATACAAATTATTTGTTAGTCCCAATTGCAAATTCATAGTATGATAATATAAATTATATAAAAATACCTTTTTAGCAGTATTAGCTACCCTGGTTAGCAAATTAAGTTATTTTAAATGAGATATAAGGGTTGAGAACTGTTGAGATCATCTCTTTATTGCTGACAATTGACTCAAATTACTTATTAGCATCAACATAATGACAAGACATGAAATGTTGGTTTTAGTTACAACTAAAATGAAAATAAATTTTCATTGCTTCGTTAACAATTGCAAAAAGCAGAGAACTGGCATTAATTGTGTTACATTGGAAGAAGCATAAGCCCAACTGGGCTAACGACTGCAATAGGCTAATGATGATAATTTTTAGTCTTCCAACTATTATGTTCTTTAAAAACATTAATATATTTCATGACATAATTATTAATTTATACATACATTACAAATTATGGTTAATCAAAATCAAATTATACATTAGTGGAATTATCCATAAAAACTCATGAGTTCTCAAAGAACACTTTTAATATAGGTTTTGTCTTTTTACAAATATTTATTTTTGTTGCTAAAAAAAGACAAACCTACATACGTAACATCACGGGTGCCTTACGGCGCCCAAGACCACTTAGACAGCCTTAGCGGAGGGGTTTTTAATCCCACCTCGTCGTAGCTGATGGTATGAGTCTACACCGAACAAGAGAATAACTCGTCGCGATGTTTTGATAGACTCAATAAACCATCTATAGAGTATCAAAAGTTGGTATGGTGAAACCGGGACCGACAGCTTAACAAGCTCTTTGAGGCAGTACTGAAGTGTTCTTCAAGGAATTAATATGTTTTTATGAATAACAGTTTAGGTATATAGCAACTATTAAAAAGTTTATAATATTGTCTTTGCATGAGAAATTAGCATGACACTGTCAATGATATTTGGTTATAGTAAGTTCTGGATTATACCAATGAAACTAGCATACATTGATATTATTGAATTAAAAATAAGTAGTAATTTTGGAAAATACAGGTATTATTTTAACAGAAGAAGATGATGTGATAATTTCAATGCAATAATACCAGTGTATTACAAAATACAAAACCTTGGCCTGTATGAATTTGGCTTCAAGTTTTGTTTTAATTAAAAGATAATATATATTGACAGTATTATGTAAGGGGTATAAAAGTTTTAACTTATAGGATGGATTGAAAAATGTAATGGTAATGTTGAGTATGAAAAAGTTTGGTTGAGGATTGGAAAATCATGTGGCATAACGCTTGGTCCAGTGGCGGGCGATGCGATCATGCTCCTCGCGATTTTGGAGGTATTGTGTAGCAATACTGCCCACCAGAGGATCCGCTGAAATTTTAAAAATCAAATGTTTATTAGTTGCCGAACATAATAAATTGGTCATAGACATTTTTATTTTTAAATTATAATCATAAATTGTTAGTAGTTGTCCAATCTAAAACTCAATGCCCCTCCACTTCATGCAATGCATGTACAGCCAATGGCAAGGTAATAGTACCATGCTCTTTATGCCTTTGTATTAAGGGTCGATTTACTTTAAAAACATATGCTTTACTGTGCCGTTGACTGTACATGCAAAGTATGTTTACGGATGTCACTATTAGTCACTGATTCACCCACCTGCTGAATATAAAGTGGGTGCATGGGCACCCCACTATATCAACAACACCCAAACATTTAGTGGGGAAGTTATTCAGCTTTTCATTAGAATTCTCTAACCTGAAAACTGAAAATATTAATAAAAAAAATACTCACCAGGATTGCAATCAGTTAGCAGAGAACAAATAGACAGTAAGACTTTGGAAATAGTAAGTGCAGGTGACCAGTTATCCTTGAGTATGTCTAAACATATCACACCCTGACTATTTATATTGCAATGATATATCCTAGTTCTGAATGTCACCTAAAAAATATAAATAAGATTATTTTTGATTGGAGCATTAATTAGAATTACTTATCCATATTACTGGAGTATATAATACTTCAGTATGTATAAGTCAAAGAATAAAATCAGTTCACTAATCAATCACAGAGAGTGATTAGAAATCAATATACAATCCTGTCAGTGACATCTTGATTTGGAGGGCTATTTTTTTTTGTAAGTATTTTATTTTATTTCTATACTTATTAAGTTTTTTTATATTTTTTTTATAGGTAACTTAGTTTTGTTAATTTAGTTAATGTTTATTTAGTTTTAAGTTTTCTTTTTTAAATTGATATCACATTATGAGACTGCTTTATTATCAAATTAACTGCCAGTCTCATACCTGCACCCTGAAAGGAGACTACCACCACAACAAGTGTTGCATTGAGTAGTCTTCTAAAAGCCAGTAAACCCACAGGCAAAAACTTAAGCATGACTATGTCATGGGCTATTTTTGTATCCATATGGGCAGTGGCATAAAGACACCGGTTGGAAAGTAAAACTTCAGTAAAAGTTTTAAAGACCCTCCCACCTATAAAATCTATATATATCCAGTTTTTAATAAATGAATATCTAATTATTGCACTGTCTCAAATATATCTTTTAGTATTATGTTTATAAATGGATGTCGAATAAAAGAGACTGGGAGCTACATTGTTTTTAACTATTGATGGAGGTGTCAGGTCTATCATAATGCCACTTTTCAATTGGATTTACAATCCACTGAAGTAAATTTAGTAAACTAATTTCTCATATCAAAGTAATTAAATGCCAGCAGCAGGATGGTTTTTGGAAGAAAATGAAAAGTGTTAAGAATGTTATTAATCTTTTCTCAGAATCAATGAACTGTTCAGACCCTGGAAGCCGCGAGTTTATGGATTTTCTTAGGGGGAGTTTGCATTCTTTTAGTCCTGAAATGGTGCACACTTAATGTAGGATTGATCTTGGACTTTTGGTTAAGTTCTATCTTAACTCCTTTCAAAATTGTTCTACGTGACCAGAGTAATCTGGTAAGATGGGGAAAGCAAATGGTAAGAATATATACATTATGTAATCTCCATAGGGCATAGGGACTACCAGACATACACTTGTAGGGTGCAACACTGCTTTAAAAAGGGTATTATTTGCATCAGCATTAAAGTCTGAAAAAAAAATTGTGAAGCTGTAAGGCTTTACCCTATATTTTAAATGGTATCCTCAATTCCACTTTTCACTCAAGGGACATCTCACTCATTTATTTTTTCTCAATTTGGTGGAAGAGACAGACATTCTTTAAGTAAAAAAGTAGGTCTTTCTTATACCTAGCTAATTCATCAGACTGAAAAATACTCAAGCATATATTTACATATAGATGCAATGCAAAATTTGTTCAGCTGTCAGAGCCAGTTTCACTATACCAACTTGTGAAACTGTTTGTAGATAGGTTATTGAGTTTATGTCAAATGCCACAACAAGTAGATCAGTTATTCAGAGTAGACTCCAAAATACCATTGGCTATAAGGTGGAAATAAGACCCCACCGCTGGGTGCCATGTTAACATATAGGTGGTCTTGGGAGCCTAAGGCACCTGTGCTGGTACATAAAATGTGCTGTGCACAATTATTATTATTTTTTATACAAAAGACAGAACAGTATTTCCTCTTGTCGCAAGTTCTTTGTCTAAAGTTATAGATATAGAAATACTATGCTCTTTAAAGTATTCATAACAGAGAAAAGTGCACCACACTCCATAGGATAAATTAGGAATTTACATATTTAGTAAAGTATGTTAAAAATAAATTACCTTAGGAGGTTTGAATGGGTACTCTGGAGAAAAGTGTATATCTAAAAAAAACACACCACCCTCATAGACTGAGCCAGGTGGCCCCAATATAGTAGAAACCCATTCATACAGATTATCTCCTTTAGGTCCTGCACTACAATTGGGAGGAGGATCCAATGTAATCTCCGCCAGCTCCTTCTGAATCCTCTTGGCAGAAGTCCCGAGTGCCTTCGACATCTTTGTGTTTGGTTTATTCTCTTTTGAATCTGGTTTATTTTCTATGTTACTAGAGTCGCTGCCACCTCGACCACGGTTGATGCCACTTCCTGATGAACCAGAAGCACCTGACATTATCTAGAATCAATATTTTCTAACTCAAAGTAAACTAAAAAAGCAATAGTTTATGAATAATGGGCTAACTGTATGATGTATATTGATCATTGAATTTATATAATACAAACTTCAACAAAGTTTTGTAATCTGATTAAAAAATAATATAATCAAGTTTGTAATTCTAATAATAGGTTTTTTTTTTCATAAAATAAAACTGCAAACATTAAGAACAAAGGGACAATAAACTTTTACTATTAGAGGGAAAATATATAATGTTATGATAATAATGAAAGGCTCTATAGGGCTAAAACATCAAAAAGTATAACATAATTGGGAAATCAATGTATATTATTGTAATTCAAGGAATTAAATACCTTACAAATAACAGTCGGCCATCTTGGTGGCTGGCGCGTTATCCGAATTTTAAACCTTTTTTTATTCTTCACTACTCCAATTCGGAAATATATATACCCTAAAATTCAACGTGCAAGTTATATAGAAACCACATATAAACGCGTAATATTCTAGCAATTAAATACAAAATTTTACAGACGCTCGCACCGCAAATTAAGCTGTCAAGACGGTACAGTTGTATACTTTCTAAACTTAAAATTTATGTGGAGCAGCTAAACCGAAAAGAGCTAAAGTTAAAATAATATATAAATGAAACGAATCTAAAATCATTTAAAATAAAATAATACCGCTTTCAAGACAATGCTCACGACCAGTCACGACACGCGCATTACTAAATACTATCGAGTGTAAAACATGTGACATTTATTAAATAAAGAATATATTAACTTACAATTTAAACCATAAAAAAACTTGAATCTAACTATTTGAGCACTAAAATAATAAAAAACAAGAATTAAACCGCAACAAACTATCGGACATGTTTTTCTTAGAAATACTTAGCTAGCTTGCTTTTGCTTTGAAAAAAAAAAAATAGTGTTGCTATTGAAAAAAAACTTTGAGACTTTCTGTATGGGTCATGCCCTTGCCTTGCCCACAAGAATAAATAAAACAACATCACATCAATTATCCATAAATTTCTTAATTCTCATCAGAAAAAAAAACAAATAAAAGAACGAAAACTATACTTTCGTGACAACAACAAAGTGGGATTCTTTGAGGGTAGCCCGAACACTGTAGACGCGTGTTTATATTATATTTTTCAAATTTAATTTTATTGAATATTATTGTGCAAAAGTGTACTAATTTTGTAGAATAAGCATTCGTATAGTAATATTAAGTGTGAGAAGTGTAGCATTTACGCAGTGATCTCGGTGTTTGTGTTATCTCAAATAATCCCACAATCTTCAGTAAAATGGCGGTACCCATTTTACTGTAGACTTTTCCTTCTTCACTTGATATTGGCAAGACTATACCGTATGCTTACATACGGTCATGTCGCCATTCCTTTTTCTGCCCTAGTCCTTTCCTAATTCCTTTCCATCCTTTTATCCCTCTTTCACTATGTAATAATAAAAAAGATTTTCAAACTACCCACTTGACATTGGCAAAATTTCGCGTAATGCGAAGACGCCATTAATGAAAATAATAATAATAATAATAATAACAACAAAGTGTCTGTTATAATCGTTTCATTAACAGACACTTTGGTACAACTCAGCCTAAGTATTTTCGATATTTATTTTTGCTCCCCCTCCCTTGTCTCATATGTACTGAAAGTAACTTCGGAAGATAACACTGTCAGTATAAAAGGTAGAGGAAAAGTGATTTTGAATGTCAATAATGAAAGAATAAATTTGTCAAATACATTGTATGTTCCCATATCTATGATGTTCCCACAGAGACTCTGGCTGCGTTTTGTTAGCTAACCAGTATTTCGCGCTTGAAAATCCGCTGTTTTGGCGTTTTATTTAGATCATGTTAACATTTGTTAGTATTTTTGCAATGCAAACAAAACGACAAAATACTGATTGGTGACATCTGCCATTTTGACATTTACCTTAAACGTAAAAAAAGCCAAAAATATATTTTAAAAAAAATCTATTTCATCATCATCATTATCATAATCTCTTCCAAAAATTATTTTTTTTATAATTTGTATCACCAAAATTTTTTTCTCCATTATTCAGTAAAGTAAATAAAAAACTAAAATCTACAAAGTAATTAAACACACAAATTAAACAAAAGTATATTATAAAACCAAGTATTTATAGTTCGAAAGATAATAATTTTAAGATTAATAGTATTAGGTTATTAATAATAATTCGCGGGAAAATACGGATTGTTTGACATCTGTCAAAGATTAACAATAAAAATTTACCTCCAACGCGATGCTAAAAGTGTTAACATTTCACAAAAAAAAACGACTGATACTAACGTCAGATGTTGGTATTTATCATGAAGGTAAAAACCGTGCCCATCCGCGCGCCGCTACTGGAGTAAGCATCATTCAATTTGCAGGATGCCGCGCGATATTGTCGGAAAAATGGCTAATTGTGCATTAAAGCTGTGTAGAAACTACTCTTTAAAAAAATAACCTAGTGTCACGTTTTTCAAGTATGTATTTAACATGTTTTTCTTATATTAAACCTTAATAAAAAATAATAATAAAACCATAATTAAAATATCAAAATCTGACGGTAACTGTTAAATGTGCGTCAGTTAGAAGTTAAAGAACTAGTGATGTGTTTTAATTTTTAATGAGAATTTCGATACTTTATAATATTAATTAAATTTCATCAAAAGGTATGGCGACAACAGAACCGACCAATGAGGTTTGTCAGTTACAATTTAGTGATGTGATTTTATAGTTGATAAACTCGATATTTGTAAATACTTTCATGGTTATGAGATATTATAATTAGCGCGGCGCTAGCATTACCAGCTAAGAAAACGCACCCTCTGTGTATGTTCCTACTTTGTCCACGAATTTATTATCGGTCGCTAAAATAACTGAAAAGGGAAAATCGATAATATTTAAAAATAATGTCGCTATTGTGAAAAATAAACAAGACAAAATAGAAATGAAGGCAAAGAGAACAAACGGGTTGTATTACGTCACAGAGAACAAAAATTTTGACAATGGATTTCGATATAAAAATGAAACAGTTTTTAAAATCGAAGAGTACGAAATACTTGAATGGCATAGAAAACTTGGTCATATCAATGAAGCAGATTTAAATTGTCAATAAAGAATGAAATTATGTGAGGAATGAAATTTAATTTGAATGAAAAATTAGGTGATTGTAAAACTTGCATAAAGTGAAAGATGACAAGATTACTGTTTCCTAAAGGAAATAATTTGCATAGAACGAAAGAGAAATTATAAATTATCTAGATATCTGTGGGCCCATGCGTGTGAGTATTCCAAGCGGCAGTAAATATTTTATAACATTTACAGACGAGTTTACAAGATATTGTCGTGTTTATTTTATAAAACAAAAGAATGAAGTTTTTATGAAATTTCAAGAATATAAAAAGGAAATGGAGAACGCAAGTTGAAATAAAATAAAAATGTTACAGATAATGGAATTGGCGAATATTGTAATTTAGAATTTGAAAATTACTTAAAGGATAATGGAATAGTAAGAAGGTTGTCAGCACCATATACGTCTCAACAGAATGGACTTGTTGAACAAAAGAATAGAACTTTGTTGGCTAAGGCAAAAAGTTTATTAATATTGACTCAAAAGTTAGGAAAGATTTTGAGCTGAATCTATAGCCACTGCCAACTACTTGTCAAACAGAAGTCCTTCTCATGTTATTGAGAACAAACCACCATTCGAAAAATGGGTTGGTCGTATTCCTAGTGTTAATCATTTACATATTTTTGGATCTGTTGTATTTATATTAAATAAGCATAATAGAAAAGGGAAGTTTTCTCCTAAAGCTAATAAGGGAATATTCATGGGATATTCGGAAATACCAAAAGCTTATAAGCCTTGGATTCCAAACAAAGGAATAATGGTAAGTAGTGGAGATGTTAAAATATTAAATAAAATGTTTTATGAAACAGAGCAAATGGAAGAACCTGCAACAGAAAATAAAAATGAAATTTTGGAAATAATAATTTACGAAGGGAATATGGAAAATGATGTGAATGATATAAATTAAGTATCGAGTCATGAAAAAAAAAATGAATTAAATAGAATTCATGATACTGAAAGAGAAAATGAGCCCCATATAGAAGAAAGTAGTAGAGAAAATGAAGAACATGAAAAATGAAACTGAGACCAATACTACTAGAAATAGAAATATAAGAGAAAGAAAAACACCAAAGTGAATGGAAGATTATGTAATGAGGGTTCATGAAAACATCGAAGATAAAATGTTGAATAATGTACCTAAATGAAATTGATGATTAATGGATGAATGCTATAAAATTAGAAATCAAAGTACACTTGAAGAATGATACTTGGGAAATAGTGAATAAAAATTTTTATCATAATATAGTTAGCTGTAGCTGTAACTCGGTTCTAATGGAAACATAGAAAGAAAGAAAGCTAGACTTGTAGCTAGAGGTTTTAGTCAAAAAGCGGGAATAGACATATCAAATAATATATAATGAGACATATGCTCTAGTTTCCAAATTAAGTTCCATCAGAACACTAATAGCTATTGCAGTGGAAAAGAATATGAAGTTATATCAACTTGATATTTGTCTAAATTGTGTACCTACCTGATAGTATAGATGGTGCGCCACTATGTAATTGTCTAAATTGTGTACCTACCTAATAATATAAATTGTGTATCTGCTGTGTAATTGTCGAAATTGTGTACCTAATAGTATAAATTGTGTAACTACTATGTAATTGTCTGTATTGTGTACCTACCTAATAGTATAAATTGTGTACCTACCTAATATTTGTATACCGTAAGGTAGAACAAAAGCGACCGCAAATTGTAACATCTGTACTTGTACATTTTCTTTTGTTCACAAATAAATGATTTATGATTATGATTTATGATTGATGTAACAACTGCGTTTTTAAATGGTGATATAGGAGAAGAAATTATGATGTATAAACCTAAAGATTTAGAAAAGTATCTAAAATAAATTGTTAATGAGACCAATAATAAAGAAGAAGTTGTGCATAAGAATATACATTAGCATAAATTGCATTAGCAATCAAACAAAACTAAAACAGAAAAAAGAATTGTAAACTAAAGAAGGCTTTGTATGGTCTTAAGCAAGCTGGTCATCAATGGTATATTAAACTTGATAGGAAAACTAAAGGAAATGAATTTTAAGTCGTCGATAGCTGATCCTTGTGTATATACTGCACCGACAGCGGGAATACTTGCCATATATATTGACGACATAATAATAGCATTCAAAGATGAAAGAAGTCTAAAAGAAATAAAAGATATGCTAATGAAATTGTTTGAATTAAAAAGAAGCGGTAATGAAATGAAAGTATCGCAAACGTATTATGTAAATACGTTACTAGTTGAATTCAATATGGACATCTAACACCTATGGACGTGGGTTTGGAGTTAAAAAAATGTACAGATGAAAATGAAATCAAGAATATACCATAACAAAATTTAGTTGGGTCGCTTATGTATTTGGCTGTTGCGACAAGACCCGATATAATGCACAGCGTAAGCTATCTAAGTCCTTTCAACATCTGTTATGGTACTGAGCATTGGAAAGCTGCTAAACATGCCTTAAGATATCTTAATGGTACAAAAGCAATTGGTCTTAATTATAAGAAGACTGGAACACCAGTAGATGGTTATGCTGATGCATATTGGGCATCATGCACTTTGGACAGACGTTCCTATACCGGCTATTGTTTCAAATATAGTGAAGCGGTAACAAGTTGGGAATCTAGAAAGCAGAAAACTGTAACTTTATCAACTTGCGAAGCAGAATACATGTCGGTTACCAAAGAAATTAAAGAAGGGATGCATTTAAAACATCTAATGAATGATATGGAGGTAGAGCAACACAAGCTCTACCTCCATATCATTCATTAGATGTTTTAAATTTATATGGTCAATTATAATGACAATCAAGCTGCTTAACATTTATATAAAAATCCCGTTGTGAATTCAAAGACAAAGCACATCAATATTAAGGAACATTTTGTGAAGGAGACTTTGAAGAATGGTGATATTGATATTGTCTATAGTAGCACTGACCATATGATAGCTGATATGCTAACTAAGGCTTTACCTGAAACTAAGTTGAAGTATCACAGGAGAGCAAGGTGTATGCCAAGTAATGGACTGTTGATGAAGACATTCGTGTTAGGTTGAAGAAACAAACTGTCACTCATGTCAATGCGTCAGTTCGGTAAAAAGTAAATTATGTATTTTTTCACTTAATAAATAAATAAATATCTCTAACTGATATATAATAATGTGCTTATTGTATCACCACTGTTATTAGAACACTCTTATCATATCACCTTGCCCTAACGAAGCAGTTTTTACCCTTTAATAAAATATAAAACTGATTTTTTAAAATATTATTATTTATTCGATAGGTAGCCCATATATAGAGGAAAACTATAGGCATATATAACATCGCCACGACGCGGCGACGCGACGCCACGACCTATACCCGTGTCCCTCACATGCGCAGAAATAGTCGTGCTGCAAACCTTTGGACGGAAAATAGAGTTCAGAAACTGTTAAATGAAAGGGAGAGAACAAAAAAAAGTAAAATTTGACACAACTGTGACCACAGATAAATTTCATTTGATTGCACTACTCGTATTTTCCGTTCCGTTTGATGACATAATTTGCTTTTTTTCTGTGACGTCATAAAAAATCCAAAGAAAAGCGAAATCCTAAAAAAACACCTGTCAAGTATGTTTGTTATGTACCGTGTGTTTCTATTATATTTTTTATAGTAAGTTAAGTTTATAGGATATTATTGTGCAAAAATGTATATAGTTATTTTTATTGTGCAGAAATTTACCAAATTTGTAGAATAAGCATTCCGTTGTGATCTTAAGTATTAACCAGTGAATTCCTCAATCGTCGATAAAATGGCGGTACCCATTTTATGGTTGGTTTTTTCCTCTTCACTTGACATTGGCAGGACTATCCGTATGCTTTCATACGCTCATGTCCCATTCCCTTTTTCTACCCTAATCCTTTCCCAGTTTCATACTGCTGTCAGCGCTGACGATCATTATCACTGGTCTGATTTAAAAAGCGCGATGTAATCACTCACGGTGCTATTAGCGTGCTAATGAAACGGACCAGTGATTAAGCGCGCTCACATGTATTTCCCTCTATCTCGCAACTAAAATATATGCTCCACTGACTCTGTTGTCAAATAAAATGCCGTAACAAATTAATGAATTTTAATGTATTTTGTATATTTGTTTACATAAATACCAAAATAAACGAGAAAATAACACTTTTAACTATTTACTTAATAATTATTTTAGGAATTTTATTACTTTCCTTAAAATCATGTTTCTAGATAAATGTCATTCTGACAGCGCTCACAGCGATTTCACCCAGAAGCAAAATCACTATAAGTGCAATATGGCGTCTGTAATGACGTCACTATCTAAGTCAAATCATCTATCGTTGGCGTGCTTACGCCCATTCGGACCGGTGCTGATATTGGTTTTGGCGTGAATCGGACCGCAAGGTTTGAGGGTAGCCCGAACACTGTATACGCGTGTTTATATTATATTTTTCAAATTTTATTTTATTGAAAATTATTGTGCAAAAGTGTACTAATTTTGTAGAATAAGATTTTTCCTTCCTATTATTGTGCAAAAGTGTACTAATTTTGTAGAATAAGATTTTTCCTTCTTCACTTGATATTGGCAAGACTATTGCGTATGCTTGCATACGGTCATGTCGCTATTCCTTATTCTACTACCCTTGTCCTTTCCCGATTCCTTTTCATCCTATTATCCCACTTTCACTTTTACTCGATTTTTTTTAATCTACCCTCAATCAACGTGACATTGGCATAATTACGCGCACGCGTAGAGGCCATTAATCTAATATAATAATAATCTCTACTACATCCCTCATCACTTAAATATGTAGATAGGATTCTTTGAGGGTAGCCAATAAAATCAATTATATTCTCTGATTCTCAAAGCTGTTTAAAAGCTTTATCAGACTATTCCTCAAATAGTAATCCTCACCCTATTACTTTCAAAATTAGACACTTACTCCTCCAGTGTAACAACTCTGGCCTTGATGTCATTCTGGCTTGAATCCCTAGCCATTGTGGCATCGAGGAAAATGAAACTGTAGATAGATTGGCTAAGGAAGCCACAGTTACTGGTTTGATCGTTGATTATGCCCTATATACTCAGCACTTAAACCCTTTTGCTAAATCTGACCTGGCTTCTTGCTGGGAGGAAATCTGGACTAAAGATAAGGAAAAGGCTAAACATTACAGAACTATACAACCTCATATCAGTTTGAAACCTTGGTTCTTTACTTACAAAACATTTAACAAACAAATTACATCCACTATTTGCCGACTTAGGCTGGGGCATAATAGTTCCCCTATACATTTTAATAAAATTAAGGTCCGTGATAGTGCATTGTGTGATTGCGGCTGCGAGCTGGGAACCCTGGAACATATATTCTTCAGATGTCCAAATCATTCAACCTCATTATATGACACTCTTCCCTGTGATGTCCCCCGACCTACCAACTTAAACCCTTTACTCACTTTGTCCAGCTTCTCTGGACTCTGTGCTTTAGCAAAATATATTGAAAAATTCTAATTAAAACTGTAACTAATATGTACAGTTTTGTATATTAAGATATTTTAGGGCCCCCTGTAGCATTCAGAGATGCCAACCATACAATCATTAAAATTATTCTAATGTTTACCCTACTATTTCTTATGAAAAAGAGAGGTATAACGGCATCATTGGTTCCTAAAAAGGTTTGGTTGGTATCTATGAGTGTATATGTATTTATTTTGTATATTTATATTATTGTATCATGTATTTATAATTCTATATAACTGGGTATAAATTTGTGTTTTAAATCCTTTATATACTAATTTGCTGAATGTTTCTTTTTCAGATAGTGTGCTGTCCTGTGTCTCCTAACTTTTGGCCCTTGTGATGTCTTAACTAATTTTAAATACTGCATTCTCTCTCCTAAACCGTACCTTGAGTAATATCTTTGCATTTTATTCCCCCCTATTTGATTAACAATGTTATTCTAAACTTAAAGACTAATAAGTTAAAGTCTCTATAATTATTTTTCTCCTCCTTAAGTGCCTTTTTCACGACTAGACACTGGCAAAATTCGCGAAAAGCGAGAGGCCATATAAATAAGAAATTGAATTGAGGGTAGCCCGAAGACTGTAGACGCTTGTATATGTTACAGTTATCAAAATTAATTTTATTGGATATTATTGGGCAAAAGTGTACTAATTTTGTAGAATAAGCATTCGTATAGTAATATTAAGTGTGAGAAGTGTAACATTTACGCAGTGTTCTTGGTGTTTGTGCTATCTCAACGAATCCCTTTATCTTCAGTAAAATGGCGGTACCCATTTTACTGTTGATTATTTCCTCCTTCACTTGACACTGGCATCACTATAACTTATGTGTGCATACGGTCATGTGGCCATTCCTTTTTCTACCCTAGTCCTTTCCATCCTATTATCCCACTTTTACCGTACAATATTACAAAAATAATAATCTACCCACAACTTGGCATTGGCAAAATTATGCTTAATAGCGTAGAAGGCCATTTAGGTAAAAAAAAAAAGAAATATGTAGATTTTTTTCAAAATTCAAAATTAAATATATATATCTTTGACAGTGTTCGGGCTACCCTCAAAGAATCATAAAATTCAATTCAAGTTCTTTACTCTCATTTTAGGACCCGAGCTAGCATTATTGAAAAATGTGTAATCTGTGGGCACCATAATTCTGTGATTGTCATTTATTTCTGCTCTCCAAAACGCGGTAATAATTAACCAGTACAATCTCTCGGCAAAAAGAAAGAGACGAAGATATGTAATTTCTTTATATTTCGTCTCTTTTTTTTTGCCCGAGAGATCTCACGGGTAATAATATTTGAATTTTGAAACACCCCCTTATTATTATTATCAAAAAAAAAAAAAAAAAATTGAGCTTAGCTTAGAAAAATAGCCTAATTTAATTGAGAAAATTTAACAAATAATCTTTTAAATCTGTAAATATTGACGATCCTACTAACTAAAGTTTCCAGTGTTCCGTGATAGTAAATAATTAAAAATCAAAATGGGGAAACGACAACATCAAAAGGATAAAATGTATGTTTTGAATACAACTCTTTTGCTTAAAAACACTATATATACCTACCTACTTTATAATTTAATTTCTTTAGGTATTTAACATACACAGAATGGACAACATTATACGGTGGAAAGAAATCTGGAACCTCTGCAGAAGAAGACACCTCTTTCAAAAGACTTCCTTTTGATCACTGTTCCTTGAGCCTGCAGCCATACAATGACCCTTATTGTGACGACGATGGAAATATATTTGAATTACAAGCTATAATTGAGTTTGTAAAGAAGTTTAAAATCAATCCTATATCTGGAAAGGTACCCATTATGTCTTTTTATATTTTTTAATTAAGTTTGGTAGGACTTAATATGACAAAATAGATGTAGAAATATAGTTGGGCTTAGCTTTCCTTTATGTGACGTCGAGGTTGATGTCGACAATTTTTTTGGTAACACTTCTAGTTCACCTGAATATCCATACTAAATTTCAAGTTTAGAAAACCAGAGGTTTCGGAGATATAAATTTTTAAAATTATTAAAAAACAATAACACCACATTTGTTTTTTTTTTCAAAGGCACTTAATATTAAATAAAAGTCCGTATTTTAATAAGATATATTTAATAATGGCCAGACTAGGTAAAGGATAGGTTAGTGTTAGTATATGACCATATGCATAAGCCAAGCAAAGCGTGCCGCGGCCAGTGAGTGACAGCTAGGCTTCCTACACATACAAAAGTTGGGTAAAATGTGAATTTTCAAATGACAATAACTCCTAAAATAACCCCCCCAACTTGTTTTATTTTAGGGGTAGGTTCCCCTCCCTCCCCTCTCCTTTTTATGAAACAAAATTGTCACCTAAATCATTTTAGTTTTAGTAAGTTAGTTTTACTGAACTTACCTAGGCCACAGAACAAATAATAGTACAAGTACAAAAGCTCCACTCTGAAAAATCAATTAAATAAATAGTGACTTTTGCACCGACACAATAAAGTTCAGTGTAGATCGCACAGAGCTAATGCCCTAGATTTATATTCACCTTATCGCTTTTTGGTCTATTATGTAATATTTAGGCAGATATTTGTGATTCATTCAGTTCCTACTGAACTTAGTATAATATCTTTAAAGGAAACCGATTGTATCTACTATGTTCAAAGAAAGCATACAAAAATATTGTCTCAGTTTATTTGCTTAGTCTATGAACCTATGTACCTAATTGTGCAAAAATATAAGTAAATACTTACTAAAACTGCATAATATTTCTAGTAATAGTTAGTGCATGATAGTGTAGTGCACCTACCTATACTTATCAAAACTAAACCTCACCTTGTAAACAGAACTTATAAATACCTCGCTGTACTAAAGTAATTAAATATCTAAAAAAGTACATACATACATGAGATATAAATTACTATAACAAAGGTCAACATTTGCTAGATAGCAAAAGTTGTGAATAATGGAAATTCACATTCTTATAAACAGACTACTAGACATACGTTTTGATTTTTTTTTTGTTGTTTTAGTGTACCTGTATAATAACCTATACCTATAGGTGGGTGTAGATTTATTTACCTTTTGAGGTCCTTTGAAAGTATGAAAACGTGGGATCCAGATCTTTGTTACTATTATTTAAGCCGGCCAAAAGTTTGAGACCTCATTTTAGTTAAAATTAATATCGCGACGTCGCGCGTCAGTGAGTATCGAACAAACGTGCGACTCGGCCAGTGCACGGCAGCCCTCTAAAGTAAAACCTACGGTACTGCCGGGTACTTGTAGCTTCATGCCTAAAGCACACCCTATACAATTGGAACACACCCGCCTAGGTACACAATATATTAATATTAGAATTTTCTTTTCTTTTCAGTGGACAAACTGTAAAATAATACAAAATTCAAAATATAAATATGAATATGTTAACTCAGATTAATGTAATGGACATTAAGCTGTATATATACCCAAATTTGCTGCATAGACCACTTTTGGTGTATTTTTTATTTATTTCCTTAAGAGCCTCTTAAAAAAAACCACTGTACTAGTAGACTAACTTTTACATTTATATATTAGTATGGATATTACTGATACACTGCTGAATTATCAAAATCTTTTGTTTTTAACCATATAGTCATAGTAGTTTTGACAATATTTTAGGGTAAAGCTGCATTTTGTGATGGAAGCTGCTTTGACTGGTGATAATAAGGATCAAAATAAGTGATTATAGCTGCAACAGAGAAAGTTTAATCCCTTAGACAACAGCTGGCACTAATTTACAAAAAACATTTTAAAATACTAATCGCATAGTCCAATTTCGATGTTTGTGCTAATCAATAGAGAATTACAATTAATTTATCATTAAAATAATAAAAACCACAAAGTCAATAAGGTTAAAACCATAAACACTGTCTTTTTGTATAAAAAGATTATACAAAAAGATAGATAAATTCTGCAACAAATATTTTAAAAACTACTAAACCAATTTTAAAATATAAAATCACATAAACATTTTTTAACTTAATTTATTGAAAAAAGTACACTTTATGAAAAAAAATATTATCTCATTTAAATATTTTTGTTGTATATAAATATAATATATGTCTACAAATAAATTATTATTTAGATTTTTTTAAATAATAAAACCTTAAAAGACGAATCGTTTCATATTTAATTCATTGAATTTGGTGTTAACCTACTAGTTAAAAAATACACTTTTTTTTATAAGTGGGACCACTCTATTTTCCTAGGAATTAAATTTTCGCTGTTGCCCGTCAAAATGCTTATATTGGTACCTACTATCACTGTGCATGTCTGAGGCTTGCTTTCATCACAAATGCATCTTTTTTTTCATAATTACTATTACTAACATCTTGCGATTAATCTCAGTTTCAAATATTCTGTGTAGGCTGTCCAATCAGTTTTACAACAAACAAGTCAGTCAGTTACAGAGTGTGATGTGCTGATCTGTATTTAAACAATAGTTAATTAAAAATATATATACTGGATGTTTTTTTAACAATGATAATTTTTTTTTGATGCCTCCAGTATCACTTTTAGAACCCATTTTTAAAACAAAACAAGGTAGGTAAGTATTTTTTTCTTCAAAAATAAAGTCCGAAAAATAAATTATTATATGAACAAACGCCTAATGCTTATAATTACAAATACATAATAGGTAAGTCTTCGTATCTAACAAGTAAAACACAATTAGACGGGATAGGCTTTAATTCGTGAGTTTAGTATGAAAGTTAACGTGATTTGTAGATCTTTTTTGTACTTTAAGTTATTTATCTTTATGTTTTTATATAGGCGACACTAAAAGGAAAAAATACGTGTTTCATTATTTTCATCATAGAACACAATATAAAAATGTTATCACCGTGACAAAAAACATCCAGTATATTACACATATGCTAAGGTAGTCAAATTCTTAATTTCAATCATTTAATTAAAAATAGTTGCTTCTTGTCAAAAAGTGGCATCAAAATCCAACACCCATCGTATCAAGCTGCATTTTGGCTTTGCTAAAAAAAAAATACACGGCTGTGTTGAAACGGCGCGCTAGTTTTTGATATCACAACGAAAAACTGCCAGCGCTACCGACTCGGAACGCGGCCTATGTATATATATATATAGAGCACGGCAAGTGAGTTTTTATCTACCTGCTCTGATGTTAAGCATACATAATTATATAAGTCCATAAATAGGGTCCGTTCCCTAAATGATATGGATACGAAATGGGTGGCGACATGGACGTATTTGCATTAGGATGTATATTTTAATATCCTCGCAGCTTTATCATCTATTTCGTAATCGCATCATGAAAGGAGACTTCCTTTGAGATTAGGAAACTTCTTTGGTATTCGCGACTTAGCTTTAAATCTATTAAAATCTTACCTTTCCAATAGAACTCAAGGTGTTAATATTGATAGCTGTCTATCCGAAGGGTGTGTTGTAAAGATGGGTGTTCCGCAAGGCTCAATTTTAGGACCGTTCCTCTTCCTGGTATACATCAATGACCTTCCTCATATGGTTCAGAAGATGGCGCAGATAGTGCTATTTGCTGATGATACATCTCTACTGTTTAAAGTTAGTAGAAAAGATAATATACTATCATCAGCAAATGACACTCTGGAAATGGTTTCGAAATGGTTCACGGCGAATAATTTAGTTTTAAATGCTAAGAAGACTAACACCCGTATTCTAAGACGTTTCCTTAACTCCACTCTTCACTCAAGGAGCGTCTGTCTCAACTTGCTTTTTATAATTGACCTTTGGTGGAAAGAGACGGACGTTCCTTGAGTGTAAAGTGGAGTTAAGGATACGTCTTAGAATACGGGGGTAAGTGTCTAAAATTTACGCTCCCCAACGTAACTAGTATTAATTCCACAGTGAAGTTAGGTGGTACTGATCTGGAATTTGTTGACTCCACTGTGTTTTTAGGGATCACAGTCGATTCCAAACTACAGTGGAAAGCTCACATAAATACTCTATCTAAAAGATTGAGCTCTGCTGCATATGCAGTCAGAAAAATCAGACAATTAACTGATGTTGCAACAGCCAGACTAGTGTACTTCGCCTATTTTCACAGTGTAATGACGTATGGTCTTATAATGTGGGGATCCGCGGCAGATTTTGATACTATATTTATTTTAAAAAAGAGGGCTATTCGGGCAATATATGGCATGAAAGCTCGTGATTCTCTCCGGGAAACATTTCCTATGATTGATGTATTGACACTACCATCTCAGTATATTTATGAGAATTTATTGTACGTCAAGAAAAACTTAAGTATGTTTAGTAAAAATGGCGACAGGCATAATTTAAACTTAAGAAATATAGATAAAATTGATATTCCAAAGTTTAGACTGCAAAAAACTAATAAATGTTTTGTCATTAACAGTATAAGGTTATTTAATAAATTACCTAAAAGTATTATAGATTTAAGTGAAATAAAGTTTAAAAATTGTATAAAACAAACATTAATCCATAGGGCTTACTATAGAGTTAATGACTATATTAATGATAAAGATATCTGGACCCGTTCTGATCTGCAATTGAGGTCTCACAACTAGTATTGCCTTTTCAATTGTAGTTTTAAATTGTACTAGTATCCTAGTAAGGTATGTTAAATCTGATATTGTAATAATTTATTATTACTTAATTTATTTTTTATTATATTTAACTTTTTATCTTTGGACAAGGTATGTCTTATGATTACTTATTTATATTTACGTTATACAGGTACTCTGTTATTATATATTATTATTTAGTAAATTGCCTGTACTATTTAGTATTTTCAGGTCTGTACATTGGTACAGTAACCAATTGCTGTACTGTTAAATGATCTGCCATAGGGTGTTTTGTGCACGCTTTTAGTAGGATTAGAGCATTTTAAGTATGCTACCATATGCTGTTTGCATATCGGTAACTCAATGGCTGTGTTCCTCTATTAGTGTGTGTGAAGCACCAGAGTTTTTTACTTGCTGGTACCTTTTTCTCCGGGGTGTCTCCGGGGGGATCGACTTTACAACTAGTGTTTACGCCCTTGAAGATACCGATCCATATAACTATGTTAATGCGATTGATGGTCATTCAAAAATATATACAGCCAATATAATGACAATAATATAATATAAGAACTAATATTTAAGGCGTGGATACGGTTGGTGAGGTTGGTCGCCTCGTATGGCGGATGATAATCGGATGGTCAATGGAATCAGCTAACCACCTAGTCTTACACTAGTTGGTTATGTAGCGTGCGTTCGGTTGGTTGTTTTTTTTTTTCTCTTTTAATATTTTTATTTTATGACACCTTTTATTAATTAATATATATATAGCAGCCTAACCAAGCGTACTCTAGGCCTTATTGTTAAAACTCTTTTATTTTTTTGACTATTCATAAATATCTGTAAAGATTTACATGAAATAAATAATATTTGATTTGATTTGACCCACAGACTAAAACCGAAACATGACACTTGATGGTTTTAGTCCCTATGGGCGGTGGTCTGCCCAGCGAGATTATAGAGGGCTTCCTCTCACCTAGATTTTATCATATGATAATGTTCCCAAATGGGATATACGAGAATATGCCATATGCTGGCCATGTAAAATTATAATTTCTTTTATTTTAATTTATAATGGATCCATGTCTCAATGTCGGATATAATTTTGCCATCGAATAATATGATTTTGATAATGTGTTCCATAAAAAAATTTAAGGTATTTTTTTTTTTCAGAAATTTGATATAAAATCTTTAACAAAATTAAACTTCTTTAAGAACTCAGATAATGAATATCATTGCCCTGTACTCTTCAAACTATTTACAAAATCAACTCATATTGCAGCTGTTAAGGTAACAGGAAATGTTTTTTCTTATGAAGCTGTTGAGCAACTTAACATTAAAGGCAAAAACTGGAAAGATCTAATTAATGACACAACATTTGCAAGATCAGATATAATTATTATACAAGACCCACAGAATTTATCAAAATTTAATATATCAACCTTTCATCATATAAAGAATAATTTAAGAGTTGAAACTGAAGGTATGATATCAATTCAATAATTTCACCAAATAAATTAGACTAATTTCAATAAAGCTATGAGTACCTTCTGCTCAAAGTCCGGTTTAGAGTTCTGATATTTTTTTCAAAAGGAACCCTTATTGTGAATCTCTATGTCTGTCTGTATGAATAACTAGTCCAATTTACTTGGAATAGTTCTAAATGCAAAATGGTTTAGATCAAAAGTTCCTAATGGGTTGTTGTTGCTTGTCACAGTGTTTGGATAACCCATCTATAAACCGTATCACAAGTTGGTATAGTAAAACTGGGACCGACAGCTTAACTTGCTCTCAGACTACATAGTCTGAGAGCAAGTATCTGTGACCAATATAATGGTGTTGCCAAAATCTTTATTTTTTAAATTTAAATCTCATTGGCACACCGGGGTTTTGAACCTGGACCTAAAATCTGTATAGTTTTTAAGTCTAAGGTCTAACCAACTTGACCACCATATAGTAATTAAAGTACCTATTGTCTTCTTTAATTTTTGTTTTCGTTATAATTAAAAATGTCAGGAAAATAATATTTTGGTTGATTTTCCCCCCATAGGATGGACCCAAACCTGTGGATAATATTGGATAGCCATACAATTAACATTATTATTGAATCATTATTTTTTATGATTATTTGGCCACTTCCGTAAACTAGTGGTTGCGCCTATGGTATTATATCCGAAGGTCGTGGGTTCCTACCCACATGGCAATTAAATATGAGTACATTTTTCTGTACAGTTTGTCATGGTCTGGGTGTTTATAAAATATAGTATGTATTATATCGTTATTTTTGGTACACATTACAATCCTAGAGCTTAGTTTGTGACCAGAGCAATATGTGCAAATTGTTCTACATATTATTTATTTATATGACTATAGCCTAAAACGTGAGATCTAGAAAACTATTTGATAATTACAGAGGAAATAGCCTTAAAGAAAGACCCTCATGCCCGATTAAAGGCAGTGTCGGCCGAGACCAAGGACATATTGCAAGAATTAGAAAAAGAATACAAGAAGCCCGAAGTTAAAGAAACTATAAAAGAGGTTTGTAAATAATATTAAATAAAAAGAGTGAAAAGTGTCCAGGGGGGTCATTAGGAGAAGTTCATCGTCACGCAATTTGTGTGCATTAATTTCGGTTTTCTTTTTATGGTATGACAATATTTTAAACCCGATAATATCGCACTCAAATTGTGCGACAGCAAACGTTTTACAGCTAACGATCCTCGGCCATTATTCTTTAAATGTAGAAGATATTAAAAACACATTAAACTAACATCAAAAGTATGTTGCCTTATAAGTATTGTTTTTGCTTAAAACTAGTGGCTGTACTTTGGTATACTAATTGGCATTATCAATTGGATTAATAGCACGTATTAAAGAAACATCAATAGATACATGTCATTAATTTAATTGATATGCCAATTAGATTTTCCTTAGTTAACCCTATTTAAGAGTTTAAGTGCGAGTAAGTTGGAAATATGTGATTTATGGCTGAGTGCAGGCTCCGAGTCTTAATAATATATACATTAACATACATCAAATAGTCAAATTTAGACTTTATATGTTATCCTTTGGGCTTATATAAGGTTCTACTGATCAAATCGAACAACTTTCCCATGGAACTATGTGTCGCAAATAATAAAAAATTGCCTTCTCCGTACAAACTAGTAATGTTAAAATGTATGGAGAGACCATTTTTTTTTTTCATTTACGACACATTGTTCCATGGCAAAAGTTGTTCGATTTGATCAGTAGAGTCTGATATTAGTACAAAGTACAACCTTTCAAATTCACTGTATATAATCATAATTTAATGTTATTATATGTTCTATAATTAACATTAGTTATAATAAAACGAAGTATCAAACGAAACAAAACGCTCAAAGTTATTATAATAATTTTTCCCCCACTTTTTGTTTTGTGTTGTTATGTCGGCGGCCATTTTCTATTCTCACGTTTAGAAAGGCGATTTTAGGGCTAAGGGCCGCTCCTCCCTATTTATATCTAAATAACAACAAATTTTGTAGGTCGCAGATAAATTCAATGCTGCCCATTACTCAACGGGTGCTGTGTCAGCCGGATTCACTTCTACAGCAGTGGTGCCACAAACTATCCACGAAGCTGCTATCATATGCGAGGATGATGTCAAATATGATAGGGTAAAGAAAAAAGGTATATTTTTATTTTAGCACAGCATATGGGTTTGTATCTACCTGATGGTAAGTAGACCTACAAAGTCCATGGATGCGGTCGAAAATATCTTTTTCTTTATTGTCACTGACTAATGTAAATAGACCTGCCAGATCAACCTAAATATATTTAAGATTTTGGGCCTTAGCAAAACAGCATCGATAGGCTCGATAAATCGACAAAATCGATACATATCGATTTTACGAATGAATATTCATTCATAAACTTCATTTTATCGACTGTCAAACTATATCGATGTGGTTATGCTAAGCCCCTACATAGGGGCGCCTACTCCGTGGGTGCTCGAGGGCTAGAGCACCCATGAAAGCTAAATAGGGAGTGCACACCCATGACCAGACATAAAAATGGGTCAATATCCGGTTTATAGGAATAGAGGTACTTACTCACTAATATTATAAATGCGAAAGTAACTCTGTCTGTTAAGTTTTCACACTTAAAGCGCTGAACTGATTTAAATGAACATTGGTATGGAGATAGTTGAAGACCCTAGAAAGGAGATAGGGTAAATCATATCCAATGTAGGTAACTGTGTTACCATCTTGCCAACGTTTATAAAATGTATCATCTTTTAGTCCTATTTCTATATATTCATAAAATGAGCACCCACGAGGTAATCTAAAAGCCGGCGCCCCTGCCCCTACATATACATTTTAAAAACAAAAGATATACTATGCTATTGCCATTTTGTCCATATTCTGTTGTTTATCACTACTAAGTTCTTAGCATGAACAAGTACTTATAGTAAGATCATCTTCCTGTCCATACTAGGAATGGCCAATACAGCTTCCTAGTAAGGTGGCAAGATAACTGTAATTTTATTTATTAAAGGGTCCGCAACAAAAGATACATTAGGTATAATGTAGAAGCAAGTTTTTCAGTTAGTAGGTAATTATATAAGTAAATTCAAATGTTATTTTTTTCCTAACAAAGAAATTTAAAAAAACATTAAATATAGGAAACATTAACATGTAAATAAAATCCAACGAATTTGTATTCTATACAAAATTTTGTGTTAAATTTAAGAACTGAATGATTTTACTTTATCGCCTAGATTACGCGCACCGAAGTTAGCTCGGATGTCAATCGCGATGACGTAATTATCTATGATTTTGGAAGCCATTGTTAAGAAGCCAAGCTTGAACTACGTTATATTGACGTCATAACATTTGGCGTGCGAGCGAACTTAGGACGCGTAATCTTTCCCCAGTGCACTTAATTTGATTTCTTATTAAGAAAGACTATTATTTTAACAACTTGATATAGCAAAAATCCATTGCAAAATACATTTTAATTGAAAAGACTATTATTATTAATATAGCCTACAACAAAGTCGCTTATGCCCAATTTCACCAACGATCCCTTACTCAGGAGCCATCGTCGGATATCATCGTCGTTGCTATGAAACAACTTTCATTAATTGACCCTTAACTTAGTTAGGGGCTCCCTTAGAGTTGGTGAAATCGGGCATTACCCTCTAAACGGATTTTGATGCGGTTTTCACCATTATTTTGGTAATTTCTTCCCGAAAGTTTATTTGTAATAGTGTAGTAGGTACTTTTATACAATTATACATATAATTAGTATTTTATATTTCTATACTTACAGGATATGTGCGAGTGGTAACAAATTTTGGACATTTGAACTTTGAACTGTATTGTGACGTCACTCCCAAAGCCTGTGACAATTTCATTACTCACTGTAACAATGGATATTACAATAGGACTAAGTTTCATAGATCTATAAGAAATTTTATGGTAAGTTTGTAATTCATACTTATACCTTGTACATCAAAGTAAATATGTAACAATAATCACTATTTACAACTGCGGGTGGTAAGTGGATTGTATAAAAACGAGTTGCGATTGCTGTGGAAGTTATATAAGCAAGTCTTTTCTGAAGATGTACTCATAAAAACAATATATAATAGGGTAAAGGAGATGAAAGAAAGGACCTACCTCTGACTTGCACACTCTAGGCACGCCCAGGGTTCGGCTCGGAGCAGTAGTGCAGAACGAAAGCAGCGTTATTATATCTTAAATACGAGATTTAGATGTTCATAAATGTTTGCGTCACAAACGCATCAACGATTTCTTCCTTTACAATTTGCACTGTTATCCACCAATCGGCGCTGAGCGAAAACCAATGGGTGATACAGAAAAGGGTAAGATATGTGGGTCAATGGTCAAGAAAGAAAAAAATAGCTGGGGTCAGGTGTAACACGGGCAAATCACATATTATAAATATCAGTATATAAATGCATACGACTCAATTTACTAGCTTTACCGCAAAGCGCTTCAACAGTACTAAGAGGCAGTCAGTATCTTTAGATTGTAACCCCTTATTTTTTATATACCTATACAAAAAAATAAGGGTTATTAAACTTATTATTCTTCGGCAGATAATCTAAATATTTTTAATTGTCAATTTCCGTAACTATCTGCTTTTCCTATTTCAGTTATAAATTGGTCTATAAATTTGGAGATGAGTAGGGATAGTATTTTTTTAGATTATAATGAAAATAAATGGATTTCTGAAATTTCTTAAACTAGGTTTATTATTTCAGAAATCCATTTATTTTAACTTGTTGGCTTTTAAAGATGTTTAAAAGCCACTACCTTTTACTATATATCTTTTTTTTCATGTACCATATTAAGCAGATCTACAAAGTGCATAAATGCAGACAATAAAAACAATATATACCACAACCTACTCACTATGCCAGCTTACAGATTCGGTTCAGGTGGGCGATTCTCGCGCTTTCGAGATTCATCTCGATTCGAGATTATTAAACGAAAAATGACTAAATATGCTATTTTTCGTTCAAAAATATCGAACATTAAACGAAATAAATAATAAATATTAATTAATAAATAAGAATTATATATATATTGAACGAAAAATGACATATTTAGTCATTTTTTGTTTAAAAATCTCGAATCGAGATGAATCTCGAATCGAGATGAATCTCGAAAGCGCAAGAATTGCCCACCTGGTGGCAAATCACAAGACTTTACATGTAATTGTTTGTAACCTTCTCTTTTACCAGATTCAAGGTGGTGACCCTACTGGCACAGGTTTGGGGGGTGAGTCGAGGTGGAAGGAGCCATTTGAGGATGAAATTAGGCCAAACCTGCATCACACAGGCCGAGGAATGTTGTCTATGGCCAATTCTGGGCCTAACACCAATGGATCCCAATTGTAAGAACATTTACTTATACATACGGTGACATTACATAAGTTAATATTTTTTATTATTATTAAATAATACACAAGCAGCGTATTGCTGGCATATCAGCAATACGCTGCTCGTGTCAAGCACTGGTGTATAGTTCTTATATTTGGTTTATTGTCCAAATTGTTAGTTAATGTATTCTGTATCTATATAGCTTAAAGCATAGATACGGTCATTTTGTGTGTTAAAATGTTGCTCAATTGTAAAAAAAATCTCATCCGTAAACATTTTTTTTCTGTGACCTCCCTTTGCGTACCGTTTCAGTAGTTGTTTCGATTTTACCACCCTATTCTTTTTAACATTATCTGTTAAGTTTTCAAGTTTAAAATTTTCACAAATGACCAGTGCGTTCTTATAGGCTGTAAGGCCTAAGTCTTTTAAAATACGTGACATGGTTCTAGGTGCTAGCTTCATCTTCAGAGATAAAATCTTTTGCTTTCGAACAGGATTTCTTCGAATTATTTCCCTTACTGTTTTGGTCACCTTGTTTGTACGAACACTACGTGGACGGCCAGATCTTTTTCTGTCACAAACAGAGGTCTCATTGTACCTATTAATAGCCCGGTATACAACCATTTGACTAATACCAAGTGTATGGAGAGTTTTAAAAATTGCATTTGGCTCCATACCTACTATGTGTAATGCAATCATAGCGATTCGGTTCTCTTTATCACCCCACTCCATTTTAATATTGTACAATGTATTGGCACTAAAATGAGAAAATACAATGAACAATCGTATAAAAATGACAGATTCCAAATTCAAATGTAATATACATGGTGAATTTGAAAGGGTGTACTTTGGGCTAATATGTTGTTCTACTGGTCAATACGAACAACTTTTCCCATGAAACCATGTGTCGCAAATGAAAAAAAAATATGGCTTCCCCATATGGTCATTTTAACTTTACTAGTTTGTATGGAGAAGGCAATTTTTTTTTTCATTTGCGACACATGGTTCCATGGGAAAAGTTGTTCCTATTGATCAGTAGAACATCATATTAGCCCAAAGTACACCCATTCAAATTCACCCTGTATATTTTTTTTTAAATTGTAACAGTATTTATGGCCAGACCATTATGTATTTGAAAAATATAACAAAAACAAGTGTCTCTACAGTCTTCGGGCTGCCCTCAAAGAATCCATTATTGCTGCTAAAAATCCTTGACAGTTTTATGTCAGTCAGGGTCGTGACAGGGAAATATAGTATTGTTGTAATAAAATATTTTAGCCAATTGGACAGTCATATTTGCCTGTGAGGATTTTTAGTTATAGGTTAGGAGACATTTTATTTTGATTTAAACATCGGGATGCCTGGCAACTCTGCATAGGAACCCATATTCCAAAAATGGTCTAATGCAGTGGTTTCCAAAGTTGTCTGGGCTACGGCCTACGACCCATCTAGCACCCACCAGCGGGTCACCAGCGCCGCTGGTGGGTCGCGAGTGAATATTGAGTGAGTCCTGCCTGTAGAACCGACCAACCGAGCCAACGGCCGTAAAAAATTTTTTTTTTTTTTGTTATATCAAAGGTCCTTTATTAATACAGTAAATGATTCCTTTATTAATAGTATTCGGAACAGTTAAATTTGTTATAAATAGGAGCGGGTCACCAGCGCCGCTGGTGGGTCGCGACCCAACCCTAATGTATGTTTTATAGGTTCTGAGAAACATGACTATAGTAATTTGCTGGAACGTTTTTCTGATTGCGTAAAGAATTGAATTAGTATGCCTTTAACTATCCTGTCTATATATTCAGCCCACTTTAGGTTAGTGGTAACTACTATGCCAAGGTCTCCCTGCATCTGTACTGGGAACAGTCCCTAAATTATATTAAATGTTAGGATTGTTTAGATCGTGTAGTACAGTAAATTTTGACGGATTCAGTTTGATTATCCGGGTTTCTCTCCACTCTGATATACCTACATTCCAAATCTTCCGACAATGTTTCACTATCAAGGGGTTCCAAAAATATGTGACGTCATTGGCGTATCTTCGCCGAGGTCTCTGATTTTATTACTGTACAAAGGTTTATTATGTACATTCCCAATAGTGTAGGGGCCAACACAGATCCTTGTGGTGCTCCGCTAAGAACATCTTTGGTTTAAGAATGACAGTTTCCAATTCTAACTTGTTCCGGTTTTAGACTTTGGGTTCACCGGTTTTCAAGAGACTACTGCATTGATTTCTTGCCGAGGTAGAAAAAATATAATTAAAATGGGCTCGCAATGCAAATTCTTTGTCGCCGCTCGTTTTGTAACGGCATTATTTAGTTGACATAGTGGGAGTAATCAATGTTGTTAAGCAACAATGTATTGATCGACCCCATTCATGGACTTTGTAGGTCAGTTTATCATTATGTAAAAGCAAAGTCGCATGCCATGCTCCAATAAAAAAAGATAATATATTCTATCCAATGTTGGTTACCAGAGGACAGTTTAATGCTGTTGTTTATCAATATTGTATTAGCACCTCGTTCATAGTCTAGCAGGCCTCCAAGATCTGCTTTTTGAAGGAGGTTATAGGTAACATCTTTTACGACCCTACTTCCTACGGCGCAGCAAGTTATTATTATCAGATACAAACAAGGTACGTCAAAGTTACTTCTGTTTTCAGTTTTATAACTTTTCGTTCTTGCAAACAACTAGACGGCAAACACACAATATTTGGCAAACTTGTTGGCGGTCTGGACACTCTGAATGCTATAGAGCACATAGAAGTGGACAACAAAGATCGACCTATCACCGACATTGTCATCGAGGCCACACAAGTCTTCGTGGATCCATTTGCTGAAGCCATGGAGCAGGTATTTTTATTATCCCTAAACAAATAAAATATTTTTTACGAAACAAACCTGTTTATTATAGTTTATGGTCAATATATTATAAACAATAATAGTGAAGTTGTTGTAGGCATTCTGACAGATTTTCCAGATAAGCCGACTCATTCACAAAATATATGTAGGTATGGTGAAATTATTCTTACTCTATTTGACTAAATAAAATACCTACTCTATTGAGAAACATTTCAATAAACCAAGTAGTCTAGTAAGGCAAAACTTAATTTCGGATGGACCAAATTTTTTTAACTGTTAATTATTATTTTAAAGGCTTGTATAGATTTGTGGAAATAGCTAGAAAATGCACACAAGCAAGCAATTAGATATTTTTATGAAGCAATAACTCCTAAAATTAAAATTTTAACATGTTTAAAATTTAAACGTTTACAAGGTATTGTCACTTCATCAACAACAAGTGCTTAAATTGGATCAGTATTTAAAAAGTTGTCAGTGTACAAGATAGTCCAGTAAAAGCGCCGCTAGCATTTTCCCCACCCTTATTCAATTTACAACAATATGTTTTTAGCTGTGTGTTGTTCTCAGGACTATTTAGTTATTTAATAGTTGTATCAATTTATTTTATGCATTTGTTATTTTTACAGTTAGCTGTTGAGAGAACTGAAGAATTAAAAAGGCAAGCTGAGATAAATGGTCCAGGAGTAAAACCCAAAAAGGCTACACAGCCATTAAAAGTGTTTAGAAATGGTGTCGGAAAATACATAAACTTACCAACAAACAAGCCTGTTAAAAGTGAAGTCCCTACAAAGAAAACAAAGAAGTCTAATTATGGATTTGGTAGTTTTGAATCATGGTGAAATAAAAATATAGTATATTATCTATTCTTTTATTTGGAATTCATTAATATCTTTAATTTGAAGCTAATAAGTGCTTAAAAATTATAACATTACACATTTAAGGTAACCATAACATATATCTTTATGGGAGTTACTGCATCCCTCTGGATGATTAATGGATATCAGCTTCCTTAGCCAAGAAGATATGGATAGCTATCCATTTAATATTTTGATAATAAAATATATGAAAATGATACTTCAAAGTTAAAATATCTCCCTACATTGTTGGTATCAAAACATTTAATTCATGAGTTCTTGGCTAAGGGGTCAGTTGTAAATCCAATAGGGTAGATAGATATAGGAAGAAACAAAGATCAACATGATCTCATTTTACTATTGAATAATGTTGGTGTGTGAATGTGGTAACACCCATGTTTTATAAAACTACATTAAAATATTTAAAACTATTTAGATACACTAAGTAACAATATTTAACCATAATAATATGTTTCTTCTCACCAAGAGCGGGTTTCAAATTAGGAGTAAATTACCCAGGTGAAATAATTAGAAGTAATAATCACTTGAAAGCATGTTGGATTGGAAAAAGTTATTGTAATGGTATTATTAATAATGTATAACTAAGAATATTGTTTCTTAAAAATTTAAAAACCATACCATATTTTAAATACAGTAAAAAAAAATCAATAACTTTTGCTATTTTTCAATTTATGGCTCAAGTTAACATTAACAAGGGAGGAAAGTTAAATTTCAAAGAGGCATTTTTTTGGTGCACTACAAAAGGGGGAAAATCTCAAAATAAATCCTTTAGATATTAAATTCTATTGTATTTTTACACAAATAAGGATGTGTGCCCTCTTGAGCTACATTTGTTTTTGCAGCACTGCATAGAGTTCTAACGTCATCGTCTGACATTTACAAAATATGGTTTTTGATGTTTACAAACAGCTAGTGTCGCTACTTGGTGTTTAAAACATTTATCAATACTAGTTATGTTGGTAAATGCATATTCTTTTCATATTAATAAAAAGTGCAATCTACATTTAAGTTTTAATTTGCATGGAAAACAACTTGTGAACCATTTGGCAGTCACATGCAAATGAATCAAAGTATATTTTATAATTCAGATTAAAGATACAATCTCATATTGTCCATGTCAATAGTATATATGCAAATACAGAGCTATTTATATTATTAACTTGAAAAGTACTTCAAACTTGAATTATAAAAAACACTAATATAGACACAAATATTAAGACAATTTAATTTAAAAAATTCAATTGTAGTTTGGACGACGTCTTGCTGTTCTTTGTTTATCAAATCTCATCTCCATTTCCTCTAATACCTTTGGAGTATATCTCACAACCAATTTAACAGAGCCAACAGCCTGTTTAAGCAATTCTACAGCTTTCTCATGGTTTTCCCCTTCCACCGACACACCATTAACAGACAGTAACTGATCCCCTCTTTTGAGGCCTCCATGCCGATCTGCCACCCCGCCCGGTATAATTCTGGATATGTAAATAGGGGAATTTTGTTCTTTACCACCCATTACATTGAATCCTAAACCTTCCTCGGTTTTCGGAAGTTCAACAACCCTAGGATGAGCATGACCTTCTGCGGCTGCAAACGCTGCCACTGTGGCTTTAGCTGTTGCAGAAGCTCTGATATCAGCGGAGCCCTGGATGTCTACTGTTTCGTAAACATGTTCATACACTTCCCTAACTGCATTTAGAAAATCACTTTGAAGCACTTTTTGCAAGGCAGCAAGTTTCGTAGCAGGAACTTCCCCACTTTGTTGAAGCTTATCGAGTAATTCTATAGCTCTTTTAATGTCTTTGGCTAAAGTAAGTTGTTCACCACTGGAACTCATATTTATATGCGTAAAATTATAATTCCTTTGGGTATATTTTTATTTCACTAGAAAAGAAATAGGGCGTTTATTGTGCGCGAGAAAAAGTCGATCAATAATTTATTTATACACGAACGATCAAGAACTGTCAAGAACCAAAGCACTTCGGTAAAAACTGTATATATTAATTATACTCTATGGGTAGAAAAGCAAGATCAAAACCTCTGAAAGACAATTTAAATAGCATAATAACAAATACTATTGATAAACGCAGCTAAATTATGTGAATAATACTGGTATTATTTTTAACGTTTAATTAATGCAAAACATGATTATTTGTTTTATCTAAATAGGTTTTTAAATGAACTCGGTGTCGTCCCGAGCCGTGTTCGGTAACGTAACACTTTAACACTGGGCCGTGTTCGGAAACGTAACACTTTAACACTGGGCCGTGTTCGGAAACTAACACTTTAACACTGGGTAATGTCACTACACTATATGCATCTCTTCTTCTCTAAGCATTTTTCAATATTTTTGTCGCACTCTGTTACACTACCCAGTATTAAAGTGTTACGTTTCCGAACACGGCCCTGGGTAGTGTTGCAGAGTGCGATAAAAATATTGAAAAATGCTTAGAGAAGAAGAGATGCATATAATGTAGTGACATTACCAAGTGTTAGTTTACGAACACGGCCCTAAGTAGTGTTACAGAGTGCGATAAAAATATTGAAAAATGCTTAGAGAAGAAGAGATGCATATAGTGTAGTGACATTACCTAGTGTTAAAGTGTTAGTCTACGCCGTGTTCGTAAACTAACACTAACACTGGGTAGTGTTACAGAGTGCGATAAAAATATTGAAAAATGCTTAGAGAAGAAGAGATGCATATAGTGTAGTGATAGCATTTTTTAATATTTTTATCGCACTCTGTAACACTGGGCAATGTCACTACAGTATATGCATCTCTTGTTCTCTAAGCATTTTTATCGCACTCTGTAACACTACCCAGTGTTACGTTTCCGAACACGGCTCAGGGCCGTGTTAGGAAACTAACACTCGGTAATGTCACTACACTATATGCATCTCTTTTTCTCTAAGCATTTTTCAATATTTTTATCGCACTCTGTGACACTTCGTTTACATAAAATTAACCTCGTGGTCCGAATGACGATAACACAGTGTCAGCGCTTACGTTCTTACCTTGCGGTCCGATTCACGACAAAATCGATGTCAGCGCTGTCAGCGCCGGTCCGATTGAGCGTAAGCGCGCTAACGATAGTTGATTTGACATTAATAGTGACGTCATTACAGACGCCATATTGCCTCACGGTCCGAATGGCGATAACACCGCTGTCAGCGCTGACGTTCATAATCACCGGTCCGATTCAAAAAGCGCGATGTAATCACTCACGGTGCTGTTAGCGTGCTAATGAATCGGACCAGTGTTTAAGCGCGCTCACAAGAACCTCTCTTGTATCTCCCTCTATCTTGCAGCTAAAACATACGCTCCTCTCACTCTGTTTTTATGTCAAATAAAATGCCGTAACAAATTAATGAATTTTAATGTATTTTGTTTATTTGTTTACATAAATACCAAAATAAATTAGAACATAACACTTTTAACTATCTACTTATTAATTATTTTAGGAATTTTATTACTTTCCTCAAAATCATGTTTCTAGATAAATGTCATTCTGACAGCGCTCACAGCGATTTCACCCAGAAGCACAACAAATTAATGAATTTTAATGTATTTTGTTTATTTGTTTACATAAATACCAAAATAAATTAGAACATAACACTTTTAACTATCTACTTATTAATTATTTTAGGAATTTTATTACTTTCCTCAAAATCATGTTTCTAGATAAATGTCATTCTGACAGCGCTCACAGCGATTTCACCCAGAAGCAAAATCACTGTAAGTCCAATATGGCGTCTGTAATGACGTCACTCTCTATGTCAAATCATCTATCGTTAGCGCGCTTACGCCCAATCGGACCGGTGATGAGAGCGCTGACATCGATTTTGGCGTGAATCGGACTGCAAGGTTTGCTTCTGGGTGAAATCGCTGTGAGCGCTGTCAAAATGACATTTATCTAGAGACATGTTTTTGAGGAAAGTATTAAAATTTCTAAAACAATTATTAAGTAGATAGTTAAAAGTGTTGTGTTCTCATTTATTTTGGTATTTATGTTAACAAATATACAAAATACATTAAAATTCATTATTTATTTACGGCGTTTTATTTGACATTCAAACAGAGTGAGAGGAGCATATGTTTTAGTTGCGAGATAGAGGGAGATACAAGTGATGTTCTTGTGAGCGCGCTTAATCACTGGTCCGATTCATTAGCACGCTAATAGCGCCGTGAGGGTCTCATCGCGCTTTTTGAATCGGACCGGTGATTATGAACGTCAGCGCTGACAGCGGTGTTATCGCCATTCGGACCGTGAGGTTAATCACCGGTCTGATTCAAAAAGCGAGATGTTATCATTCACGGTACTATTAGCGTGGTAATAAATAGGACCAGTGATTAAGCGCGCTTACAAGAACACCACATGTATGTATCTCCCTCTATCTCGCAACTAAAATATATGCTCCTCTCACTCTGTTTTAATGTCAAATAAAACGCCATAACAAATTAATGATTTTATAATATTTGTTTACATAAATACCAAAATAAATGAGAACACAATACTTTTAACGTATCTACTTTATAATTATTTTAGGAATTTTATTACTTTCCTCAAAAACATTTCACTATTAATGTCAAATCATCTATCGTTAGCGCGCTTACGCTCATACGGACCGGTACTGACAGCGCTGACATCAATTCTGGCGTCGATCGGACCGCAAGGTAAGAAAACATCTTAATATATTAAAAAAAAAAACTCATTTGTCGGATTAAATTATAGTCAGCACAAGATATTAGATTAGATAATTAAATAAAGCTGGACTTACCACTGTGTTTGAACGTCTTCTTCTTCTCGGAACTCTTGCACTGGCTGGAGTCACCCTGAGGGGTACTGGTTCCGGAATGGGCCACACAAAATAAAACTCCGGTATGATTTTATCTCGACTATGAGTTTAATGTTTCACTTAAAGTATTTATACAATGGTATTAGTTTAGTGTTTGTGCGATATAGAAAGTATAAAGGTTACCAAAAGCGCCATCTTTAGGAAAAAATAACCAACTATAACTACTATTTATCTTAAATTTCATTTTAGACTATTACTTGTTATATTTTACACAGAATTGGCATATAGAAAAATAATGGTGGAATTTTATGATAATAAATATATAAAAAACAATAATTATATAAAAAAACGATTAGACATTCCGCCCACCAAGGACTTAGTCAGTCCTTCATACTCCGCCCACCATGAGAAGTTGGTAAGCAATATAAACTAACACTACAATTACATACCAGTAAAGTACAAAGTAGGTAAACACTGTATTATGTATAAAGAACTTAAAATAACATATTATCATGAAAATGCACTTACGACTATTAATACCTTAAATCTAAGAATCAGTTACTGGTAACTTACAAAGTTTAGAAGTTGGACGCTTGATTACAGAGTCCTTACATTTTAAAGTTACAACGCGAGTAATACCATCGACCCCGGGATGTATAGTAACTACCTTACCCAATAGCCACTTTGCTGGAGGCAAATTATCTTCCTTGACCAAAACTACATCACCCACCTTAGGTGCTGGGCTAACACGGTTCCATTTGTATCTTTGCATGAAATGCGACAAATACTCTTGTGACCAACGCCTCCAAAAATTCTGAACCATTCTTTGAGTCAAATGCCACCGCTGCAAAGTAGTTATAGATGAATCTGCGTAAGACCTATCGGGTGCAATAACTAATGGTTCACCAATCAAAAAGTGACCAGGGGTCAAAGGAAATGGGTCACCAGTATCATCACTGATTTGGCTTATTGGTCGAGAATTCAAACATGCCTCGACCTGAGCCAAAACAGTAGCTAGCTCTTCGTATGTTAAAGTAGAATCTCCGATGACTCGTTTGAGATGAAACTTCGTAGATTTTATGCCCGCTTCCCATAGACCACCGAAATTTGGTGCATGAGGTGGAATGAAATGCCAGGTAGTGGCATTGTTGGTTAAACCACTGGCTACATCTTTAAAGATCCCTGATTGTTCTACTGAAAACAATCTTTCCAACTCACGCGAGGCTCCAACAAAGTTGGTTCCATTGTCACTCCACATCTCACTACAATGACCACGTCGCGCCGTAAACCGCTTGAATGCTGCTAAGAAGCTTTCGGACGTCATGTCGCTAACGGCTTCGAGATGTATGGCGCGAGTTGCCATGCAGATAAACAAGGAAATGTAACCTTTATACGATTTGTTCCCGCGGCCCTTAGAGACACGAATACTTATCGGCCCTGCGTAATCTACCCCGCTTCTATAAAACGGTCGACTAGCTGTAATTCGGGATGATGGTAATTGTCCCATAAGTTGATAATTTGTTTTGCCTGAATATCTAACACAAATGACGCAGCCACGGACATGTTGTTTGACTAATGTTTTAGCCCTAACAATCCAATATTTAGATCTCAAGAAATTGATCATCATCTGAGGCCCTCCGTGTAATGTTCTCGTATGGGCATCAGAGACTAACAACTTAGCAAAATGAGAATTGTGGGCTACTAAAATTGGATGTTTGGTATTATAACTAACATGTGCCTGTTGAATTCTACCACCTACTCTGAGAATTCCATCATCATCGAAAAAGGGATTGAGTGATTTGAGTGTGCTTTGTTTCTTAACGTAACCATATTTTCTAATATTGTACATATCAGACTTAAAATAACGTGATTGAGAACTTACCACGACACACTTTAAAGCTTCATGAAGCTCTTGACAACTTAAGTAAGAGTTCATTGTTTCGCGATTTTGTAGTGGACGTCTAAGCCTAAGAAACCGTCTACACCATGCTATCACTCGAACTAACTTACGAAAAGATGAACATTCATCAAGTATTCCCAAAGTCGGATTATCCAAACTTGAAGTAAGATGAACCTTGACAGTTCTTTCTTCAAAATTGCTAGATGCTCGACATGTCCTATTATATTCTATAATATCGTTACGTAACCAACTCGGACCTTCCTTCCATAACTGATTATGGAGTAGCTCGTCTGGAGTAATGCCTCTTGAGGCGCAATCTGCAGGATTGTCTGTTGACCTTACATGAGACCACTGGCTACTCTCCAATATGCTAAGGATTTCCGATGTTCGGTTCGCAACAAAGGTTTTCCATCTACTTGGATGAGAGCATAACCAGTCTAACACCACAGTAGAGTCTGTCCATGCATGCACATCTGATGAAGGGACCTTAAGTGTATTGGCTATGCTAGATACCAACCGAGTAAGTAACACAGCCCCACATAGCTCTAGACGAGGTATAGATATTTGCTTTATCGGTGCTACCTTCGTCTTTGCCCCGATTAGACCGGTACGAATCTGGCCATCCTTTGTTAGAGTTCTAACGTAAACGGCAGCTGCAAATGCAACATTCGATGCATCGCTAAATCCGTGTAGTTCCACATGAATATCACCTTCTGAAGTACCGAGCCACCTAGGTATATCAAATTCAACTAAATTTGACAACGCATTACGATATGCTTTCCATTCGTTAATAAGATGGGATGGTAGTTCATCATCCCAATCCATACCACCAATCCATAGCCTCTGAATAAATATTTTCGATGTTACGATGCACGGTGCAATCCACCCTAATGGATCGAACAAACGAGAAATATCCGAAATAACCTTTCGTTTGGTTATAGGCTCTATTAGACTAGGTAAGGTTACTGTGTATTTAAAGCTATCGGTGTATCGACACCAGTTAAGGCCTAAAATTTTTGTGGTTACGTCTAATTTAATTTCTACATTGTTTGCTGTATCTAGAGCAAACAACTTGAGAACTTCACTATTGTTAGAGTTCCACTTCTGAAGCTGAAAACCTCCGCGATTCAATAATACAGATAAATCGTGATACAATTTAACTGCTTCATCTTCAGATTGGACTCCTGTCATCAGATCATCAATGTAGAAATCGTTTAAAACTATTTTAGCTGCTACTGGAAAATCAAAACCTTCATCGATTGCTAACTGTTGCAACGATTTCACAGCTAAATACGGAGCGGATGCCGTCCCAAAGGTGACACGTAGAAGACGATAGTCTTGAATATTAGACTGGACGTTACTTCTCCAGACAATCCTTTGGAAATCCCTGTGGTCATCTGCGACCTTGACTTGGCGATACATTTTGACTATATCTGCTGTAAGACAGATAGGATGCTGGCGCCAGCGAATAACTGTATCGCGTAAGTCTGCCTGTAATGTAGGCCCTACCAATAAAGTATCATTTAAAGATACACCATTGATGCCTTTGCTAGAAGCATCGAAGACTACTCTCGTTCTAGTAGTAATCTTGTCATTCCTAACCACTGCGTGGTGTGGTAGATAAACAGCATAATTATTTGTGTCTGTTTCAGGTACCCTTTCGATATGACCTAGTTGCAGGTACTCTTCTATGACTGCGTTGTATTGATCCCTAAACGAAGAATCCCTATTAAATTTACGCTCGAGACTGTGTAATCTTTGTACAGATATGTGCCTACTATTGCCGTATTTGCAACCTGGATCTTCATCTCGGAAAGGCAACTCAACAATATAGCGACCCATAGGGTCTCTTCGTGTTGTATTTGTGAAGTGATCTTCACAACGTTGCTCTTCTGGCGACAAAATCTTCACCTTATTGTCTAAGAACAGATCAGACTCGAGCTCCCAAAATTGTTTGAGCATATCACTTTCAGTAATATTTCGACAATGAAAATTAACGACCACATTATGACAACGTGATGTCCCCTCTGATACTTGACCTGACAAAACCCATCCTAAAGATGTGTTTTGGGCCAATAATAACCTTCGGTTATCCTTAATTAATCCTTCCTTTAGGATTTGACAGTAAGCATCGGCTCCCAATAACAAATCAATCTTACTTGGTTTGTTAAAATCTGGATCAGCAAGATCCAAATTTTGAAGTTCTGGCCACTCCAATGATTGCGATGTGAACTCCCTTTCTGGAAGCACTGATGTGAGCGTACCTAGAACATGAGCCTTTACCTCCATGGTAAAATTAGGATCATGTAACGACTGAATCATAACCATAACCACGTATTTAGTAGTTAAGCCGTTACAATTGCCTCCTAATCCTGATATAGCACTACCCGAGGCTATCCTTCTTAAATTCAACATTTGGACTGTAGCTTCCGTAATGAATGATGCTTGTGAACCCTGATCCAACAAAGCGCGTAGCTTAATTGGATACCCATTTCTTGATTCAGCTTTAACCAAAGCTGTGGCTAATAAAACGTGACTTCGTACGTTTCCTTTTAAGAAAAAGGTTGATATCTCATTATCTTGAGATGTAGATGGAACACAGACATTCGTATTTTCATTTACGACAGGGGCAACAACTACCTCTTGCGACCCTATTGTGGCAACAGCATTAATATTACTACCTGTAAGATGTAACAGAGAATGGTGTTTGCGTTTACATATTCGGCAATTAGTCTTAACCTTACACACGTTTACTAAATGATTGGTTCCTAAACAATTAAAACAAAGTCCAAGTGATTTAACAATATCACGACGTTGTGCAACGCTATTATTAGAGAATATCTTACAAGTAAAAATTCGATGACTTTCTGAACATACTGGACATGACATCCCGGCGGTGACGTGCATTACTTTCATATTATTCCCGACTGATTTAGGTTTAGCTTTGGGTTCAGCAAATTCTAGAGCGCGAAATCGGGTTTCTAAAAATTCCTTAAAACTATTAATATCAGGCAAATCTACTAAAGATTGGCTGACATGTAATTCCCATTGCTTTCTAGATTCAGGGTCCAACTTCATACCAACAACATAAATTATAATTACATCCCACGAACTAGTATCAATTCCTAAATTATTCAACTCATTTAGACAGTCTGTTGTAGTGTCTAAAAGTTCTTTGAGAGAACAAGCTGATTCCACAGTTGAAGTACGCTGACTAAACAAACGTTTAAGAATACAATTGGATAAGAACCTTTTATTATTATATCTTTTGTTCAGAAGATCCCAACATATTCTGTAGTTATCTGAAGTGATAGTAACATGTTTAACTAATTGTTCTGCTTCTCCTGATAATTGAGTTTTTAAATAATGCAAACGTTGAACATCATCTAGACCTGGATTAGTATGTACAAGTGATGTGAATAAATCACGAAATGAAGACCACTCAGTATATCTACCAGAAAATGTTGGTATCTTAATTGTTGGCAACTTAATAGAAGCTTCACTAGAACGAGAACAGGGTGGTGCAACATTTCGTGTCACTTGTATCTTTGATAGAGCTACCTTTAACTCAACCTTGTAATCCATGTATAAGTCCGTCCCTGCTTGACACCAATCCTCTTCGCAGTAAAGCGTATCCTCTATTTCATATAAAGATATTATTTTCTCATGTAAACTTAAAAACTGATTCCACAACTGTTCCAAACTATCCAAACGTGTCTCAATATATATTTGCGTCAACCTGTCTTTAGGTGACTTCTTAAAATTTATTCTAGCCTTCGTTATTTGGGCTATTAAATCCTTTTGAACTTTCATAGCAGCTTCCATCTTGATGAAGTATAAATGCGATCTTTAGTTCAAAATGATTTATAGGAAACTGATTTCCAAAATAAAAATCCAAATTGTACTAAGTGTTGGCTATATGCTCCCAGTAGTAGCGATGTAGGCGTAATTGTTCTAAGTCCAAACCTTTTAATAACTAAAATTATTCTAAGTGTTTTAAAGCTATTATTTCTGACTGAAATCGGGCATAGGTTCCCCGTAGTAGCACTTTTAGCAAAATTATTATAAGTCCAAATAAAATTGAAGCAAAATATTCTAAGTCCAAATAAAATTAAAGCAAAATATTCTAAGTCCAAATAAAATTAAAGCAAAATATTCTGAGTCAATGAAAGCGAAATATACACTTTATAGTCAAACTGTAAGTTACTCACTTGAGTTTTACACTACTTAACTTGATTCTTGACTTGCACTGTCACCTTAACCGACCGTCGAGTCGTGTTCCGCCTTTGCTGTAGTCGCCGCCTGTTTGTTCGTAAAATCCGGAAATCCGGATATCCCATCCGGAAAAGAGAGGCTAACAGCGATCCGCTGCTCCAAGCTCCCTCTGAGACCAAGTGCTGGTCTTCAAAACGTCCGACTCGATGGACCTTTGTTTGAACGTCTTCTTCTTCTCGGAACTCTTGCACTGGCTGGAGTCACCCTGAGGGGTACTGGTTCCGGAATGGGCCACACAAAATAAAACTCCGGTATGATTTTATCTCGACTATGAGTTTAATGTTTCACTTAAAGTATTTATACAATGGTATTAGTTTAGTGTTTGTGCGATATAGAAAGTATAAAGGTTACCAAAAGCGCCATCTTTAGGAAAAAATAACCAACTATAACTACTATTTATCTTAAATTTCATTTTAGACTATTACTTGTTATATTTTACACAGAATTGGCATATAGAAAAATAATGGTGGAATTTTATGATAATAAATATATAAAAAACAATAATTATATAAAAAAACGATTAGACACACTGACTGATTCACTGACTGACACATTGACAGAATTGTTCTCCCAGAAGGAGAGGTGGTGGAGGGGTGAAACTTTCAGGATCGTCTGGGCATATTCCAAAACCAACCAGAAAAATTGCCAGATTTCTACTGGGCTCGGTCGTATGCCCTGGTATCTCGGCGGATGTTCGTCCCAGAGCCTGGGTGCGGAGTAATATTTTGTAGGTCATGATAAGTCAATTCCGGATCCACTTATTTTTTTCCGGAAATCGGAAGTTTTTGTCCGGACTCAGATTTCGATTTTATTGTCTCGAAATTTATTCGTCGGACAAAGTCGCGTCCATAGAACGAAACGTAGAGGTGGAGTATCCACGTTCGATGGTATTTTTTGTTCCTGAAAAGTGCAAGTTTTTTTTTTGGTCGAAAATTAAGACCCCAGGGTATATTTTGTCATCGAGTCATTTGTCACACGAGCACCATTTTGTTCAGTTATTAGTGTTTTTTTTACTTGGTAGAATTCTTCAGAGACTTGCCAACAAACTTCGCTGTACCCAGAGGGCTAACCACGCATTGCGCGGCTGCTTCGGATCGCTTCGAACCGTTTCCACATCCGTAATTCGAGTTGTCGAGCGAAGCGAGCCGGCGAACAGGGGCCTTACCAAAGACCAATGGATAATCGAATCGAAATACCCATCGAAAGCCAAATGTATGGGATTTGACGTTTCTCATCGATCAGGCTCTACCCATAGAGCAAAATTCCTATACATTTTTATCGATCGATGCAGTGATTCGATTGGCGATCGTGTTCTTTGGTCAGGCCCCAGTACCCAGTCGGCTAACCACGCAGTCGGCGCACCACGCATTACGCGTCCCCTAGACTATAATTTAATCCGACAAATCAGATTTTTTTCAATGTTTCGGATTGTCAAAATGCATTTGAAAAAGCTAAATTTTGACAGTTCCAATACCAAGCTCTGGCTATGTTGGCAATGGCTGGCTGAGCAACGAATATTAATCCGACCATTAGAATAAGGAATAGAATTGGTATAGTAAATACAGGCGGCACTTCTTCATTTTTGGACAGGCGATTTAATACTTTAACAATAGGTAGCCTTCATGGTTTTAATATAAATATTAAGTCCATGATAGCCTTTTAGGCCTTATTATTATATCAAAGTATATAATAGGGCACTTCCCTATAAATTACCTAAAGGCCTTTGGTTGGCAATAGGTAGATGACTTGCCTACTTGCCATTGCCATACATATTGCCATTGAGAATTTGACGTTTGCGCGCTGATTTTTTGCCAAAATATTTTTTTCTTTTGTTGTTTTTGTAATTTTGTATTCCTAATATTATTTAACAATTAATTAAACTTTATTATTGAAAGTGTTTGTAATTTAAACTCTAAATATTTGTGTAATAATAAAAGCATCACTTTGGTACTATTTTACCCCTATCGACATGGATGATTTAGGTAAGTGTATTTTTGTTATCATAACCTGTTTTTCGGATTTACGGTTTACATGACGTGTAATTTTACTTGTTTCAAGACAAAATATGTAATTATAAAACAACCACCTTGACAAATATTATACTCAACGCTTTATTTTGTAAATATCCAAAATAACATTTATAATTTAGATACATTTGGCCCTGTACCAATATCTACATTTTATAGCTTGGTTTGATGACATCAGCCTTTTATTTTCCCTTTAAAAATCATCAACTGTATGTACCTATCACACATTTTTAGGCAGCTTTGTCCAGACATAGGATTTTGCCTAGAACAGCTTTATAGGTATATTGTCTTAAATCAGAACAAAGTTGCATTATAGCAATTCAATTTAATTCTTTATAAAATTTATAGGATACACTTCAACATGTCAATAATAGCTAGTATATTACAATAAATATAGAGGTACAAAAAAAATCAAATCACTATAACTATACTTATAAAAAATATAAATCTGGCACGCTATTCCATTCTAATAATTATTTGCATTACTACAATTTAGTGTTATTTTATTTTTTAAGAGAGAGAACATGCACTCACTATCATGTATTCTCTGTATGGATGAAGTCTCCATTGGGTGATTGATAGACAGAGCAGTAAACTGCAGTGTTCCTGCACTTGTAACAGTATCAGTTTGGTTGCAAGTCTTTAAAAATATTGAGGGCACCTTTATAATGCCTAATATTACCATTTTTATTTTTATTCAAAATGGGGCATCTCAAAATAATAAATAAAAATTATATTTTTTGGAATAAATATTTTAAAGAAAACGTAAATACAATCAAATAATACCTGGATAATTATTTAAAAACTAGATATAAATTCTGGGCAATTTTTATATATTTACCCATGGCTTTGAGACAACAGAAGCTAATTTTTTTCAAGTTTGAATAAAATAGTTTGATGCTAAATTCAATTAAAGTTTGGTTAACATTTAGAAAAAAACTATATTCCCTATTATACATTTTTACAAATTTCTTATCAAGATAATCTTATATTGAATTTTTTTGAAGATAAAATGTGGTGGAAAAAATCCTGGTGGGTGAGACTTGAACCCAAGATCCTTGCTTTCGTGGGAAGGTACTACATAAGTATTACTTTCAAGAAGTTTGCACCATCATTTCAAACAAATATGGGTCAAGGTCCATTGACCTGGCAACCTCATGGAGAATGCATGGATAGCTAAAAACATTTTCTCTCTTTATTTTAAAGGTTTACACAATGTATAAATAAACTATAAAATTCAGATTAGATAAGTAAAATCTACACCTCTACATCTTAATTTTTAAACTTTTTATTAAATACTTAAAATCAAATCACAATCTACTTTTTATCAAAATCCTTTTCCTGTTATTCAAAAAGATTAGAGATTATTATTTTTAAAGCTTTTCAAAAAAAGACATGGAAATACCATAAGACAAAAATAAACTGTCCACTCTCAATATCTGTTTTTAAGCCATCAATAAAGAATTGAAGTAGATTTTTCTTGCCTGATTAATTAATTTTGCACTGGAGAGATGGAAAATGAAACTATTAAATTAAATCTAAGAGAGAGACAATGTTCTTAGCAAACCATGGATTCACCGTGCGGGTGCCGGGTCCATCGCGTGGTTGAAAGGCAGGGGAATGAACTTCAGCGTTCCCGGACTTGAGACCGCGAAGCAGGTTTAAAGGCCTTTTGAACTCTCACCTGCACTGTGTTCACTACCCTCTCTACTTAACCAAATATTATATGATCCTGTTAGCGCCATCCTGGAAACACGCTCCATAAAAGTTCCGACGGCTGTTCTCGGAAGGCCAAGATCCTTCAATAGACGGTGCAAAGACTTTGCTGGAATTCCTCTTGCACCAACTTCCACTGCATAAAGTTGAGTTTTAAATCCGTTTCTAGTAATTTCGTTTGTGAGATCAAAATATTTGTTCGACTTGATGTTGTGGTCCTTAGGTATGTTTGTTTCCCACGGAACGGTCAGTTCTATAAGTATTACTTTCTTCAAGCACCGAGAGTACACCAGTATGTCTGGTCTATAGGCTGAAACTGCTAGTTCGTCTGGAATCTTGTAATGTATTTTAAATGTATCCATGAATATTTTCCAGTCTTGTGCTTTGTCCAGGATTGAGAAAGGTTTACTTTGAGTTTTCTTGAGTTGTCCCTCCTTTACAAAAGTAGTCAGTCTTTCATTTGTTGTTAATCCTTTTCTGGCTCTAGCAATACTGAGACTTACAGCTTCACGAATAATTTCTAGAACTTTATCATGTCGGTGCGAATAATGACCTTTTTCAAGTAGAGTTTTGCACCCAGCAAGTATATGTCTGGCCGTCCCTACAGCAACACCGCACAATGTACATGTCTTATCTGTTGCCTTCCCCCATCTTACCAGATTACTCTGGTCAGGTAGGGACATTAAATGTGCATCAAATACGTAATTATATTGTTTAAAAAACTATATTAGGATATTATAAGCAACTAGCTTTTGCCCGCGGATTTGCACACATTAATAAGTTAAAAAAAATGTGTTGCCTTAATATTCCAAATTTCTAATTTTGATTTAAAATAGTTGCTAAGACTAAGTTATTTTTGTAATGAGAGTTTCCCATATATTGCTTTTTATCCCCTTTTTTAGGTTATATGGAACTCTAAGTACTTGCATAACAGAATATGTACTTGTCCTCTATTTTTAAGAAAATAACTAATTTTAGTTTTTGTTAATTTGTTATCTATCAAATTATTTAAGTAGCAAAAAGATGACAATAAATGTAATCTATTAACATAAAAAAATATTCCTCAAAAAGTTAAATTCAAAAATATTGTTATAGTTTTATGTTCCATGTTATTCCCACTTTGTATCAGTATGAGTCTACACCGAACGAGAGGCTAGCTCATCGCGATCTTTGTATAGGCTCAATAAATCCATCTATAAACAGTTTCACAAGTTAGTATAGTGAAACTGAGACTGACAGCTTAACGTGTTCTCCGAGTCACTAAGTGGTGTTGTTAAACAATTGTACAAAAAAATATATTTTAAAACTTTATTGGTACACATCAACTTTTAAACCAGGGACTTAATTTTTTTAAAGTTCTAACAACTAACTTTCAAGGTCTAACCAACTCAGCCACCACGTAGGTATATTGTATGCCATTTTATTATACCTAACTTCATAGAACAATTTTAGAGAGTTTTTAAAATAAAAATACGCTGTATATCTGTACACCCTAAGGCTATGTCGAAAAATGATATATACATACATATGCCCTTCCCAGGATCTCGAAACTATCTTCATACCAAATTTTATTTAATTCTGTTCAGCGGTTTAGGCATAAAACGTAACTAACAAACATACAAACAGAGGTACTTTTGCATTTATAATAATAGTGGGGTAAAATTGTTACAACTTCTTTAATTCATTTATGTTTTTGTTTTAGGTACTTTAATAATAATAAAAGGTTTTATTTTATTATTTTTAAATAATAAGTTATTAAAATAGTAAAATTATGATAGATTTATGTAAACTTGCGTATACCCCTTTGTTAATAAAAAATCATAGGCTAATTTGCACCTAAAATTATAAAGGCATATATAAACATTGATTTAAAACCCTAAGGTAAAGACTTATTTGAATTGTTTATCATATCATAAACTCTAGAATTATTAATCATATTTTATTTTATTAGAGAATGTTCTTGTTATATACTTTATGCATTTCTTGTTATATACTTTATGCATATGTGCGAGCAAAGCAATCCTGCGTGCGCGGGCGATCGCTTCAAACATTATCAATTGGAATTTCAGGAGTTATAGGCTCTCAACAACCAAGGGACCATGGTACATCCTCTTCGATAGCCTAAGAATAAATATAAGATTAAGATACCCACATATCTATAGTTTTCATAGCCCCAAATAAAATAAAGACTACTAAATTGAAATTAGGTATAAACGGTTTTATATATCAACTCCCTGTAGTGGATTGGTGCAAGAGGATTTTTTTACAATTTGGCCTTCATAGACAGAGTGAGTCTATGGATATGAATATGAATCTGTTAATTTTAACCATTAAGGTTGAGTTAAAAAAAAAAGCGGCCCCAGCCTAGTGGTTAAGTCACTGCGCAACTGATAACAAGGTTAAGCAGATGAAAACAAGGCCGGCCTGGGATGGGTGACCGCTTTATACAACGAGGCTATTTCATCATAAACACCGCAACAGGCTCGCCATTTGTTAGGTGTTGCCTCCGAATGCCATCGGCGAAATGAGGACGGGTTAATCCCTCCGCTTGGTACCCTGAGGCCGTTTGTTTAAACGGTTCTCGGGAGCCAAATACGCACCCGTGATGGTATAAGGTCCAGTTGTACCAAATTGTCCGTTAAAGTAATTGTAACGATTAAAGTTAAAAATGGCGTCGAATGTACCAGGTTAATTTTGAAAGTCGAATGACAGTTGGTACATTCGACTCCACATTCAACTTTTACTCACCCTAAGAGTTTTTTTTTATCCAATTATTTTGTCGGTAATTACATAGAAAATAAACACATTATTATCGTTATAAGATGCCATTTTTTTTTGCCACTGTGTAAAAGATAACCGATAGGTAATAAAACTTTCCTATACGTTTTTATAGTGCATTTACTTTAAATATTAATTATACATCGATGATTTTAACTGATAACTTTTTAACTATAGAACATTGTGGATAATATCTATTTCCATTAACCTATATTAAAAAAAAAAACATGTGGACAGGTTGATAAATGATGGATGACTATCGAGGAAGGTGGCGCCCCTTTTATTATGTTTTTAATAGCAATAAACATCTCCCCTAATCATATCTAAACAGCCTTCCATGATTTTGAATAAAACGTATTCAATTGGTAAATTAACTTTAGTTATATATATAGGTGAAGAAATTAGCTAACTAACAAACATAATTAAAGTCAATGAAACAGAATTTAAAAAATGTACACAATAAATGATTTCCTAGTTAACAATTACCGTATAGGTCGACATCAGGAGTTCAGTAGCCCTAGTGTGAGTTTTTTTAACGTTTACTTTCGCGTTAACTATACTACCGCGTTAACATTTTGACCAATCACACGACCGCATTTCTAGTTCTCAAAATTTCCGCTTGGAGCGCTGAACCATTTCCCATACAAATTTTAGTTAACTCAAACGCAAAGTAATAGTTAGAAAACTCACACTAGGGGTACAGGACACACTTTAAATAGAGCGTGAAGTTACATTTGGAACTACATAATTCAACTGTAGAAAATTACGTCAGACTAATAATTTTCATTTATCAACATAGTTTTAATAACGGTTAGCATAAATTATTGGACTTTGGAGACATATAAAACTTTACTTCTAGAAAAATAACCTATTTTTTTTTTTGTGTGAAATAGTAATATTTATTGCCACGCATAGATAAATTCGTTGAACAATACTCATTGGCGTAACAGGATCAGAGATACTCTTTCGTTCTCCGCATTGACAAGAGAAATCTATTATATTTTTGTCCATAACAAAGTATCTTCGTAGGTAATGTAACAAATTATACAAATGGACCGATGACGTAACCCTAGACCTCGTCACGGGCCGTGCGTCGGGCTCCACAATCAAACGCGAAGGGATCCCGTCATTTAGTACTACGACACGCGCCATGGACACCAAACTGTCCTCATAAAAAAATAACTATAAAAAATAATCCATCCTAATAAAATATTTCCCTAGTTGCATACGCGTTTCGAAATGTTTCAGTGAAAAAATATATATATTTTCGTTTATTGTAAATTTTGCAAAATATTAAGTAAATATATGAGAGAGGTATTGATTAAATAATTTGATGAAACTTTATAGTTAACTTTAAACATGGAATTTGATAGTTTTTTTTTTAAATATTAGTTTTGTTAATACGTACTTTAAATCTTTATATTCACTAAAGCCTTATAATGCACATGATATATAACGCAAACAGATGACTTCATAGCATAGATTTGACGCAATTACATACTAATGCGCGGTTACAAATGTAAGTTCTTAGATACGTATTTATTTACTTATATCCCAAGTATTTTTAGCTTTAAATATAGTTATTTTTAAACATACTATTAGGTTTTTTCAATTTCTTCTCAAAGTGAAGTTCAAGTGGTTTAAATTCATCCTTGGTTTGGTTCGAGTGTAGTTAAAAACTAAAGCAATGGTTACAATTTATTATTTATTTGGGATAGGTATCAGTAATTTATAATTTATTTTTATATCTAAAATATATTTTATGCTTATGGTTGGTGAAAAAAATAAAATGCCCACATAAGGTACTAAACATACCGTTTATATTTGACTTCGTGTACTAAATGTACTTTCCATTGTCAGGTGTTATGTCAATACCTTCAATTTTACTACTTGCTTGCTATAAACCCGTGGAGTTCGCCGTGGAAGTAGGTTACGTTTGCAGGCACCGAGTGGTTATTGGTCGCGGCTGGTGCAACTCAAATATTGACTTCCTTATTAGCGGTCGGTGAGACCAGGAACAATAGAGCATCTAGCTAACCGTAAAACAAACCAGCTATAAAAACCAGTCGTTTGATGAATTTGTACCAATTTCGTTTCAGTTTTTATTAGTGCGTAGGTTCAATGAACAAATAAATAAAAGTTACACGGGGATGGAAATAGAATTTCCGCGTAACACAGTGAAAGCTTTCAAATTTGTCGCATTAATGCTAAATCTTGATGACAGATCAAAGTGAAAGTTTAAAGATGAGCCTAAAATTTAGGGAGTAGAATAGATGAGACGGTGCGCAAGACAATACGGAAGCGGTACGTCAAGTAGCGACTCGTGCGCATCCATCACGCCGGAAACCGTGTGACTTGAAGTGGATTTTTGGCGGGAATATCTCAACACAAACAAATTTAGAATAGGAACCTCTGGAGACTGTGATGGATTATCTTCGCCTAGACTTTAGCTCGTTTACGTTTCGACATTGGAATTTAGAGAATCTTCATCTACGACTGATTGACTTATATTTCAGAGCCATGTGGTTTCGGCTTAATTATTATGTGACTTTGATTGACAATTAACCATTCGTTATTATTGCTGCATAATTTATTAGGTAAGTGGCAATTAATTTGAGGTTAATCTTCCAACTCATAAACATAATGTTTGAGCAAAAATTTATTGGTTTCTTGTAATCTTTGTTATATGCGGCTTCATTTATAAAATACAATATTGTTTACGAGATAATTTTGAAGTAAAAAAATATAAATAATCTCCAGTTCGCATAGGCCTGGAGTTGGGGACTTGCGCGTGCGACTGCGCCGGTGTTTAGTCGTGTTTCAGACGTAGTAACGATTGTACGACAGTTCACCTTCCGCGACCTCGCCCTCTCGCACGGCTTATCACTCCTTATCAACCCAAAATATCTCATTGATAAAATATATATAGATATCAAACACGAACGATTGTTGTTATTATATTGGAAATGTCTTCATTTCAGTCCATAGGTGAAAATTAAAAAGTAATATTTGTTTTGTTGACAATTAACTGATTGTTTATATCATTGTTGATGATAAAGCGTCATGTGTTTTATACATTTTTGTGTGTAGCGTAGGTCGCTGCCACTCGGATTAACGTAGGCAGTGATTATGGTGTGCCGTATTGACTAGTTAAAGGATCGTGGGTGTTTTATTTCTAAAAAACTGCTTTTGATTGGTCGAGGATGGATCGGACAATGTATGGCAAGGTGCTGCCAGGCACTTATTATCCATTCCGCTGCGCTATGAAGGAGAACGGAATATCGCCTGGCTGTAAGTATTACCTATGTATTTATCTTTCGCTTCACTATTGTTAATTTTATCAACTGTTTTGTTTATATGTGTTTTTTAGCAAGCACTAGTGCCTTCGCTTTTTGTTGCAACTGTTGTCTGCGATTTCTAGTTACTTATTTATTTACATCTTGTACCTATTTAATGATTTTATTTACACCCTACGTTGAAAGTTTAAATGTGAAGTAGGTACAAGCGTGTCTTTTGTAATTCGTTCTCCTGATGAATGCCAGATTATTTATTTTTGGACTGTTTAGTTACGTAAATTTTGTCATGATGTGTCAACATGAATATTTTGCGTTTTCGCGTTAAAGTTTTAGTTAATCATTTGTTACGCTTTGTATGCCGATTCGTTAGTTGTCCGTTGTTATATAGGCATTTTAGTGTTCATTAATATTGGTTAGTACGGTTAAGGTTTTGTGAGCGATTGTGTTAGTTATGACGGCGGATTCTATTCGTGGATGACCAAGTGGGTGGGACATCATTACGATTATTTGAAATTTTATTAGAATCGTTAATTTAAATTTAACTATCCTTAAATTGTGTTTACTTCTAGGAATGTGCTATTTTTAACTTTCTTTTCGAATGCTGTAATTTGGAATACGTTCGTGTTTTTTCAATTAAACAAATGTGTAAGGATCTTCGGCTGTTTTTAAAGAGCTGATAGAGAGCGTTGCCCTGATTGCCTGCTACTTGGACGATCTGTTCCTACTTATTTATTTTTATAGTTATTATAGATAATAATAAATACTAATGTTATTTAAGGTTCTGTGTCTTATTTAAAAATTAAAAACCCGACAAGTGCGAAAACTGGCCAGTGGAGGTTTCCGATCTTTTATCTTTTCACACAAAAACTTTAACTTTTCAGTAAACATTATTTTTCGTCCCATATAGGGGTGGGGTACCTACTATGTTTTGACGTTTCTAATTATAAAAAAAAAAAAATACATAAAAATAGGAAAAAAACAGCTTGCCCACTTGACTTATTTTACCTTTTTCTTTTCATTTTCACCTGAATCCGAAATTTTTACATATTATCATTTTGCATACCCTGTCGCTTAATAGGATCTATCTATAGGCACAGATACTGAATTTTATATGAGAGACCAGTGGTTGTCTAGATAGTCATACACCTGAGCCTAGACAGATATAATGGTTACATAAAAAATAAACTAAAAACGGAACCTAAACTAAAAAACAAACAACATTCAAACCATTAAATTTTCTTACAGTTATTTTCTAAACTCCAATAAACATTAAGCAATTTACTAGGTACTCTACTAATAACCAAAATAGCATAGCTTAAATTAATTATATAGACATTTAAATAAACGACCTTACCAAACGTTTCGATATGCAAATAGTTTACAATCTCAACCCCGTGGGCTGTTGCTTGAAGCTAGTGTTGCCAGATGCCCCGCTTTCGGCAAGATGCCCCTTTTTTAACCTTCTCTGGACGCGTCCCAACAGCACCCTGAGCACGACGCCCGTTTACATGTCGATGCGAATTTAAGGTAAAAGCGGCAAAATCAAGCTCAAAATACGTGTTCAATATAAATAGATATATAATATACGTAAATAAAAACATACAATAGTATCGATGCATGGCAACTTTATTAAAAAAAATATGTATTTTTGGTTTGATTGATCTCAGCCAACTCAATAGTTTTTAAATAAAGGATTGTAGGTTATTACATATTAAAGATTCCATCACATGCCTGTACCAAATATTTCCGATTTATTTACGGTGTCAGCTTCTCGCCAGTGGAACGTGCTCCCCCTGAACATCAGACAATCACCGTCTCTCACCATTTAAAAAAAAAATCATTTCTCATTATCACAATTCAGATTGGGTTTAAAAATATATTTATTTTTCTATATTATTTATGTATTTTATGTAGTTTTATATTTGAGTATGTAGGTACTTATATCTTTAACTGTATATAGTTTATGTATTTACATCTGTAAATATTTGATTTCTATTTACATCTGTGCACCCTATATTACAATTTTCACTCTCCTAAAGGTTAGCTAGTAGATAATGCCTAAGCTCGCCTTTGTACAAACCTTTTAGTGCAATAGAGAATTTTAAATAAATAAATACGTTAATTTTTATTTCTACGTTCCGATTTTTTCGTCCCAGTCCAATTTTCTCAATTAGGACCCGATATTATAAACATGTGTCTGGCGACACTGCTTGTAGTTGTGCTGCACTGTGCAGTGAGCGAGCATGCAAATGCACAGCTCTGCCCACACTGCGCCGCCCTTGCATGCCTGTCGGCATCTGCATCGGAAAATATGGATCCGTTATAATCAACACTGATTTATACGACATTTATTTAAATATTAATAACGTTACTAGGATGCCTAGGGCAGTGAAAATACTTATTTGCTCTGTGTAAGAGATGTTTTTTCGGTCAATATCAATACCTACAGCAAATTTATTCATCTTAGGGTTGTTTTTTAATCGGATTCAAAATAATTTATTTAATAGGTAACTCACGGGCGTAGCCAGGATTTATTAGGGTTCGTTAAATTTGAATTTCGGTAGGGGTATGAACCCCCCCCTGGCTACGCTCGTAAGGTAACTTGTATGGAGAATAAATCATTTTACCAGTTTTCATACAAGTTTGTTGTCGAATAACTTTATCTTTTGATTGGATAGCCCTTATAGGGCCGGTTGGAACAAAAGAAAGCATTACTTATACCAAGAATAGTAGCGTCGAATCTCATAAAATAAATACATGTTCAGAGTATTAATTTAATCTATGAGTAAATTATCTGCATGAAATTTGACATTAGGATAAATTTTAATATTTATTATTTTGGTCGAACTGGCCCAAATAATGTCTGTAATATTTTTTTGTCATTATTTTATGTGAGACTTACTTTTATTAATTATTTAGGTCTTTAAAAGTAACTTAACTTTTGCCATACACACGTATGATAAAATTATTAAATTTATTAACATTTATGTATTATTAATTTATAATACATGACTACTGATCAAATTGTTTTTCGATTCGATCAAACTTTTCAAACCATGTGTCGCAAATGAAATAAAATTTTGGCTTCCCTTAGATACAAATTGGTCATTTTAACATTACTAGTTTGTATGGAGAAGGCATTTACTTTTTCATCTTCTACAATGGTTCCATGGAAAATGTTCGATTTGTTCAGTGGAACCTCATATTAGCCCAAAGTACAACTTTTCACATTCATCATATTTATGAAGATCCACGTGCTATTGATTCCACACATATTAAGTTGCTTAAACCATTTAGTCACTTCGCTAATATTAAAAGGAATATATTTTTTCCCGTTATTGCAACATTTTTCATTGTTACTTCGCTCCTATTGGTCGTAGCGTGATGTTATGTAGCATAGACTTCTTTGATAAAAGGGTTATCCAACACTAAAATAATTCTTCAATTTGAACCAGTAGTTCTTGAGATTAGCGCGTTCAACCAAACAAACTCTTCAGCTTTATAATATTAGTATAGATATATAATCTAATAGAATAAAATAACATCTGCAGGTATTAAATTATAATATAATAATATTTAAAAAATATGATTCATCGTACGTAACACACCATAAGTCACTATTAAACCTTTTCATAATATTATTTCGTATAAAAAGGTTCTTCAGTTAGAGCATGTTGTAGTAAAATATACTTCACATACATATACTTCAGCTCTTCTAGATTTGATAATGATACCAGCATGATAAACAAATTGCTTTACAAGGCTAGAATATAATGATGCTCTTATACTTCTATGAACCTAAAATGTTTAGGATCAATGGCCTCTTCTAGAACGGAATCCATTAACACATGGTAATTTTACCTTTAATTAATTGTGCAATCAAACATTCGTCATGAATTCGTGAATCATCCTTTAATTCTAACTAATAATCATTATTTAACTGTTTTCCTGAACCATAAAATCTTTTTGGGTATATACGCTAAAATTAAATGGTTGCATGTCTTACAATTATATAAAATTTTAATTTCTTACAAATTCTTTAACTAGTATGTACAACATAATTCGAAAATACTTATACTCGTAGTTCATAATATGGAAATAGAAATTTAATTTAGCTTATAGACCAGATATCTTTATATACTCTTGGTGCTTAAGACAATCTCAAATCGCTTAAGAGAGGAGTCTTTAGCCGTCAAGTTCTATCCCTTGGAATAACAATCCAAGCTTAAATAAAATTTAATAGATACATAAGAATATACAAAAAAATAGTTACCGAGAGAATAAAAAAAAATGTTTATTATTATAAGTTCTTAATATTTTAAGCCGTACCTTAATTTTTTTATTTCAGAATTTATTAGATTTATTATTATACTAGATTATTAACCAGTTACATTTTTTATTAAACACGTATTTATAATGAAATTTGCATTTTACTCCTTGTTTTCAGAAATACATTATTCTATTGTGTATAATATTCCTAATAATAATATGTAGGACAATTTAGACATATTGCTTTGGTCACAAACTAAGCTCTAGGCTTGTACTATGTGTACCAGAAACAACGATATAATACATATTATATTTTTAAACACCCAGACCATGACAAACTATGACATTGGCTTAAAGTTAGGTGCATTTGGTTGGGTAGAGAGGCTATGAAAACGGTGATCAAGAGCGTTGATATCGTAATAGGCTTGTAACTCTATTTTGCGGTAACAAGCCCAGGAACAATGCAATTCTTCCCAATCATGTGGTGCATCGCTAGCATGGACAGCTAAAATATTGTCTCCCTCTTATATATAAATTTTCAACTATTAACTGTTATAAGATTCGAAGAAAATTTACTCCTCTACTTAGATAGAGAGATAGATCATTCAGAATCCTTGGATATGGTCGTAATTGTGGTCTTGAATGGTTTTGAAACCCTGGTGTTACTACTACGTACTCTGAATATACTAACCCGAAACATTGGGTATCCTGGGCTATTTCTTACTTTCTAGTAAGTAGGGCATCTGTTCCCTAGACCTGGACCATATATGTGTCATCTTATATATTGATATATTAGAAGACATTCATAATAATAGTCTGTGCAGTAGATAGATAGTTCATATAAAAGTCAATACAAACAACCTTTCATATTGATTCAATACTTACTAAGATTATTAAGACATGACTATGTCTTAAAATAGTTATCTTGAATTTTCGCGTGTCACCTGGATAAGGGTTTTGAAACTGAAAGGGATTTAAATGACCGTTCAGGATCAGGAACCTGATCCTGAACTGTCATTTAAATCCCTAATATTTAATACACCTGGAAACTTGTCGGTAGAAAAGTAAATGCGATCGAGACACCTAAAAGTAGTCACAAGTCTAGCTACACTAGTGCTTATGTTATTACACAATAAGTGTAATGATGATGCCTCGATTGTCGCAGCCGGTATATTAATGGTGTGCACGGCCTTGTCTCATGAACCTTGACTTATTCGCCACATGTCGAACCTTGCAGGAAGGAATTAAATGTGGAAAACAAGTTTGTCTTGAGAAAAATGCTGCTTGTATTTAAGATAACTTCATTTTATTTTATGTTGACCTCTGCTATGCCAATAAGTTACTCATTCATTAGTTTATTATTAATTAGTTAAAATTCTTAAGAGCGGCTTCAATACTTCTAAAAAGTAAAAAAATAATCAAAATTTAGCTTGACAAGATCTGTCCTAAAATGGACAGATCTTGTATAGGTATATTTAGGTAAACCAACTTGAATTACAATTTTGTCGTGATGATCACTTCTAGCTTTTCCGTTAAAGCTTTGCACCTTCGATCAACAATACAACTTTGCACATTAGAATTAGTCTTACAAAGTGGTGAATAGGATTTCCATAAATTTGGCAAGCCGGCATTTCAACATTCATTTTAATTTGACTTTCAATTGACCTGTTTAAGTCACAAATCTTTATCCTCATCAGCGAGCAATATGTTAGTGATAAACAAGTAGTTGTGTGGCAAATAAATAAAATTATTGTGAACCATCTACAATTGCGCCTTCATGTACTTTTCCCACTCAAGACAAAAACAATATTAGTGCTTTTTCTGTACAGTTTGATTTGGTCTGGGTATTTATAGGATATAATATGTATTAGTATTATTGTTCCTAGTACACATAGTACAAGCTTATTATAGTTTGTGATGTGTGAAATGTCCTGCATATTAAAAAAATACAAGGTTTTTCATATAGTCCATATAGTGTCCAAGACTTTAGGTCTTATGCACCTCTATGTATGTTTATATGTAAAACAATTCTGACAGATTTATTAAATGACATAATTACTGCTTTTGTAGGTACTTGTGACCTATATGTTGCCTTCCATAAGTTTATGACGAGGACGTTGGTTTGCGGTCATCTGTGAGTCATGATCTCGCGGAAGGTCATCCACAACGAAACACAACTTCTCCTTTTTAGGATCACTATTATCTGCTTCACAATATTCTCATTGATTTGATATCTTATATCACATGCAGGTTATTTTATCTACTACATAGAATAAATAATTATAAATAATATATTTAAATGACATATAGGTTAATTTACGTATGTATATGTGATGAAATGACTACTATGATAGTTTATAATTTTTGTAATATAATTTTGTGTAAGTGAATGGTTGTGTATGTTCCTTTTTGATTTAATAAATATTCTTGATCTTATAAAAAAAAGTCTGTCCGTAATCTTCTAAGCTACGCAACGGATTTAGGTCCGGTTTTCACTATAAATTAGAGTATTTCTTCATAGTCGTTTTTATGCAAGCTGTTTTTACCAAACATTTACTTTTTTATTTTTTGCTATAAGTAATAGCAAAATATAAAATAATCAATGTTTACCAAAAACAACTTATTTTGGGTGCATTTATTACACTGACTTTACAATATATATCAAAATTATGTACCTACTACGAAATTGTATATCTTACTAGTTGCCCTGCTTTGCACGGGTGTACTAAAGAATAAAATGGTCATCGCTATAAAAAAATGGGGGTTGGTGGTAAAAGGGTGAAAATTAAGGGTTAGGTATATGTTTTTTTTTAATAACTTAGGGGTATAAAAAATAGTTTACGGCCTACCGAAAAAACACAAAAAAAAAAACAACAAAAATCAGTCCAGCCGTTTCGGAGGAGTTTGGTTACAAACAAACTGACACGAGAATTTAATATTAGATAAAGATCTACAAAAAGGTATCTAGGCATCAGTACCTATACCTACATTGGACCAGTAGCCCTAGTGTGAGTTTTTTTAACATTTACTTTCGCGTTAACTATACTACTGCGTTAACATTTTGACCAATCACACGCTCGCATTTTTAGTTTTCAAAACTTCCGCTTGGAGCGCTGAACTATTTCCCATACAAATTTTAGTTAACTCAAACTCAAAGTAATAGTTAGAAAACTCACACTAGGGGTACTGTTCGGGGCAGGTCGCTAGTTTACTATAATTGATAAGTTACATATACTAATTGTGTCTATTGTTTCTGCGAACCTAAATTCTGAAGTAAAATCTAAACAAATATTTTACACTTGGTGTGCAGTATAGTTAATGTCGCGTTCTTAAACTTTTACTTAATCAGCTATGAATGTAATTTATATTTTAATCAATCTATAAATTAATTATTCACAAAGGACCGTGGACAGGTATTCCGTTGTTAATTAGAGTGTCTGCGGTGCAGGTATTTATGCACAAGGAAGTGTGCAAAACCACTTTCATGTTACTCCGTCCTGGATCCATCTTCAAACGGTTCATTACGATCAGAATGTTCTCTGGTACAAGAATAGGATTAATTAGCTATATTTTATATATAATTTGGTTTAGCTATTGTTCATATACTGATATTTATATTAAAATGCACATTTTTCAAATTAGCAATAGAAAAATAAATCAGAAGTCTGTGATATACACGTACAAAGACGGCCTCATGTGGCTAGCTCGTCGCGAAGATTCATAAGTTGATATAGTGAAACTGGGCAGCTTAACGTGCTCACCCAAGCACTATATTGGTGTTGTTAAGCAAAGGTACATACATTTTTAGATTAAAAACTTATTGGTACACACCAGAGTTTAAACCAGGGACCTAAGTGATTTTTTTAAGCCTAAGGTCTAACCAACTCTGCCACCACGTTTGTATGTAGATAACGAATAGTTATACATATTAATTTAAAGATAAAAAATCATATTATTTTGATGTCCAGGAAAATCTCTTGTATACTTGCACCTCATGTCCTTTACGCACTTGGTAGATTTTAATTTATGTCCCTTAATTTATTAGGCTTATTCTTAAATTAGAATACTAATATGAAGGAAACAGCCAGTTGTTCGTTTTATCTGTCTTTATTGCCTCGAACACGTTTCATAAATTGCTTTAAGAGGTTCGTTTGAGAAAATTTACTATATCGTTAATCGTCTTTATAGTTTCTTATGTTGACTTTATTTCGTTTTTTTATACTTTTATAAAATATTTATAAAATGTGGATAGTAATTTTTTTCTTTAAATAGACTATTTATTCCTTTTTTTTCATTATAAGGTGTCTGTATAATAATAACAATGCGATAGTGATCCTGTACATTTCATGGACATGTTTGGCAGAAAATTTTATCCATTCTTCTTTCGATTTTGGTCTTGCTTCTTGGGCGTTTGTATGACATATATGGCATAATAGGCATATCTCTTACTCATGTTTATTACTATTATTGATTTCCTAATACTAATAGGTCACTGACATGTCAACATCAGTGTTCAGATTTTTCTTATCCAAGTGATATTGGCTACAATCCAAAGAAACTATTAAGTTAATTCGACTCTCTCTCAATAAACATCTATTTATAATTGTAAAAAAAGATTCCGATATTAATAGTATATTTCAATCTTTTTCAAAATAGCCATTTATTGAAAAAATACATTTTCATATATTGGTTGGAGCACGGGGATCTACCTGGTGGTAGATCCCCGTGCAACATTGGTCGATGCAGCATTATCCTGAAAACCCGTGAACTCACAGCATCAACCCGTAATATCACTAGGTCACTTGGCGGTTTTTGCATCTATGGGTGGTGGTAACGAAACCGGTTGTTCGGCCTAGCGAATCCTATATATATCCTTTACTATCTCCATATGAGCTTGTTATATTACTTACTTACATCCCATTACGCCTATGTCTTGTCAAGAGGTAGGAAGAACCATTCTTGGCTACTTTGCACGATCTCTACCTACATATTTTTGTAGCTTCCTCTACAAAGCCTACACCGGTTCATAATTTAATTATGAAGCTTTTAATTGCACTTATGTAACTACGAACAATGTATGATTGTTCACTTTGCCTCCTTGTGAGTCAAATAACACCATTTATTTGTTTTTCTTAACATCATTCATGCAATCCACCAATCAAATAGAAACGCAAACCTATTAAATAAACATCATCGGTTCAAAAAACCATGTAAATTTTACTCATTGTTAAATCGTAAGCTAATGGAGAAAGTGTGGGAAAGCATTTTCTATGACTGGGAATATATAAATGTTTTTTTACAAATTTCTTGGTATACAATAATCGATTGTTTAATATTGAATAAACAATTATTATGTGACAGAGTCAGGTGTAGTTTAGTTTACCACGATGAGACATAAACAAAACCCTTCCCCTGGATATCCAGAGGCCGTTTTTAGGCTATTCTTTGCTGAAGTATTTTTTTATTTCCTTTATAAAATTGTTTTATAGGAGTTAAATATTATTTTTTTCATTACACATAAAACTTTACACCAATATCTTTTAATACTTATAATGCTCTGGTTAAAAATATTTCGCTAAAGTTGGTCGTTTCGATTAAACCAGGTTTTAAATGTTATACAATGTGCAAAAGGTACAAATGCTGATTTAATGTCTCTAACACCGGAACGGCTACACATTAAACTCTTTCAAAATGAATTTAATATCTAAGAATTTCATATACCTTACATATTTTGGAAAACCATTGGAGTCTCAAGAATGGCAGGTGGATGATAATACTTTCATAGAGTTCTAGTCATAGCAACGATATGGGTGTTACGATAAACCTCGTAAATCCCGAAATAATATATTCGAGGTACCGATTCTGAATAAACAAAAAATATCGATAATATGCAACAGTAGAAGTACGTTCATACATGTATCACATATATACACACATGTCTCTACAACTCCAATAGTATGTAGTATGTTCAATCGAACCATAATTTATTTTACACATCCTGGCTTAGGAATTAGTCTAGTCACGTATACATTTTGATGGCCCAGCGACACCTTTATTCCATATAGGCTTAAGTCATTCATTCATTAGTTTTGTGACTAAACTTAGAATTTAAGAATTGCAAATATTTATACCTTTGAATAAATATTGCTAATAGAGTTAACTGAATGAGAAAAATAGATTATTTTGTAAAAAAAACATTATTGCAAAACATAAATAATGAAATCTGGTTAGAATACTAGGATGTTGCAAACAATCGAAAGTAAGTTGCCAATAATTGAAAGGGCGAACCTTCTCACTGGGATGGCAGTGGAAAAGTTTTTATATGACTAAATTGGGATTTGTTTTTTGAAAAAGCTTTTTAATGGTTTTCGTGTGATGTTATATTGACATCTTATAGTTTAAAATTCGATTCGAACAATTGATTTAGGTTGTCTAGTAGGGTCTAGGTTTTGCTTTTTGGTTTAACATTTACTCGTAATTAACCACATATGTAATTAGGAAAAAATCCCAATACTTTCTGGTTCGTGTACGTATATAACTTTTATAGCATTTTATTCTGGAACACCTAGAAAAGTCAGCGAAATTGAGGAGTCAGGGAAAACGCAAAGTACTGGAAAAAATATAATTAATTTAGATTTTCCTATATTTTTTACTACAAAATTTAACTTTTTCCAAAAATAAATAAAGAAAAAGGATTTTTTTTTTCGAAAAAATTCTTCCTCATTATGGTTTGGATTTTTTTTACCAAAAAACCTGGAAAAGTCTGGGAAATTCGTATCAAAGAAAAGAAGTGCCACTGGTTTAGAATACCTAAATCTGAAGATAAAAGGATATAATTGTAGGTGTGCTATCTTAACGTTCAGTAATAAATGTCTGGATACCGCAAGTAGTTAGGTAAATGGCAACCTTGACACACCTATTTAGCGTCAGTTAGCCGCTGATGGTGATTTGCACGCGAAGCCTCAAGCCACCGCCCAGCATATTACATTCCGGAATAGCCACTTTATTATGCTGTTGCTCGTTAGGGTAGCTAAATTAGTATAGATAGAGGCAAATTTCGCGCAGACTTTTGGAAACAAAATTATAAATCTATAAGATAAATCATTCCTGTGGAGGTACGCACAAAGTTCAATTCATTTACCGTAAATTATAACTGTAGACAACAGAACGGTGGCTCTACTACAAGTTTGTGCAAACCATTTCTACTATAGTCGCTATAGTATAGTAGGAATCAAATAATAAGAGAGGTTTATTTGAAAATAAACCGATCCTATTGGTTGATCCCTATTTATAGTTACTAGCGACTATTGTAAATTATGTTTGCAAAACGTGTGATAGAGCTACTGGGCCCCAGTTACCCTAAATTATCTGCTTAATTTGGCTCATTTCGTATTCTGCTAACCAAACCCCAAAGAAAACTGTCAATAAATAGCGTGCAGCGATACTATTACAATGCGAGTACAATTTTATTGGACTAAGTTAATTTAGGGGATTTGTCTCCGGATTCCGTTATGCCTGAAAAAATGTGCGTAAACCACAACACTTCACAAACCATTCTACAGTTTACTTTGAGTTGCAAATATAGTATATACAATTTTAAGTTCTATTTTTAAAATAAATGACAACGTTTGCTGTGCGTGCGCTTAATATAATGAGTTATTTTATGATGACTATAAATGACTATGTCAGCAATCTGTATGCTCTCTATAATAGTCAAAATAACGATGTGTTCCGTTTGGTTTGTAAATACAAATAAAATTGTACTTTATCAACGGTGAGTGACGACTAGTGACGAGTACATACCCTAAATCACTGGTGGCCCAATAAACATTTCTACAGATAAAACTATTTTACCGCGGTTTATACAGCATTGCGAATGTTGATTGGTAGAATCATTAATAAAATAAAAAATATCATCACGGGTGCTTTTTTGGCTCCAGAGAACCGTTTAAACGGCCTCAGGGTACCCAGTGGAGGGATAAAACCGTCCTCATTTCGCCGAGCAACACCAAACAAGTGGCGAGCTTGTTGAGGAGTTTGATGGTATTGCCTCGTTGTATAAAGCGGTCACCCATCACAGGTCCGGCCTTGTTGTCGTCTGCTTAACCTTGTTATCGGTTGAGCAGTGACTTAACCACTATAGGCAGGGACCGCTCATTAATTTAGGTTAACTAAAAAAATAGTGGGCTACTCTAGCTTTGCATAACAGCATCGCAGTATTAGCATTTTAGCAGATATAAATCAACAAAATCGGTTCATCATATCGATTTTATGAATGAATATGCCCATTCATATAGTTCATTTTATCGACTGTCAAATTATATAGATGTGATTAGGCTAAGCCCCTACGTATTTTAGCCTCTATGGGACGTAGAGTTGCTAAATGTCCCATATAAAAATAACAGATCATTTTAATTTCATTACATTAAATAATAACAGCGGCTTCATTACCATACCATACAGACACAAACACCTTTAAGAGACCTGTGTTTCGAAGTAAATCGTTTTGTAGTAGACAAAGATATATAAAAAATATAGGTATTTATTTATTTGCATCTTGTTAAAATTATAAAATATAAATATTAAACAAGACCCTTAAAGGGGTACTATATTTTTGTCTACAAACAAAATTTGGTTTTTCAATTTATAATATGAGAGCGAGGTGCGAATTATATTTAGTAGTTTTTTTAGAGATCGCACGGCCTCATTAGTGGCAGAAAGATGCCAAAAAGTTTTCACTCCGAATCACTATAGCCACAAAATAATAGGTATAGAGAAAAAGTTATATATCTAGTGAATCACATTTTTGTTATTACAATAGCTATTTTTACGCACTATTTTTAATAGAACATGACATGAAATTCCATATATTATAAATAAATATAAAATAATATTTATTTATTATACATACTGGGTTGTACCCCTGTGGGTACCAATGAGTTTTTATAGAGTATAACAACACTATAGTGCCTCGGAAAGCACGTTTAGCTGTTGGTCCCAGTTTTACTATACCAACTGTTTATAGGTGTGTTATTGAGTCCATCCAAACATCGCGACGAGCTAGTCATTTGTTCATACCATAGGCTACGACGAGGTGGGATTAAAAACCCCTCCGCTGAGTCGAGGCGGTCTCGGGCGACATAATAAGCACCCGTGATGAGATTTATATATTTTTTTATTTAATATTAAACTTAACTTATATTTGTATTAAAATTTATTAAAGCAGTGTATAATTATCGACCAAGGTGCGTCTTTACAGATCAAAATCGAGATGTTCTTAAATAGGGAGAGATACTAAGTTTAAAAAACAGACGCGCCTGTATGAGTCGGTGCATGAATGTGGAGGAAGCTAGGCAAGTATGTAGAGACCGTGCGAAGTGGCGTACATTGCTTTCTGCTTACCCCTTAAAAGGGGTATAGGCGTGATGGTATGTTTGTATGTATATATGTACAAAATTAGGTTGACAAAAAATTAAATGTTGTTTATTCGTAACAGTGTCCGTCTCGTATAGCATAACCAAGATAGCGTAAGAAATATAAAAAAAAGCTTAAAATGTTAAACTGTTGTATTGAAAACAGTTCAATTTCGTACGTCAAAAGTTTTGATCTTGAGCGCTAAGGTACAAGATCTCTTTCCAAAAGTTCGAATTATACCGCCAAAAAGTTATACTCATGCCATCTAGCGGATAATATATTAACTATTTTGTAATATAATTTTTGTTGCGCTGTAGTGTTAGCCTTAGCCAACAGATGGCGTTGAAACTTTACGATGGTAGAGGTAGCTCTATCACGAGTTTTTGCAAACAGTTTCTACTATAGTCGCTAATAACTATAGATAGGAATAAACCAATAGTATCGCTTTATTTCTAAAATATACCCCTATTATTGGCTGATTTGTATCTATAGTTACTAGCGTCTACATTAAAAATTTGTTTGCAATTACTTGTGGTGGAGGTACTGATGGAGTCACCTTTTATTCCGAATGAATGCTTTTACATCAATAAATAATATTGTTTTGATGCATGCTAGTTGAACACTACAACACTAATAAGGCCTGAGTGGTCCAACCATGAACAGTATTGATAAACCATAGACAGAGGCTCTACCATGGGTTTTTACTTTGTAGCAACATAACAATAATACGTGAGCAACAACCAATAGGGCCGCTTAATTTTTGGTAACGCGATTGAATAAAGCGATCCTATTGGTAGTTCCTCATGGTACAAACCAAAAATCCACGGTAGAGCCTCAGTTTCCAAAAATGAATTTACTATGCAGACAGTAGCATAATATGCAACGCATGCATTGGTGCTGGCTGATGTTCAGTTATTTTATTATACTTTAGTAGCCCTAGTGTGTTTTATTAACGCACGTATTATCGAGTTAACTGCGTTTTCACCACTCTCCCACGCTCGCATTTTAGTTCTGATAATTTCCGCTTGGGGCGCTGAACTATTTTCTATATATACAAATTATTGTAAGTCATACTTAAAGAAACAGTTGAAAACACTAGGGGTACAGTACTTCTTCTTTTTCACAAATCGTTCTTGTATTTTTTTAGTATAAACAAGCCGGTTTTTTGATTATTACAATTTTAAAGTAGCTATTTTTTTTATATTTTATTTCTTTTCATTGAAATTTTGGAAGCTTTGGAACAGTACTTATTATTATAGACTCATTTGGTAAACGGACCAGAAAAAAATGCTTGTGAAGTTATATAGAAATAGCAAGAGGATGTCCCTGGCCCCTTGGTCCACGGTTATGCTGCTGGGGGTAGGTGCAGATCCTTAAAACTCCAGAGGCTCTACCATGGGTTTGCGCATTGTAGAAACGTAACGTATTCATTTACGTATACGTGAGCAACAACCAATAGGATCGCTTTATTCAATCCTGTTACCAAAAATAAAGCGGCCCTATTGGTTGTTGCTCACGTATACGTAATTGAATACGTTACGTTTCTACAATGCGCAAACCCATGGTAGAGCCTCAGCTCATACATATGATTTCAGGGGAGAAATGTTGGAGTTTTATAGGTTATAGGTACTAAAAAAAGGTGTTAGTATATACTTAAGTCATGAAGATCGCTGAAAATTTGCTACCCCACTTTCTGTCTTTACTGTCTACAATTTTAATCCCAACAAATAAACACTGGAATTTAAAATTAAATATCATAATAATAAATTTGTTTTTATACAGAACAAACGAAATTATTACGGGAGCTTTTTTCATCCATGTTTTTAATTACAATTTCAAATGGCTTAATCACAGTCGAATATAGTTTGCCAGTCGATAAATTTATGAATAGACATTGCAGTCATTCATAAAATCGATATCTATATAATTTATCGATGTTGTCGATGCTGTTGTGCTAAGGCTTAAAACTACTTAAATGTATTCTGTTGCATATGCCATATAATATTTATTATTTTTGGCATTAAAAATCTGCGATAACCCGAATAATATTTTGTTTATAAAAATCTTAAGATGTAAATAGATCTATAACAGTTAAATTCTCGTGATTTCGAGTTCCCAATACAAAACATATGGCGCATTCCGCTGTTGCAGTGCTCTCAATATTATTACGCCAGTCTCGCCGCGATCTCGGATACAAATACATAGTTTACCTGCTTTACGTGAATTGTTTTACACTTTAAAATGGCTGGTAAGTGTATAAGAATATAATAAAAACAAACTCTTGTTCGTATATTGATCTGCACTATTGTATAAGTTATAACTAAGACCTGTAAAAGCAGTCAGAATTAAAGTAGACGACATATATCATAAATTTAATTAAGACGGTATTCAACTAAAGCTTTCGGTTGTTAACTTTTTTATTCCCACCCCGTAGACTAGTGGTTGCGCCTTTGGCGTAGTATCCGGAGGTCGGGGGTTTGATTCCCACCCAGAGCAAAAAAATATAGTAGGTAGGTACGTTTTTTCTGTACAGTTTGTCATGGTCTGGGTGTTTATAAAATTAATATGTATTATATCTGGTACACATAGTACAAGCCTAGAGTTTAGTTTGTGACCAGAGCAATATTTGTAAATTGTCCTACATATTATTATTATTATTACATCACCGAAAAGGTCAGCTTGTCGCGATATTTGGATAGACTCAATATATAGGGAAACTGGGACCGACATCTTAACTTGCTTTCCGAGGCACTATTATTATAGTGGTTTTCTTTTTAAATAAAAAGTCATCTTGACTTTTAAACTGAGGAGCTAAAAACTAGTTTCTATAAAAATACACTTTTCTAAAACCTCTCATCACTGATTAGCATTAGCAGAATATATGAATGAGAATGAATGATCAATCTGCAATGAGGTGTTGTGAGCTTTCGTCGCCATGTACGGTGCGCAACGGAGAGCGGTGAGAAATACAATCATTATCATTTTCTCGTCAATAAATATGACAGGCCGTAAAGGAAATTGGAAACTTGTATGCTGTCTACTTGTATCTGCTTAGGTTTTCTCTCATTACAACACTATAAACAAACAAGTGCTTTTTTTATATGTATGCGGCAATATCTAGTAGCTTTTATATACGAGTATGTTTAAAGTAAAAGTTTCACAACTTTTTACTGATCAATATCTCATAACATAACTTCTAAAATATTTAGGGCCAATTTTTAAATCGTCAGATAAATTTATTTGTAAACAGAACTGTAAAATTAATTTATTATCCATACAAGTTATCTGTTGAATATATTTTATTTGACGAATGAAAAATCAGCCCTTAATGTATCAGAATTTTTGTTTTTTTTTGTGAAAGAATAAATTATTCTTATTGTTATTTATATTCAGTTGAAACACCTGAACTGAGCTTTTATTTGGTGAGGCCAACAAGCGTTTTTTAGAATTTTTAATCCCTGAGGGCGAAATACCTGGAACACTTTTTTAAATCACCTCGTTTAACAACGAGCTAAATTATTGGAATTTGGCATTTTTTTTATAAATATATGTGTATCTAAAATTAAGTTAACGGCTCTAATATAATTGTCTTGACGAACATACAAACAAACGTACTTCCATTATTACAACTCGGCTGTTAGTAAGTTCAATTATTATTTTTATAATATTATATTTTTTATAATTGTAAAATAAAAAATCTGATTAAAAAAAAAACGCTCCACAGATAGATTAATTAATACAATAAACGACAAAATGATTATTATAATTCTGCGACAAATAGTAGCCGAGGAAGTGCGAAAGCTCATTTTGTATGGAGAACGCAGACTTCGCGATTGTGTCCTTAACAAATATTTCATAATTTATTAAAAGGAAAATATATAAAACAATAGGTAAATGTTTAATTAATTTTACAAAATCAATAAAAGCGTGGTCCGAATTATAGAATAGAACTTTTTGTTTTATACAAATAGGCAAGTTAATAAAAGCTTCAACAATAAATCTATTTTCGTAATAGCCTGTTTCAAGTATCATTAAAACAAAGATTTTTTCTTTCTTGACGTGTTAAATCCATTCCTAATACTTTTATATATTCCTTCATATATATCTGCTGCCGCAAGAACTTCCAGCATAATTAAACAGCGGTTTATAAAAATAGTCACCATTACCTCGTTAGTGTATCCCTCATCTAAAATGGGAATTAAAGTGACTTTAGACAAAAAAGACTCGTGACCGTATAAATAAACAATTAGTTATCATCAATGTTGTATTTAGCAGCGTTCAGCCGCTGAGTTAATAGCGGATTTTTATAAATGAAACTTAATGAGTATTTTTTTTTTGTTTTTATTTAACTGGTAAAATTTAAAAAAAAAGTGTTGGGATTGCTCCCAAAAATACTATTTTCATATAATAATAGGTACTACGTGAAGCATAAATAAAATAATAAAGGCTTAAATTCTTTAGGTGTCTTCTTTGTATATTTTTATATATTTTATAACGATTACCTTATTATATACTTTTATTAGTAGGAAAGTGTTTGTGTTGTCCCGTGGTATCTTTAACCACTGTAAAGATTTTGATAGTTAGGGGTGCATTCATAAAATTCCTATAAATTCCTATAATAAGTTTTAAATAAAATATTTATTAAATGTACCTAACGTAACAATTCACAACCATAACAACCTCGTAAAGCTGGCCAGAAAACATATCCATAATTAAAAAAAAATATCACGAAAATCTGTCAGTGGCCTAGTGTGAGTTTTTTTAACGTTTACTTTCGCGTTAACTATACTACCGCGTTAACATTTTGACCAATCACACGAACGCTTTTCTAGTTCTCAAAATTTCCGCTTGGAGCGCTGAACCATTTCCCATACAAATTTTAGTTAACTCAAACGCAAAATAATAGTTAGAAAACTCACACTAGGGGTACTGATATAGGTATACAAATAGACACACAAAGAATGGGTGATAATTTTGACTTAAGCATCGGGTAATGTGTTATTATTTATTAAGATATATATACGTATTTAGTAGCTTCATCGATTTAAAATATAAGTATTTAAAAGGGAAATAATACATTTTTTATTAAATAGTAATTATTAAAGATATTAAAAAAATGGTTATTTAAAATATTTTATAATTATTGTATTGTTAGTAAGAATTTTGTGTGCGAGATTAAACGTTCAGCGGCTGGAAAAATGTAGCATTATTATGTTGGCAGCGCGGTCTTGGACTCTTTACGGCGTTCAAGCTTCCGTAAATGGACACTAGACGAATTTTCTTTTAAATACAGTAGCAATTTGTAATTCTTCCTTATCTAATTAAAAATAAATGTTATTGGTACCAGTAAATAGGTGGTTAGCGATGATGGTGTGAGGTGCCGTCCTGAGAAATGCAGACGCCTACTGTGCGGTCTTTAAAAAAAAACGCAAGTGCGAAACATCCCGTAGATGGTTCTGGGCTTTATTTTCTTATGAGAAAATAAATTAGACCGTCCCCGAAGACTAGTGGTTGCGCTTTTGTTATTGTATCCGGAGGTTGTGGGTTCGATTTTCACCCAGTACCAGTAGTACGTTTTTCTGTACAGTGGTCTGGATGTTAATAAAAATAGAATATGGCCTATTATAAGTCAATAGATAGTTGTATTAATCTTATTATTTTTTATTTCTTTGCATTCATGTGGATAACCAAAGTCAAATTTCAAGTTAATCCTACAAGAAACAAACATCGAGACAGCTCGTCTCGATGTTTGTTTGACTCGTTCGTCAGCTACGAGGAGGTGGGATGGGATGGAGGTTTTGGGCGCTGTAAGGCACCCATGATTTACATACATACATATCCTTACGGCGCCCGAGACCGTCTAGACGGCCCCAGGGTGCCCAGCGGAGGGGTTTTAATCCCACCACGTCGTAGCCGATGGTATGAGTCTACACCGAACAAGTGGCTAGCTCGCGATGTTTTGAATAGACTCATTAACCCATCTATAAACAGTTTCACAAGTTGGTATAGTGAAACCGGGACCGATAGCTTAACGTGGTCTCCGAGGCTCTAAGTGGTGTTGTCAAACAAATGTACATATTTTTTTTAATTAAAAACTCATTGGGACACACCGGGATTCGAACCAGGGACCTTAGTGTTTTTTAAGTCCAAGGTCTAACCAACTCGGCCACCACGTATATATGATATTTATTTTATTATTTATTTGAAAGAAAATATATATTTGGAACCCTAAAATTCAAATCCTACTTGGTGTCGAGAAGTATCACTGTTATACCAGTATATAAAGCTATAACGAATAACTTCTATTTTTGAAATTACTTTAATTTACTTTTTATTAGGTAAAATATATTAATTTAAGATATTAAATTTATACTTTTGTAATTAAGTATAATACAATAATTAACCACCTCCAGTCTAACATTGTTGCAGTCAAAGTCGTGCGTTAAATTTTTACTTGAAGTAATAATATATCTAAATAATACCACAAATAATTTGACACTTGTATGCAAAGAAAAATGGCAGAGCGCCACACCTACGTTCTTTTAGTTGGGGGATTTTTTTGCGTCTACACTATTTAGCGTATAACCTTATTGGTAAAAATATTTTTGCCTCTACACTATTTAGCGTATAACCTTATTGGACATATTTTTGCGTCTACACTATTTAGCGTATAACCTTATTGGTAAACATATTTTTGCGTCTACACTATTTAGCATATAACCTTATTGGTAAACATATTTTTGCGTCTACACTATTTAGCGTATAACCTTATTGGTAAACATTTTTGCGTCTACACTATTTAGCGTATAACCTTTTTGGTAAACATATTTTTGTTTATAACCTGGATTAATAGATAATTAATTTTTACATGTTATGTTTTTATGATCTATTATAAATAAAATAAATATCATCACGGGTGCCTTACGGGGCCCGAGACAGCCTAGACGACCTCAGGGTACCCAGCGGAGGGGTTTTTAGTCCCAACTCGTTCTTAATTTGCTCTATATTTTTACGCAAAAAAAAATATTTTGAATATTATGTCATAATTTATTTTAACCATAACCTATATAGCATGAAGGTAAAAACCGTGCCCGTCCGCGCGCCGCGTGTAAAGTGATGTGTGAAAGCTTCATGCTATATAGGAATTTAATATAAATATTTTTTTATTTTGAAAAAAATTACCTCTGTATTCTAAGGCCGATGGTCTTGACAACGAAAGCCCAATTTCAACACGAAACAGATTATTTAATTATCCTATATAATATATTATAATTTGGAATGCATCGATGAGGGTTTTAGAAAGAAGTAGTCAAATATTTATTGTTTGAATTTAAAATATAATTATTTCAATAATATTTTAAGCTTTATTAAACTGATACCTTAACTCATCTAACACAGATAACAAAATAAATAATTCTAATTATGTGGGTTTTTATGTTTAGACAATTTAATAAATCTTAAAATATAATTTAATCAAGTTTAATTTATGTGACTGTTTTAGACGTTTGAAATATATTATATATCTTTTGCTACCTATAATTTAAAGTTTTAAAAAAATAAATGTAATATTTTCAGAATTAATACCTGTTTATAGAAAAGGTTTCACCCTCAGCATGCACGACAATCACCTGCTGATTTTCAGGGTATATATATATATATAAATATGATATATTAACATTTAATTACTGTATCTACTTAACGATTAATCTGTCTTCCATTTCTTGTTTCTGTTGTCTTAACATTTTCCCAATTTTATCTAAAAATTAACGTTTGATTTTCTTTAGATCTTAATTGTTACTGCAAATGATTCCTTAGTCGTGAAACTATTATAGTAAAAGATCACAAATTATTTGTTTAATTATCACTTTGAGTAACTTCTTAACAAATAACTTCAAAAATACAAGTTACCAAATAAAGACGTGGCCCACGCGGAATTGCTATAGTACTCTATTTACATATTCAAGACCTATTATTACTTACATAATGAGAAGGGTCTGAAGCGCGATTTTAAATCTGTGCTTTTACGGCTCATTAACTGTGCAGTGACACCACATTATCTAACCGACTGGGCCACGGCGAAATATTTTATTTTCCGAAATTTATTATAACTAAAGAGTTAGAGAAAAACTTACAGCTTACTTTTCATACGTCCTATTTTTCTTTAAATCTATCGTCTATTTTAAAATAAAAAAACATCTGAGTCTATATGGAAAGTTTGTTTTATCCCTGTCAGGCTGTAGTAGTAGTTTTCGAGATAATCATGTGAATAGGCAGACAGCTGCGTAATACCTACTTTATGGTAATAAATATTTTTTCACTTTTCATGCCCTGAAAATGATTTATTTGTGCAGGATTTAGGAAATACGTTATTGCACAAGTGCAATAACGTATTTACTCATAAATGTATCTATATTAAGGCAAAGAAAATGAGCCATACAGACAAACACAATAAGAAGTTCATAGATAGAATTTGTTATTTTATAATATTTATTTAAATTTATTTGCCTTTTGTGTTTTTCAAGACATAAAAACAATTTCCTTCGGTATTCAAAACTGTACTAATTTTACTTTGAATTTTAATTAAAGAAATGTTATGTTATACTACTGTTTTATTTCTTGGCAATCGTAGTGAAAAGCAGAGTTTATAACTCGCCCACAAAACCATTTTATATGCTAAAAATCTCGGATTAAAATGGTTCGTTTTGTGCACTTATTGTAAAATCTACTATTAATGGACCTGCGATTAAAAAACAAAAAGTTGCTTCAAGGATGGTATGAAAATATAAGCAATATTAGTACTATAAGATGCATCATACTATATGATGATTCATAAGATTCTTACCTCTCTACCCAATTCCATCAAAATAGATTCAGTGTTAGCATCCACAAACACACTGACTCACTTTGGTATATACCATTACCATTATAAAGCTTTTTAGTCTCGTTTTAGATTTTTTTATTTATTTTAACAATTGTGATTCGCAGACTATATCAAAAGATAAGTATATTTAATACTAGCTTCGCACGGGTGTACTAATGAATAAAAAAAAAACCCAAATGTTCTATTTAGAATACGACCGTGTATTTTTACTGTACTGCAATAAGAGAAAGATTGTAGAACTACTGACTTTAATAGCTTAATTTTCAGTCAATTTGTGTGTTACTATACATGGTGCCTTTGAAAGGATGTACTTTGGGCTAATATGAGGTTCTGCTGATAAAATCGAACCCATGGAACCATGTGTCGCAAATGAAAAAAATATTGCCTTCTCCATACAAACTAGTAATATTAAAATGACCAATTTGTATGGGGAAGCCAATTTTTTTTTTCATTTGCGACACATGGTTCCATGGAAAAAGTTGTTTGATTTGATCAGTAGAACATCATATTAGCCCAAAGTACATCCATTCAAATTCACCCTGTATAATAATAATAATAAAAATCTTTTGGCCTTATTCATAAAAACTTATTGAGTCCTTCAAGAACACTTTAGTTATAGAAGGTTCTGTCTCTTTTACTTAGCAACAAAAATGAATATGTGTAAAAGAGACAAAACATTCCATAACTAAAGTGTTCTTCAAGGCTTCAATAAGTTTTTATGAATATGGCCATTTCTATAAATCTTCACATCACATCACATCTATAAAAAAAAAAGGTTTTACAATATTTTATGTTGTCCTGATACCCGTACTAGGATAACCTGTATGACAGGCATCAGTTTCCTTCTTACTAATTAAAAAAATATGTAAATATAGCCTATATATAACCTTTGTGAAATTTTTAATTTAAATTAAATATTTAATTAAAGTTGCATGACATCTAGAATGGGTGATTACAGTGAGAGATTTTGAGAACATAAAAATTACTTATTTTGAAAATCCCGAAATATCCTACGTGGTATATTTTTTATGGGAGATAATGGGAATAGAGGAAATAAGTTGGTAGGTGACCATTGGCTAGAAGCAGTTCGTTGCTCTCCTTTTTCGTGTCGTTTTTGTTTTATCATTTCCTTTTACGGAGGTTGTTGGCCTTGGATATTTCTCATCATTATTCACTGCCACTATGAAATATATATTTAATGCGGGAAATTCCTTGTTTTTTTTGTTATTTTAGTTTCGGATTAAAAATGAAAAATGACTAAAAAAGTTTTGATATATATTTTTTTGGTTATTTATATATATTTATATAGTTAAATATAAAGTTATTAGTATTATTATTATAATTATAAATTCGAATATATTTAAATGCAATTTTATATCACTTTAATATACCCAATTCAATTCATAGATCATATTTTTTGTATCTGGTATTTTTTTTTTGTAATAGCTTATTGGTCTTATGGTCGTCCATTAATCCCGTGATGTTTTTTAGCATTTTTTAATGGGAAGATCTTAAAATACAAACATTCTGTATAACCACATCACCTGTATGTATTTCAAAATGTAATATTCAATAATCAAAATCGGTACAGTAGTTTTTTTTTAAATTTAAACTACTCTAAACTGGCAGCATTAATATATTAAAAGTTTCAATTCAACACATTTAGCACATTTATATCTTTATAGACTGCCATCACATTCCAATTGCATACCAACAGTGGTTTAATGGATCGTCCCGCATTCCCGCGCGGTATCGATGCGCGGGCGCAGCTTCCCAGAACATGTTCCGGATCCGCGGCGTTATAGCTGGCTGTAACTGATCAGAGGCGTCATTACGAGATAGCGATAATCATCCTCAAAATTTGTGATGTTTCCTAATATGGATCAACTTTGTCATGATAGCTTCCTATCGCTTTATAGATATTGTTAAAGTTTTCGCTACTAGATTTCGCAGGTTAAAAGGGGATATAAATTTCACACAATGTGTAAAAATCGTACCGACTATTAAATTAAGCTTAATTCAAAATTATTTTTTTTGTAACGCTGCACTGTTTAAAATAGCAATAAATGCATTGTATTTTTTTTTAAGAATTTATGCTATTAGTCTTGGGTCTAATGCCCGATTTCAGGACAGTTAAAGACAGTTGTTTCATAGCAAATATGTCAACATTCTTATTTAGGGGCTCCTTTAGAGTTAGGGATCGTTGGTGAAATAGGGCATAATTCTACTAAATTAATTACATATCAACAACTGAGTAAATATGAAAGGCAAATTTGACATATTTTGTTTGGAAGATCTGTAAAATTGTAACTTTGATATGCAGTTCATATCCAATTCATTTAGTAGAATCTGCAGTCCCCTGGCGTCAAGTAGTTCCAAGAATGCCCGCGCAAATTTTTACTACTTCATTCGATTTGATACACTTTGCCTATCTATAAGTAATGTCTGTGGCTGGGTGCCTCCCGGTAGGTTTATCGCCCACATGATCCCATTAAAAACGCGCAATTCCGTACTCACAATGAAATCGAGTTCATTACGACCAGTCCCACCGTCTACAGTCGTCAGTCAGTCTCTATGTATGTAGAGACCCGTCAGTCTTAACGACGACATCATCGAATAAGTTGCATTCGCGTGCGATCAATCGCGTCGGGTTTTTATAGTTTGTGTATTGATAGCGATATAGTTAAATTTATTTTAGCGACGTGACCGTTTTGTGTTGTGTTTAAAATTATGGACGTTTACTTAAAAGTGTAACTCTTAACGTTTTTTTTGTCGGTATACCTTGATTATTTAGGCATTAGTGACAGTTATAATTGAAAATAATATAGGACATTTCACACAAATTGCCCTGATCACAAACTAGTTGCCAACCATGTACTGTGTGTACCAAGAACTACGATACTAATGCATATTATACATAACACCCATTGTAAACTCTACAAATATAAGAAATGAGTAGGAATCAAATCCACGACCTCCGGATACAACGCCCTAGTGGCCTAACTAAAGGGGCGGTTGCGTTTAGCTTACAAGTATTTGAAATTACTAATGCCCGTTTGAATAATTTGAACCCCTAAGTTCATTTAGATTGAGTAGTAGATAAAAAAATGTTTTATTTAAAAAAATATATAGAGATTTTATATTTTACATTGGGTCAAGTGATGTGATTGTTAAAGTTCCACAATCAAGTTTCCACTATCGTCATTCTGTGCTCTTGTGATTAAACAAACTCTTAACTTTAAATTTGTTGCGACCTTCTGCTCGAAAGGTTAGATCAATTATAATGCAGAAGGAGAGGAAATCTGCCTTGTAATATTCCATGTTTCTACCAAACCGTCACTAATTAACAATAAGCTAAAAGTATCGACAACAAATTCTTCAGAAAGATTGTTAAATTCTTTCTTGGTTACCACAGCATCTCATTGAAAATAAATCCCTTTTCATTTCGTCTGTAGGCTCGTTCTATTAAAAATAGCTTATCCTCTTAATCGTGTTTTAAGTATATGTATATATGGGTATATATAAGTATGTATTTATGACATACTTAGGTACTAATGTATGTCATAAATATTATATTTAGAACGGTACTCTACCTGTGTATGTCGATCTCCCAAAGTTTTTGGTAGATAAAGCCTTAAGGCCTTATGCATAAACACTTATTGAATACTTAAAGAACACTCTAGTTAAAATGGGTTTTATCTTCTTTACGCCTATAATTTTTTTTTTTTGCAAAAAAAGAGACCAAAACCTAGTTTAACTAAAGTGTTCTTCAAGGACTCAAAAAGTTTTTATGAATACCTGTGTTAGTTTTTAAGCTCGCCTATGTACATACAATAATGACGCTTTTATACAATAAAGAATTTTCATTCATTCTTTTAACCAACTTCGAAATATATAAAAAAATGTAAAGGTTCGGTCACACTGGTAGTTGGCAACTGAGCGCTCGGTCCCTTTGAAGGACGCTAGGCAAAGTAATTAGACCGTGGAACATAAAAATAAACTGCACCCACACGTTATGCTAGCGGTAACAATGTTTTGGCGTTCGACGTTGTTTAATAATATTTGCTGAATAAAAATAGAATTTATAACCTGGCGAGTTAAGATTTAAATTTATAGGTACTATTATATCTTTTGAGGAGTTTATTTTTATCAAGTGTTTTTTTTTCATTCCAGATTTTATTATTGGTTTGCATTTTAATGTGATTTTTTTGGTATCTCATAATAATAATATTCATATAAATTTATTTTAATTATTTATCAAGGGTAAAAAAATATCCATTACTTTTTTAGTATCGCAATAATAATGTATAAATAATAGATATTTTATCTTAATAATATCTTAATAATGAACCAATACAAATAAATTGGAAATACAGCCAATAAATATAATTTACCGTCTCTTCTTTAATCTCTATATTTTACTTACTTTTAAACTTCTTCAAGATTGTTATGTAATTTTAATAATAAAGCTTGCTCCAATACCTAATTTTGTTGTTGTGTGTGTCGAGACAGATACTCGTACAACATGCGGCAAATGTCAACAGTCAATCAAATCGTCTCTAAGCGCCATAAAGTGGCATTAAATTATATTTTGAAAGTAATAATATTTTGAGAAGATTGAGAGCAATTCGGCCACTTTCGTCATAGGAATATCAACTTTCTATAAAAAATATAGGAACAGCCAGAAATATTTTAAAAGTATATTTAGAAAATTGAGGTTTTGATCAAGAAAAGAAGTAAAATTAGGGAACCAGTAAGGCAAGGGGCAAAAAAAGGAGAGGATCAGGAGTAATCAGGACGTTTTTCTTAAGTTGACTGACACATATTTAAACAAAATGTAATTGCTAAATTAATATAAGCAAGGCAAACTAGGATTCGCATTAACAATCCAAATGGCAGTGGTAAAACTAGAAAATAGTGGGTCCAACAAAAGTTAAATTAACTTATGCATTACCATCCATGGTTAACAATTAGGGAAATAAACAACATACCGGTGTCATAAAAGAACACAAAAACGTTTCGAATACTATTAATTGTGGTCCTTTGTTGGGGGTTTTAAGTTAAACCCATAAACCACAAGGCACATAAACGCTTTAACGATATGTTTTATAATCTGATAATAAAACTTTTATGGTAATCAATGTCAAGGCAACAGTAATCCTTTATCGACTCCATGTTTTACGGAGTTTTTTAAATAAAAAAATATTATTATAATATAACAAATGTTGTAATGTGTGAAAAGAAAAATATATTTGGGGAAAAAAGTTCTTGGCTCTGTTAAAAATGTAAAATCTGCAGTGATCATTTATACTATTTAGACACTTATAATAATAATTATTGTGAAGATTGCAAGAACGTTTAATCTTTGAAGTGTTAACTAATTTAAAAAAATCTAAATTTCCTTTATTTAAATAAATCTATTAGTTTTTTTACGCTTTCCATTTATAAACGAAAGATTACAAAATGAATGAATGTTATATTTACTTAATTTTTAATTTAGTAATAAATTGGTTGCAAAATTATTTTATAATTTTCATACATGCAACACAAAATGTTGAACCCTACCTGTTTTATATCGATTTTTTCGATATGGTGTGAAACTTTTATATAATATTATGTACAACCAAGTTGATACCATACTAATGTAACTTTATCTTGAATTATTCCACAAAAATATTTTTTCTTAAACTTATTTTTTAGTTTCTTAATACATAAATAAGTCCAAGAGTTCATTAACATTTTACCGGTACATTGCAATTAATACATGGTAGATTTAAATTCAAAGTTTTAAGTCGGGTCATTCAGTCAGATGATTGTGATCTCATGTACACAATGATTTGACATCTCAATTCTCAACAAACTCGTAATATAATTTTTCAAAGTCATACTCTTTGTCAAATTTTATAAAACAAGATTGATTATTGTTGCTTAGTTCCGTCAAGGCATTATTATTTATTTGTAACAATGTGATGTTGTTAATTAATTTTTAATTTACTGAAAATTTAATAAATCACGTTTTTTTATAAAATTCTTACTTATAATATTAATTTCTATCAAATTATATATGATTTTTTGTTATTCATACAAGTAGATCAATAGGACAACACAGATTTGATAGCCGTCATTATTTAGCCTAAATTTGATAATTATGTATTTTTAAAGCCACCCTGATGATGCTTCTTATAATTCATTTATTTATGCTCTCATCAATTTTAGTTTAACTTTCTATAAATGTATCTTAAATGTTGATTTAACCGATTATTGAGCTTCGACTAATAATATCAATAGCTATAGCCGGTAATATATAAGATCACAATCAAATGTAATTTTATCATCACCTACTGGAGCGACCTTCGCTAATGCCACGGTGACCCGCCCACCGCTGTCAACGCCTACAATGTGTTACACCACACTACCTGTGTTAACATTAACATATTACAAGAGCTTTTCTATAATAAAACAAATCATTATATCGTTTTTTACGTAATAAATATTATTATGATCTTCAGGTGTTCTAAATCTGAAATTCTAAGCTCTGCCCTGTGAGTCATTGGTTTATTTATTAGTACTGTTTGGGAGCAACAAATCTATAGCGCGGTTGCTACGACCGACTGGTAGCAGTTTCCGCCTTCGACGGACGCCACCAAATTTAAGCTTATGTAATGGTTATCTCTCGTCAGGTGTAGGCCTACATGTTTACATAAACTATTTATAAACTTTCTTATTTTCGCGGCCTCGTAGTTACCGGCAAGTGTGGGTGTCGGTTAACGAACAGTTAAGAGGTTAATGAAGTTCGTCAATCAGACTTCTTCAAGAGGTTGCGAAAGCAGCATCCCGACGGAAGTGAGCACCTGCCGGGAATAGCGTGTCGCGACGTCGCTAACTCCCAGTGTGATTGCGCGATCTCCCGGCGCCGCCCGCGCCTCGTCGTAAATAACCAGTGCTCCCGTCGACCATCGTCACGGTCCACGTTCTGCGACTGGCACTCAATTTGAGGAACTGCGACTTTTATACTCGAGTGCACTTGAATGATGGCATCATCCGTGCGCACGCGCTCTGCATCCCCCAAGTCGGTGTCGTTCTCGCCGGTTCTGGAGCGGAAGTACAGCGCCGACAGAGGTCCCTCGAGTCCTCCTGAGCTCAAATCTTCGGACTGGAGGAGTTACTTTACAGACTTCAGCTCGTACCTTGGTGAGTGATGACTGCGATAGAACTGAGAAAGCGCTCCGATGATTTGGACTCGGAGCGGCCTTGTGCTATATCGGTTTCGATGTTAGTGGAGCGGTAGTCTGTCGGAGAGCCGACATCGTCCAAACAAACAAACCTTGCGCAATCATACTCTGCTATTAGTTCTGATGTCTGAAAGATGTACTTATCATAATAGTCTTTATTTACTGATATGTTCAATTTTATAACAATTTAGAGTATAGATGGACATATTTTTTTGCATAAAAAAATATAAATTTCTAGCATGCATAAACAAAATATAAGTGAGGTTGTTTTGGCGTAGGTGTCGCCTTGCAGATAACCTTGTGGTTCTTAATTGACCGCACTGATACCACTTGCATTGTTTACAGTGTCTTGATGAACTACAATATAATACCTATCCAAGTTAACAATATTATCAGTTACTCAGTTAATACTTGACAAAATCTTGCGTATTTTTTAGATTATATTCAAACAATTTTAAAAGCGGCCCCAGCTTAGTGGTTAAGTCACTGCGTAACTGATAACAAGGTTAAGCAGATGACAACGTGGCCGGACCTGGGATGGGTGGCCGCTTTATACAGCGAGGCTATACTATCTTAAACACCGCAACAAGCTCGCCACTTTTTAGCTGTTGCCTCCGAATACCATCAGCGAAATGAGGACGGGTTAATCGGGAGCTAAAAAGGCACCCTTGATGGTATTTAATTTTAAATATTTTTAGGAATAATATTTTCAAGTAGATTAACAACTTACTATTAGTTACTTAAATTTTCAATGATTAACGGTTTTTTATAAAGTTAATTTTATTATCTAGTCTAGGTGAGTTAATTAACCACTCTAACATTATTTTAATTATTTATTTACCATTTCTTAAGTTTTTCCCAAATATCAGGCAGTTTGAAACGCCTACTACTTTTACACTACACGTCTGTAAATATGTTAGTTTTATCAGGCGTTTACTTAATTATGATAATTAAATATTCACAATTTGTATTGTAAGATTATGTGTATGTATTTTTTTTTTCATATACCTATAGAGAGTTGGCAGGTAATAATTTGTTATTTTCAAAGAATTTTAGAAAAAGGGTGTAAACCTTTAAACCTTATAGTTTGAATGCAAAATTACCTTGTCCAAGGTATTTAATTATATTCATCAGTTTTTGGTCTATGATTGCATATTTTATTACCAATTATTTGTGATGTTTTTAAGAATTAGTTTTTGCATATTTAAATTTGCTCTGATGACTATTTCTGCATAAGTGACAGTTAAATCGTCAGATATTAGTACAAATTCTTAGCTTAAGCGTCATCAGATGACGCGTCTCAAGCGCACGTCTTCATTATTATCAACGCCGCCGCGTCAGCTTCATTACACATAATATTATGGAACTCAGCATAAAGCGCTTTAATTTCTTGTATATTTTCTTAATCTTTGTTTTTATTTATAGTTAAATAACGGAGCCCATTCAAATATGTGTCTTTAATGTTCAATTTGTTAGGTCTTATTTTTAGACGGTTTATTATTGTTTCTTTATTTATTATCATCATATATATTATTATATACATTTTTGGTTATTCACATAAAAGTTACCTACTTACCAAGCTTATTTATGTATCATCACGGGTGCCTTACGGCGCCCGAGACCGCCTAGACGGCCCCAGGGTACCCAGCGGAGGGGTTTTAATCCCATCTCGTCGTAGCTGATGGTATGAGTCTACACCGAACAATTGGCTAGCTCGTTGCGATGTTTTTGAATAGACTCAATAACCCATCTATAAACAGTTTCACAAGTTGGTATAGTGAAACCGGGACCGACAGCTTAACGTGCTCTCCGAGGCACTATAGTGGTGTTGTCAAATAAATGTACATATTTTTTTTAATTAAAAACTCATTGGTACACACCGGGATTCGAACCAGGGACCTAAGTGTTTTTAAGGTCTAACCAACTAGGCCACCAAGCTTATTTCAAATCCAATAACTCTAAATTAACAAGCACACTATCCTATTAGACATGATTTGAATGTAATGTTGAATGTACCTACTTCTTTGCCCTTTAGACTAATCAAATTCTAGTCTTTGAAACTAATTTAATTTTCAGTATTTGTCAATCTCTCTGCTTTAAAAACCATTATTGGTTTGCTTATCACCGCTTGCTATTGTTATTTGTCGTATATTACATTGACTTTGCATCATTAAAACAATCCTGAATTTAGAATATATAAAATCAATATTTAATGAACTACGGTCTTAGATATACATAAAAATTACGCTTAAAAATCTCGTGACCGTAAAAACTTATTTGACTGAACTTCTTCGACTTTAAATAAGTAATTTACGATGAAAGCACTCCAGCGGCTAATTTATTGCCTCAACTCCAGCAATATGTTTATGTGAACAATTGTTCTGTCCACGATTTTTGCGGTTACAGCGCTCACAAAGCTGAATCAGTTCTGTTCGAGCCCTAACAGTGTTGCGCGCCTTTAAGTCCTGGCTGAACGTTTAAATCCAAGCATCGACCTTCGGCTAAAGGATTAAATTTAAATTTAGAATCGCTCCTTAGGGCGCATATACTGATAGTTTTTTTTTTGTGCTTCGTGTATTAAGTGGCCAGTGCAGTGGTTGTGTTGTAGTAAAAATGCATAGAACTCATTACACGGTTAATGATGATATTTATGGTACTATTATAAAACAACATACGAATTTGGAACCTTCTATAGGATATGCCGAAGTATATGAAGCTGTTGATGATTTAGGTAGGTGTTGTTCTTGTAAAATAATAGTATTTTTATTTCTATACCAGTACCAACAATGATATGAGTTAGCTACTATCCGTGTTAAACCTTGGAACTAATTAGTTGGTAGGTATTATTAAATTCATCTCCATAAAAAAATGTTAAAACAAGTTATTTGGCTTTAGAATTCGTATTTACATAAGTTGATTCACTGCACTTGGGTCCTTTTTCTTTTAAACCGCAATTTAATATTCTTGCTAAAGGATAATCATTACTGTGCTACTATTTACTTATTATGACTATATTTAACCAATCTGACTCATAATAACGATATAACGGTTCAATAATATGTATGTCTTTCCTTAGTATAATAAGTTCATTCATTTCTTAACGGGTACCTGACCGATTACGCTACAAATCCTTATCACTGGCTGCATGGGTTCCAAACTGACAATAAGCTTCTTGTCATTTATTAATTTCTCTCTTCTTAAATAGGTCATACTTACAATGATAACGAAAGTTTTATTTTAAATCTTTATGCTAAATTGACTAATTTCACATTATTGTAGAGCAGGCAAAGTAAGGCGTTGAACTCCACAAACTTGTTAGTCAAGGACAAATATTCGATTGGGAAGACCTGTCTTTTGACATTCAAATATATCTAAACCCAATATGGGCTTTAGTGGTATTTCGAAATACATTCAAATATTTTTAACATTCTAGAATAACCCTGTAAGTCCTATAATACCTAAGACAATAAAACTATAAGATTGAATATTCCACTAGATTGTGAAAATGTTATAATTTGATAGAAATAAATATCTGTTCCCAAATTTAACTACTTCAATATCCAAGATGTCAATAATTGAAGCCTGAGGCTCTACCATGGGTTTGCGCATTGTAGAAACGTAACGTATACGTAAATTAATACGTTACGTTTCTACAATTCGCAAACCCATGGTAGAGCCTCTGATCTAAGTTAAGTAACTTTTAAATGAGAGGATTTAAGGTTTAAGGAACTTAAGCTTAACCTTAAGTTTACTAGACATGTTTTCTTAAAAAGGCACATATTATCAGTCCAATTCAATGGGCTTTAAAATTAATTAAGTATTGAATTACCAGACCTTAAATCATCGTCATAAGTACTAAGCCCAAAAAAAACTTTCACTTTTTTCTGTGAGTTTTTCCGCATTCAAAGATATTTTTTGGATTGCAATAACCTCGAAAAATTCCTGTTAACATTAATTATCTTCCATTTAAATTTCTCTAATCATTTTGTTAGTTGCGTGAAGTCAAGCCGTTTAATGTTTGTCTGGACTATATGACATCATTTACTTTAATTAACTATTAACTAAACATGTGTGGCAGAAACCGAATGTTTACAAAAGTAGGTATTTTGTAACTGCCATAACACGTACAATTGAGTAAAATGCTTATTATTTAGTTTCCGACACCATTCTTGCTTAAGTTTTTAAAATTATTTTACGTCGTCCATGCTGTGTATCCTGAAAACAAAATCCTTGATGTCTTCGTATATTATTATATTCCATATTTTAAGTAATATCTTCAATTCCACTTTACTCGAAAACATCTGTCTTTCTTGTTTTGAGATTTGGTGGAAAGGGACAGACATTAAGGATACGACATAAAATACTGCGTTTGTTTTTAATGTACTCGTAGTTGATCTTCGCCACCTATCTGAAACGAATTACTCAGAAAACCGAAATCAATGGAACCCATTAGTCCATTATATATATTGGCCTATATATACAAACGACTGTTACATGCTGATAATAATTTTATAGATAATGTACAAAATATTATCATCACCACTTTTTTAGACTAAAAAAAATATACTTAAATCTTCATTATTACAATTTCAGATGCCCTCCTGGCAGATCTTCAGAACTCAATAAATCCAACCGGCCGAGTCAACTCACCCGGCGGCAGAACACACTCACCAGGTGGCAGAACACATTCGCCAATTAACAGAACACATTCACCAGTTAACAGAACACATTCCCCAGGCGGTAGAACCAGTTCTCCAGGCGGAAGAGGAGGATCTCCAGGAAGATTGAGTTCACCTGGTGGCAGCTTAAGTTCCCCTACTTCTACTGGATATGGTTCTATTAATGGATCTCGAAACATTGGATCGGATTATCAAAAATCAGCTTCGGTATGTTTGCCCTTATAATTATTATAATTAATTGCCAAAAATGGTATTAAAAGAAAATATTTTGATATTAACAAAGGACAGCAATATAAAGTATGGTATATGGTATAATACAATTTTATGCACTTTAAAGGAGTTTGATCTCGAAGACTCGAAGATCGACGAGAAACTTTGACTCTAGAGCATTCCACTTTTTTATTGTGCGACAGTGGCCAGATATAATATTTGCCAAACCCTTTTGTTTTGGTGGCTTGTCCACCATACCAGTAGCTCAGCTATGACTTTTTGTTGACTATTCGTTAGTGCCAACCAATAAGAACCTTTTATTTTTTTAATAAAACTATTATATTGACCGACCTTTTACTTTAGTTGCTAACGACTATATTTAACTTCAGTTAACGAAATTTCGAGGTAGAACTTGAGGATATGAGCTAGCTGTGGATAGAGGGATCAGATTAAAAAGGCCTTCAGATCACTGTCCTTGTCAAATAGCAGTAAAAAGCGCTTAACCATGCAACCTCTTTAAGAACTGGAGCCTTAAAGAATATACAGGTGTATTAGACAAAATCTAGGCGAGGCGACAAGTCGGTTCACCTCAGTCAAAAACGTGTGGCTATTGACAGTTGATAGTCTGTACTAGATACGCTGTCACCTGTCAAAATCTATACTCTTTCAACTGAAGGCGTCGCACCATGTCCCCTGGCATAAATTTTCTCTAATACCGTAGTTATTAATTATTAGAATAAAGATGAAATTTGTCCCAATTCAGCTGTAAAATCGCAGCTGTGTTTTCATTTTAATATATAATGCCCTATTGTACGATGCAAAAATAATTAAAAAAAAATACGGTGCAAAATTTTGATGGCTTCGTTAGCCTTGATGGCGGATTAAAAACTCATACTTTTTAGGCTATGATACGGATTATGGTGCCATTTTACCAAAAAACAGAATATACAAATAAACTAAAACTAACAGTTATAAATACTGGAACAAAATATACTCTCTTACAAGCGCTTAAATCGCTAGTAAAATCTTTAAATATATTCAATAAGGTCAAATAAACTTTTCTATTACAATGCGAAATAAAAAATATAGTCAAGCGATTGCAGCGCCACCTCTAATAAGCTTTGCACTTTCTTCTCCGTTGCTATTGTAGAGTATGCAGCACATATTTAGCCGGTCCGTTCGAAAGGTGTCAACAGTATTCTACAGCATCAATCGTAGTTTGGATAAGAAAACCAGTCGCCTGTATTACAGATAGGCTTCTTTGCCTTCATTGCGCATGCCTGCATTTGATTGGCGTAAAAATGAACTAGGTTCTGAGAATTCCACGCGGATGGATCTTTTAATCATTATTATGTCCAGTTCGACAATCAATAGTCGTCATGACTTCCACTTCTATCTGGCTAGGTGGTTTTATAGACTAGTATAGTCCGTAAATTAGTCATTAAACTATACAAGAAACATTATTGCGCAAAGTTGATATCAAATCCACGTCCTTTAAGGATTAACGTCTGTATAGTAATTGTAAAGTTGAGTCCTGTAACAAATAGCAATAAAAGAGCTTATTAACTATAACTTACTCGTCATGGTCATATAAAATTTGGACAGCTCTCTTTTATGTTATAGAGATACTAAAAAGGCCTTTTGAGAGGGTTCTAAAATGGATTAGGGGTAGTTATCCATACGTTTCTATATCTCTGAATTACGGGCACAAAAAACTTTAAAATCTGTATGTAGATCTTGTAAAAGTAATAGACGTGTTTTACTTTGATTAGTATAGAGTTAAAAAAATTGGCGCATTTTTTTAATATATTATCTGTTACGGGAAATTAATATGCTGGTGTTTTATAATTTAGGAGAACGGGTGCTATACAAATAATAAAACTAGCCCGTTTCAGGGCTAGTTTTTCCATTCATCCGGGTCAGAAAAAGCTAAATACTCGTATAATTATAAATTACATTAATTAATCAAAATTTATAAGATTTCTAACACGGCTATGAGATTTGTAATACTCGAACACCCTTATCTTAAAGTTAGTCAATAAAATTATATCAGTATTATAGGTACTTTTTTTCCTAACATAGCAATATTAAATATCACAACTACCTAAGTAGTTGTGATATTTAATATTGCTCAAAACTTTCCTTGCTCACATTACAATGTTTATGAATTAGTTTAGACAGAATATTATCTTAATATACGAAACCACAACGGTTATTTATTCCTCGTATGATAATGGATGTATGGGCACATCCATTATGCAATAATTATTAATAAATAACGTAACTACACTGGGGCAAATTCAGTTTTTTAAAATGGAGCTTGGCATATGGTTTTGGTATGTACCTACAAAGACCACGAATCAATATATTGTTGTTTAACAGGATTGATCACTCCCATTAGTCCCATTAAGGACCGTTTCAACCAAAAGAGAAACAAACTTATACTGGGGATAGTAATGTAAAATTTTTACGTAGATTAAATTATTAATACTCAGAATAATTATTTATATATGATTTGACATTACTAATCTCGGTATAAGTTATACACACTTTTAGTCGAATCGGCCCTAAGTCAGCTACATGATGCGGTTACAATATGGGTGGCGTCAAAGACGAATTTTCCTTAGGACTCGCATGCTACTTTACTTCAATATTCATACCCTACACAATCTATGATTATCATCAAAAGAAGATCCATGCTCATTGGTCATCTAGTTTCAGGGTGCCGTGCCACGACGAGTAGCTTGCTATGAGTTTTATTAACTATATACGCTGGCGTTTATCAATAGGATCCCTTCATTATTATTTACTAGACACCCGCCTTGTGGAAGCGGCATGTCAAGTTCAAGAATGACAACAACAAACAGTCGAAATAAATTAGTAAGACTGTTTTTGTCTCGACTATACCGGCTTGAGATGCCGATTTACGCTTATTTTAAAGGACTCCATATTGTAGGAAGAAGAAAAAACACAGGATGTTAGAGCTTTCTATTTTTTTTATTGTACGACAGATGTATGAATTGTTAAAGCGTTTAATATGACAAGGTACATCTGTCACAGCATGCGGTGCATTTTTCCACCAAATCGCGACGTTCTGAGTCTAAGGGGATAAGATTGAAAAGCTCTTCAGAGCACTGTCCATGAAACATTTGCGTAAAGGTATAAATAAACCTGTCGCTTTGTTAAAAACAATATACTTACTAGCTTTGTTAAATTCGTGGCAAATATATGACATGGGGTTATTCTGGAGTAAATAATAAATAAATAAAATCACGGGTGCCTATTTGGCTCCCAAAAACCGTTTTAAACGACCTCAGTACCTGCAGTACCCAGCGGAGGGATTAACCCGTCCTCATTTCGCCGATGATATTCGGAGGCAACACCTAACAAGTGGCGAGCTTGTTGCGGTGTTTATGATGAAATAGCTTCGTTGTATAAAGCGGTCACCCATCCCAGGCCGGCCTTGTTGTCATCTGCTTAACCTTGATATCAGTTGCGCAGTGACTTAACCACTAGACTGGGGGCGCTTTTTTATTTTGGAGTAAATATCTATAAAATGACGTACCGCTTAACGTTTTGAACTTTGTCGCAAACTTTATTAGATTATTTGAATAAAATAAAAAATCACGCGTTACCTTGCAAAAGTTAATTTAAACTACTATCATTTAAAAATGTATATATATAAAATAAACTACTTTTTCAATAAAATTATAATTTATTATTAATTGAAAATAGTTTTTATTTTTATGTATATTTTCGGGAAAAACTCAACTTTTTTCTTCTTGTGGTTTGCTAACGGTAGGCACTAGCAGCTATCATTAGCATAAACTTATATTAGACCAGCACCGAAGTACTTTTGATTTATTGTGGTAAGACAATGTACTACGGCGAGTCAACAATTAATTTATTGTAGTTACCACTGATCAATTCTTAACAGTAGAACCCACGCCATCTAACGGAGATTTGTGAAAATACTATTTTGGAGGAGTTCCAAGAAGTTCTTCTTGTTTCACAAAGATGTCGCTTGAGTCGCGTTATTTTTAATGTTTGTTTCAGTGCACATGAAAATTTTTCGTACATTAAAATTGTCGTAATAAATCGCACATATAAAACCCCCGGGCTCACACACAAGTTACATAGTAAGTAGTTTAGGTAGTCCTTTAGTAGAGCCCACAGAAGGATTTTTCGCGCCTCCGTGGACTAGTGGTTGCGCATTTGGCGTTATATCGGGAGGTTGTGGGTCCGATTCCCACCAATGGCAAAGAATATTACGTTTAGAACGTTTTTCTGTAAAGTTTGTCATGGTCTGGGCGTTTATAAAATATAATAAGTATTATATCGTTGTTTCTGGTGCACATAGCCCAAGCCTAGAGCTTAGTTTGTGACCAGCAGCCCGATTCTACTAATAGTTTTATTTCTATTGTATTTGTTTTTAGTGTTAAAACAACATTGATCGCTCCCACTATCCTGGCTAAATGATGTGATTACGAAATGGGCGGCGTCAAAGACGAATTGCATTACGAATATATTTTAATATGCCTTATCGTCAATTTAATTACGCATTTCCTAACCTTGAACAGATGCTACCGTCTCGACAAGAAATCTTCTGAAAACCGGTGAACCCACATACTAAGACCGGAACATGACTAGGTCACTTGGGCGGTGGTAACGAGACCGGTCGGTCGATTGATTTTGTGGGTGACATTAGTCAAAAACTTAGACCCTATGAAATCTTTTTTATGTTCGCCAGTCCTATTCACCTCAAACCTCAGTCCTGTCATCAACATATTTGAGGACATCACCAAGGTTGAGGAGCCTGCATCTTTCCGGGTCCGTGTAAGCTTGTCCTAAGTGTTTGATTGTTTATATGGCCCTTTTAATCGCACAGTAGGTGCTGCCCTCCGCAAATTCCTTTTATGTAGATATTATTTATAGTTTTGTTTATGTTTATAAATAGTATACGTCGAATAAAGGTTTTTGATCCCTTTTTAGTTAATTAATCAGCCCCTTTATTTCCCTCGACACCTTGAACCCAAGCTAGTCTTAACCTGTTGTTTCTGCCGATTTTGTTCTACAATTTAAGACCTCTTCTCATACAAGCTCAGTGATTTAAGAGCCGCTTGGTCATCGCTGAGAAGATGTGTATCCATGGCTACAATCTCCTTTGCACACACTATTATTGCATACATCTTCGCTAAGATATAGGGTAATGTCTTATATCATTGTAACCTTTGGTATGTATTCCTGCACCCGTCCCTGAGATCGTCAACGTTCACAGATCAAAGATGAGACTCTTCGATGCTCATGCTGATTCAACTGCCTAAAGTATTACCTCTCCCCGCGCATGACGATGAGTCGGTAACGCTACCATACATTTATGTAAATCTTTCCCCCGACCCTCAAAAAGAGAAAGAGCACGTATGAGATTATACCTACAAATTAGGCAGCAAAACGACTTTCGGGCCATTTCTATAGGTTTGTGAGAATTTTCCCATTCATCCAATAACAGTATATGTACGACGTATACCTATAGCACATATGTAAATCTAGCCAATAAAATCAGACGGTCAGTGCAGCAACCCATGAAACTGCAGAATTATAATACAAATAAAATATTTTCCTTTCTGGCATGCTATTGTAAACATACGTCGCGTCGGCCTACTTGCAGTTTGTCTGTTTATCTAACTACCCCGACATCTTTGAGCATATCATTCTTAACCTAAATAACTATTCTGGATGGCTAACCTTGCGAATGAGAAATTATTTGACCCAAATATTATGAAGTTGTTTGTACAATTTGTATTAATTTTGTTTACATAATAACAATGTAGGTAGACTTCATGCACGTTGTGATAGTACTTACAAATGCGTACGAATAATTTAATTAATTATCATATTAACATACGGCAAAAAAAATAACGCATATTACATGAAAATGCTATTAGACACAAAGAAACAAATTGATTTTTACCTCTAACAACCTCGCTAAGGTAAACACACCGGTCTTCGCTTATTTACCTATACCTAGCTGACACGCGCAACTTCGTCTGCATAACTTTAACCGTTTACGCAGCGCAACGTAAGCTCCCAAAAGGAACAAAGTTTTCCCCGTTTTCCCAACATTTTTCATTAATGCCCGCTCCTAATGGTTGTAGCGTGATGTATAACCTATAGCCTTCCTTGATAAATGGGTTATCCAACACTAAAATAATTTTCAAAATCGGTTCAATAGATCCAGAGATTACCCCCCAACCTCACAAAATCTTAAAATAATATTAGTATAGATATCATAACTGGTCAAAGTTTTTACATTGCTACTTTTTTTTTGTTTCGTTATAGGGTATTTGACTCCTTTTTTAAAACTCGTTTTATATGATTCTTCATTACATAATAGCACACCTCATTGATATTTGCGGGATGACTACTCTATTATTAATAAATTTCAATGTTAAAGTTTGAATTTCCACAATTGCGCAAAATTTTTTTCGCAGTCTATGTCAAGTGTGACGTCACACGCAAGTAAACAAACAAGCACAGATTAAATAATATCCTATATATTATACTCTATTCTATTTCATCCACATGATTTATATTCTGTGTATTGTTTTGTTTACTTGCGTGTGACGTCACCAGTCATCAACTAATCAAAGATGTTTTTGTTATAAATAAAATTGTAAAAAATATTTAATTTTATTTCGTGTAATCTACAAAAGATATACATAATTTAGTTTAAAATAAAGTGAAATATCTTTTTTACGCCATTGTCTGATAGGATGACCACAATTTATAGTATATTTTTAATGTAGTCAAATAGCCTATTGTGCCGGGTATATGGGCATATGTATAATATACCACCTTACTATTTATATACCCACTGCCTCAGTATAGGTTGCGTTCAGCGTTGTATCTGAAGGTTGGTTCGATTCCATTCCGAAAAACAATCAATTTATGCAGTATTAAAATGGAAGATGATACATTTTGGAGGGGCTCTTTTTCCTAACATTTTGCCAGTTGTGAGAACTAAGATGTTTTCCTCGTTTGCTGGAAATCCCGAAACGTACGTGCGGCTAGAAGCCTTGCCCACATAGTACAGCCTTGAGTAATGTAAATAAAAGGCATTTTTTTCTCGGGAAAAGTTAAGGTATAATTTCCAATCGCTAATGATGAGTTTAAAACACCGATTTAAGTTTATAATTTTTCCACCAAATACCACATGTTCACCGGTAGGTATTCATAAAAACTTCGAGCCATTGAAGAACACTTTCAGTTAAAACAGGGTTTGTGTCTTTTATATAATATTTATTTTTGTTGCTAAAAAAGAGAAATATATACGGCCTTATTCATAAAAACTTATTGAGGCCCTGAAGAACACTTTAGTCATAGGATGTTTTCTCTCTTTTAAGCATAATCAATTTTGCTGCTAATAAAAAGAGACAAAACCTTCCTTGAAGAACATTCATGGATTCAATAAGTTCTTACCAATTCAGGCGATAAAGTTTAACTAAAGTGTTCCTCAACTAAATAAGCTTTTACGAAAATCGTTGATAGTATATATTTTACATGGCATTATTTGACTGCATTTGAATTACAATATATTATCCATTCTCGTCTCTATAAATGACTATTACTTCACCGTCACACAATAATTAATTTGGAACCGTTAATAATGAGTGCATTGCTGCGTTAGTGAGGTGCGCAAGAGTTGATAGTTCCTAGGACTTGTGCCAGAACGTGTTTCTTGGACTAAATCATTTGATCACCCATAACGAGCCACAGACAGAGCGTTACGGAATAATTTTAATTTATGTTCCAAAGTTAATTTAATTCAATACGCTAATCCTAATTTATATATGTTTTGGGATAATATCCGTAGAAAGATTAGACCAAATCTATCCTATTTATGATTAATATGTAATGGAATTTAGTATTTTTTATTTGTCCCCGGCCCGGCTCTGCCCGGGAAACTACTGTACGCTCAAATGCACATATATTTTTTATTGCACGAATTACTTGTTTTATTATGTTTACCGTACCTTTCGGTGTTTTTGGAGGCGTCAATTAATATGCCCGATATTTAGGCTCGTACGTTTTCCTTTTGTTTTAAGTTTCGTATTGGAAAGATAATATCAACCTCTGAAATAAAAATAAATCACCAAAAATTTAATTATTCAATATTCTCTCATATTCAAATGTTTTCTATAAAATATCATCACAGAAAATTAAAAAAAGGAAAACGTCAGCGTTTATTTTCTACCATTTTTAAATATAAATATCGTATTGATATAACAGTGTTATTTTCATGTCATGTTCATTATTTCATAAACTGGTACATGAATTTAATTTTGACACCCTGTGTTACAGTGATTTAATTATCGTATAGGTAAATTATCATACAATAATAATAATAATATGTATCACAATTTACACATATTGCTCCGGTCACAAACTAAGCTTCTAGGCTTGTATTATGTGTACTAGAAACAATGATATTATACTCTCTTTTTGCTATGGATGGGAATCGAACCCACAACCTCCGGATACAACGCCAAAGACGCAACCACTAGTCTACGGAGGCGATACAATAACTAAATAAATATCTTTGTCCACAGCCAACATACCAGAATTCAAGTTCGTTACAAGAGAAAGTAATACCTGTGAAGTACACTGGCAGCACTGCGGGTTACGGCGGGAATCCTCCCCAGTATGGGGGGAATACCAGTGGGTATGGAAGAACCACGGGGGGCAGAGGCAACCTCTCCGAGCTGGACACTCTTCTAGATGACCTAAGTCACGCTAGATATAACTATAATGATAAAAATGCCACATATGGTGATAGAACAGGTGAGCTGATTATATAATTTTTCTTTGGTTCGAAAGTTCCTTATATATATCATCACGGATGCCCTGCGGCGCCCCAGACCGTCTAGACGGCCTTAGGGTACCCAGCGGAGGCGTTTTTGGTCCCACCTCGTCGTAGCCGATGGTATGAGTCTATATCTAAGTGTATTTAAGTCTAAGGTCTAAGTAACTCGCCCACCGCGTATTCCTTATGATAAGAAATAAGGTCAAAATCAAAATACATTTTTGAAAGTGCACGAAATGGTACTGTAGCCTTGTCATTTAGGTACATCTTACACTAATATGACATCTGTTTTCTTAGTCGTTGTCGCCGTCCATTTCGTAACCGTATAGGTATATCGACCACCCCATTTATGGACTTTGTAGTTCTGCTTATCAACAGGTCTATATGTAGTCACATCCCATGCTCATATATATAAAAAAACTAATTCTAATTCCATAGTATCTAATCCAAAATGTATTGAAAATAAATATTATAAATTGCATAAATTTAAGTTACGAAGGTTTCTATTAGTGTGCTATATGATGTTTGGTATAAGTCAACAATTTGCTACTTGGGTATGCTTAATAAAGTTTTTATTTATTACTGATTTCCGTTGTCATTTCTATAGAATTATTGTTTGAAAGGTCTACTAAAAAAATATTTAATTTTGGAATGGCGACGTCTGATGCGCATGATAATATTTTTTTTTTTTTTTCTTAAAGAAACTTGATAATTCACAACATCATTTAAAACAAAGTTTATGAGACTGGAGCCTGAATTAGGCACAAAGCCTGTGTCTCAGGTCTCCAGGATCCCAACCTTATTAACAATTTATACTGATTATCAGAAAAAACAATTCATTACCTATTACAAACAATTACAAATAATTATGAGTACATTACAGATGTGTACTTACATGGTAATTGATATACATAACATTAAATTGGTAAAATAAATAAAAGACAAAATTAAAAAAGAAAATTAAAAAGAAAACAATTATTGCCATGGTCGTGAGTATGTGTATGTGTGTGTTCATGTGGTGAGAGCGTGTGTGCTTAATTGTGGTAGAATGTGTGTAGCAATGTTAGGGTATGAGAGAAAATGTACGAAATTCGTGTGTATGTATTTAAGTTTAGATGTACCTATATAATGAAAAAGAAGGATAATTTAGTTTTATTTAAAGGACATTAAACGATTTAAGAACGCGCACCGACGTTTCATTGAGATGACCTTTTCTTTACCAAAGGTGGTCATGTATCAAATATTAGAAAGCAATTTACTATTATTGCTTATTGCTAAAATGCCTCGGAAAACATGTTATTATTATTATATTTGATTGATGGCAAGTACGCGTATCGCGTAAATATTATTAGTAAAATAAGGATAATAGGAAGGAAAGAAAATGAGAAAGGACTAGGAGAGAATGAGGAATAGCCACATAACCGTATGCAAATAGACAAGTTATGCCAGTGAAGAGGAACATAAAAACCACCAATAAATAGGTACCGCCATTTTATAGAAGGTTAAGGGATTAATTGACATAACATAAACACTAAGATCACTGCGTAAATGCTACACTAAACTTCTCACACTTAAGATCACTACTATTCACTACGAATGCTTATTCTACAAAATTGGTACATTTGGCCGCGTCCTAGACTCTAGACTAGACTAGTTGTTACGCCTTTCGTTAAAATTACTTTAACGGACACTGTGGTGCTGAAGCTAAGGCAACCTGCGATATACTTATATGCTTATACCTATACATCAAATCTTATTGAGGCCTAAAGTGTTCTTTAAACACTTTAGTTATAGTAGGTTTTGTGTCTTTTTTTAGCAACAAAAAATAGTATGCGTAAAAGAGACACACCCTGTTTTAACTTAAGTATTTTTAAGGACTCAGTAAGTTTTAATGAATAAGGTCATTAGTATGCATAACAGTTTCATACTTGAATCATTTTCAATATTTCATCAACAACAAACACTACAAACTATATTGTAATTAGTTTGTAGTAGGTACCTACTTGCTGACTGTAATTGGATTTATTTCAAAGCTTGAGCCAAACATTCTCACGTCATTTTAGTTAAAATTTATTGACGTGTTCATAATTTGAAATTGTTATAAATTATAATTAGGCATGCTTTGAATAGTAAACATATTATTGGCTTTGTACTGAAAATGCCGAAGGACTTTGGTCATTTGATGGGTCAAGTCTTACTAAGTCTTCATAGAATTAAATTGATTTGTATTTGTAGTGTCCATTTTGACGTGCAAAATCTGTCTGATGTCAGCTAAATATACTCTCGCTCTCCGTTCTTTTATTCATTCATTTTTATATTTTTTTTAAAACATTGTCTATATAATCTATACTAATATTATAAAGCTGAAGAGTTTGTTTGTTTGTTTGAACGCGCTAATCTCAGGAACTACTGATTCGAATTGAAAAAATATTTTCGTGTTGGATAATCCATTTATCGAGAAAGGCTATAGGCTATATAACATCACGCTACGACTAATAGGAGCGGAGTAACAAAGAAAAATGTTGCAAAAACGGGGAAAAATTATTCCTTTTAAGAGCGTACGCTGCGTAAACGGTTAAATTTAAACGCGCAGACAAAGTTGCGCGGGTCAGCTAGTTATTCATAAATCTTTCCAGTTTACCTCAAGACGCAACAATAACTTAATTCATCTGTCACATATAATAACATCATCACATCTCTTTAAATTCACACAAATTAATATTGTCTACCAATACTGACACAGTGAAAGAAAATTTTATGACCTTTGGCAAGATTTCCATACTCTCAAACGTATCATCGCACACTGGGCACAATCGCGCCGGCTAACACTTAAATTTCAGAACACGACTTGACCCAGCGAGATTTTCTTTGCTTTGGTTTCTTATTTTTCTACAAAGATTGGTAAAGACCTCACAGTGTAAACTTATTCCTTGAGAACTTCGGGTTTTGGTCCGTTTTTCATCAGGGCTGCGGAATTATTTCAATTAGACGTGCGTCGATCAATTAGTTTATTAATTAATCTGATCGGTTTTATTCTAATATAAACGAATTTAAGGTCACACTACGAGTAGGTGATAGATGCCTCCTATAAATTATTTCAATGAGAAGAAGTCTTTTGCTATTCTTATCTATATTACTCCTGCAATCGCCTTTAGTAGTCTTCCCATCTTTTTGGTTGTCTTCAGTCTTTTCTTTGTCTGGTCTTATCCATTCTGTTATTATCTTATCTATCTTCTAGCCTAGTTCTAATGTCCTGCCCATATCCATTATTTTCTTTGTTGTTCTAAAGAATTAAAAAAGAAAAAGGATTCATATCCCTAACCCAATTCATATACTCCTGTAAACACAAACACTTATTTCATAATTTGTCGTTTATTATTTAATTATGTAGCTTATTACAATTCTACTCAAAAGTGACAACCGCAGTAACTGTATACCACTATTATTTACGCGGTATCTAACTCCAATATAAACTGTTGAGCAATAGTAGCTTTTACTCCCAAATATTTAGGTACATTTCAGAATAGCTAAGAGTTTTCTAGTTCATCAGCGGAGTATATTTCGCGTGATTATTTGACAATGGGTTGTTCTTGGCATTGGTGTGGAGAGTGACAGTCGTCACACCTGCCTCTCTCCTAATTCCCTGTGACCGAGACATAATTATCCCATATTTTTTGGCTGGACATACTTTGGTGCCGCGTCTATTTATGAGATCATTATTGCCTTTACGTATTATTAGTTTTGTGAACTTGTTATTTAATAGTTTTGCCTGTCCCTCATAGATAGATCAAGAAAATGATAACCACTTTATTCTTACAGCAAATCAAAGCTGTAAGAATAAAGTGGTTATCATTTTCTTTCATCGAAATTTACTTTAAATCGACTAATGTATAAGTTTATATAAGCCTATAGATAAGTGCCTGCTGCGCGTTGAGCAAATTTGAAATATTATAATATAGGATAGAATATTATTAGTAATAGAACTGATGAAAAATCCCATAAAAATTTTATAAAAGGCCTGAGACAAAAATAAATCCTGAATCCGACACTGACTCTATTTTTTGCATGAATTAAATTCACTTTTTTAACCGCTTTCGTGGTCTAGTGATAATAAAGAACTGAAACCTCGAGCCCCAGATAGGTACTACAACAACGGCGCGGCGCAACGTTGGCTTAGTATCCGGGGTTCAGTTCCCACTTAAGGTTAAACTATATAAATACATTTTTTCACCACGGTTTACTATGTAGTATCATTGTTTCTGGTACACATAGTACAAGCCTAGAGCTTAGTTTATAACCAGTGAAATATTTGTCAAGTGTCTTACATATTGTTTGTTTCAGACGGGTATGGCAGAACCAATGGAGCCGTCAGCCCGGCAACACCCAGGCCCACGGTAGACTCCCTGTTAGACCAGCTCAGCACAGACCTGCATAATGGGTAAGGTACCACAATCTTAGATAATAATAAGAGGACTCAACCCCCTTACTGTGGGGTTGGGTCCCGCCTGGGCAATGTTCCCCACTGCCAGGTGCGCAGGATTCAATCTTATTTTGTGATTGTGCAGAATTACAGTGGTCTAGTTATTTAGACCCAAGATGGCGCCGATTGCATGTAAACTCAAGTTTCACCTTTAGTCACGCCTAACCCGGGTCCCTCAAATGCGCAAAAACATTTTCTATTAAAATATACTCATAATGCAATTGCTCCCCCCCCCCCCTCAATTATTTTATCTATAATATTATAATAAAGACTACCCAATAGCCCATTTATGAAGAAGGCTATATATATCCTATATAACATCACACTACGACAAAATAGGAGCGGAGCATCAATGAAAAATGTTGCAAAACAGGAAAAAAATATCCTTTTGAGAGCTTTCGTTTCGTGCGCTACGTAAACGGTTAAAGTTAAGCAGACCATAATAAGCAGCCCAATTATGCCCACGTTTATTAGATCTAATTTAGAACTTAGAAAGTCAAACTTGATATTTTGCGATCACGACCTCTTCTGTTTGACGACCAAATACAAGTCAAAGTTTAGCTTTGCTTTTTGTATGAAAACCGAAATTATGACCGTTTTAGTTCGAATGGGTATTTGTCAAATAAAACTAAACAACTGCCAAAATTACAGACGAATTAAAGTTACTCTTGTACCAACTTTTACAAGTAAAATTCTTCTTTAAAATTCATATTGCGAAATTTTCTAAGTTTAATTACTACTATTATAGTAAAACCGTCAAGTGACCCAATCATGTGTATCATCACGGGTGCCATACGGCGCCCGAGACGGCCCCAGGGTACCCAGCGGAGGGGTTTTAATCCCACCTCGTCGTAGCCGATGGTATGAGTCTACACCGAACAAGTGGCTAGCTCGTTGCGATGTTTTGAATAGACTCAATAACCCATCTATAAACAGTTTCACAAGTTGGTATAGTGAAACCGGGACCGACAGCTTAACGTGCTCTCCGAGGCACTATAGTGGTGTTGTCAAACAAATGTACATATTTTTTTTTATAAAAAAAACTCATTGGTACACACCGGGATTCGAACCAAGGACCTAAGTGTTTTTAAGTCCAAGGTCTAACCAACTAGGCCACCACGTATACGAATCTCGTCTTGATATTCTCGTCGAGGTAGTAGTCTCCTTTCATGGTGCGGTTACGAAACGGGAGATTGATTTGACGATAAAACAGCGACTCGTAATGCAAATAAGTACGTCTTTGTCGCCGTCCATTTCGTATTTGCATAATTTAGCCGGCATAGTAGGAGCGATCAATATTGTTAAACAACAACGTATCGATCGGCCCTATTTATGGACTTTGTAGATCTGCTAACCACCAGGTACATACAAAGTCACATGCCATGCTCCGATAAAAAAACTAACATTAACTATTTATTTTAACATTATTAAACTAACATGTGACTTTGTATCTACCTGATGATAAGTAGTCCTACAAAGTCCATAAATGGGGTCGAACAACACATTGTTGTTTAACAACATTGATCGGTCGCACTATGCCGGCTAAATAGTGCAGTTACGAGACGGCGGCGACAATTTATTTTATCCAACCGCCCGTTTCGTAACCGCACTCAGAAAGGAGAATAACTCCTCGACGAGAATTCGATGCAGTAATCTCCTGAAAACCGGTGAACCCACAGACTAAAGCCGAAACGAGACCCGTAGGTCGGCCTAGCAAAGTTGTAGGGACCTTAAATTCCTCCCACCTTTAAACTAAATTAGTATTAATTGAAATAATAATACCTAGGTATTTATGCATTTATTTTGCCGCATAAAGTATATTAAATTATATTTATTATTTTAAAATATTATGTGGTACTGTGTGAAAATAAATACATTGATAGTTGGAGTTCAGTGTTGCTATAAAAAAAAAACTAAATGAATATAATTTTTAAATCTTTTTTTACGTTTTAGGGATATAAAATGAAAACGAAAAACATTATTTAGTTTTATTATTATCTTGTCATCAGTAACATACTTGAAAAACATTTTATTAGACGCTTGTTTCAATATTTATTTCGTTCAATCATTGTATTTTTTTCAATTGGCAAATTTCCGAATTTTCGATAAAGTTTAGCTTAAGTTAAATAAGTAGATGTGGCATAATATCTACACTAAGAAGTTCTAATTTAGAACTAGTTTAAAGCTTGACGAAATATGAACCTAATTAGAACTAATAACAAAGTGGTCATAATCAGACTGCTGGGCAGGTCAATAAGTGCTTAGAAATTCTAAGATATGGGGCTCGATCGCTATTCGTTGGTTTTTAGTAAGCGTAATTCCTAACTAGATATCTGTCAAAGTTGCAGCCATATTCATCGATTGGTTTTGTTTCTATCACCAGTTTAAGTAAACAACTGGTGTTGATTTAAAAAAATGGTTAAAAGTGAGTTTAGAGCGGATATTAAAAATTATTAAAAGGCTTAACAACAAAAGAAATAAAAGCTGAATTGGATTCAGTTCATGGCACATCTGCCCCTGTATTTGCAATAGTTTATAATTGGATAAATGAATTTAAACGTGGCCGTACACCAACAGAAGATGAACATTGCTGCGGACGTCCCGTAAACGTGAGAGTTTTATATACGTGGTGGCCGAGTTGGTTAGACCTTGGACTTAAAAACACTTAGGTCCCTGGTTCGAATCCCGGTGTGTACCAATGAGTTTTTTAATTAAAAAAATTATGTACATTTGTTTGACAACACCACTATAGTGCCTCGGAGAGCACGTTAAGCTGTCGGTCCCGGTTTCACTATATCAACTTGTGAAACTGTTTATAGATGGGTTGTTGAGTCTATTCAAAACATCGCGACGAGCTAGCCACTTGTTCGGTGTAGACTCATACCATCGGCTACGACGAGGTGGGATTAAAAACCCCTCCGCTGGGTACCCTGGGGCCGTCCAGGCGGTCTCGGGCGCCGTAAGGCACCCGTGAAGATATATATATATATATAAAAAAGTAATTATGAAACCCTTAAATTAGAGGAACAGATCTGTCAAAGTGCATTGAACTAGAAGGAGATTATGTTGTATGTTGAATAATAAAAATACCCAAAAAAAGTAGTTTTCTATCTTTTTCTAAAAACTTATTGACCTGCCCTCGTAGTTGTAATTTTTATTTCGCCACACATACACACAATAAAATAAAAAAAAATAAGAACTTAAAATTTAAAGCTATTTTAACTGCTGTGTAATGTCTACATAATTGAAAAATAACAGCGTGTTCAGGAGTTATTGCCAATAGATTTTGCAACGTTCGGGTACCACTCAGCGAGATTAATGGAAGTCTACAAGACAATCAATTATCAGTAACGAAGATTTATTCACTTTCAGCTGTAAATATTTGCTCTATTAGTGCCAATTTTAATGTAATTTTGAACATTCTTTTAAAAGCTAGAAAAATATTTTAGTGTTATTGAACTTTTGATTATTTTTACATACATACTTACATAACATCAGGGGTCTTATTCAATCAAATAACAAGGATATCAAATGCAAAATTTGACACATTTTGTATACAAATAAGCCAAATTTGAGCTTTGATATGAAGTTGATAATAAGATATAGCACATAGTACAAGCTTGCAGCTTAGTTTGTGACTAGAGAAATATGTGTAAATTGTCCTACATATTATTATTATATATACTTACATAACATCGGGGGTCTTATTCTACCAAATGAAAAGGATATCAACTGGGTATCAAAGGCAAATTTTGACGCACTTTGTATAGAAATAAACCAAATTTGATCTTTGATATGCAGTTAATTTGATATCCAATTCATTCAGTAGAATAAGGCCGTATCCATTTTAAGCTTCGTTAATTTTTTTTTTGCCAAAAATGTTTAATGAGCAAAAAAAAACGTCGTCTCAATATCACCTATACACCTTAGTGTCTCCTTGTCCAGAATTTTTGATGAGCAAAAATACGCCATCGTCACTTTGATTTTGCGAGTACCCTTCATTACTTTTCGGGTGGGGATTTCATCCTCCAAACTGTCCCTATGGCCCGTGTTACAATGCTGAAATATGTCATAATTTTCAAGTCTTAATTTATTTAAACACTTATTATTATATTGCACAGTTAAGAAAAGTTATGTACAAAGGCATTATCTACCAGTACGAATTTTACTAAATTTTAATAAACACCCGAACACTTGGCCCGTTTTATTAACGACTCAGTCCACTAACAGCACAATCACGGACTTGATTCTACTATATGAATTGGATTTCAAGTGATAAAATGTGACACTTTTAGTATTGGAAAATTAAAATATACTTTGATTCCAATTGAGTCCCTGCCTAGCTACAACTACTCGTATATTAACATTACGAGATTTTAATATTAAACGCAAGTGGCCATTATTAACGGCATCCTTTGAAGTTACGGTTTGTCGTAAAACTCTTGTAATGATCTGAGGTCGTTTGCGGTGTTAACACATACCTACTTGTTACAACACAACTTTTCATTGTTTACATAATAATGCTGTTTAGTGACCTATTTTGTGAATGCTGCTATATTTTTTTAATTTAGTTTCCGATAGTTTTTAAAATTTTAGGGTTCGTTGTTTTAGTAAGTTAAACCATAATCAACCAAAAATAAAGTTTTTTAGAATACGTAGTTACTTACATTTTTTTTTTTTCGAATATAACCATTTGTAACAATTATTCCATATGTCATGGACATTCTTTTATTGCAATTTTACCATGTAGTTCCGAACATCACTGCCTCCAACAAACAATTATATAAACCATACTTTTTTTCATATTTATAAATTATTGTTTTTTCCTATATTATTTATTTATTACGACTCTTTAAATGATTAAGTTGATGTGTCTTTTATTCTAAACTGGAACACGATACAATATATTAGATGCACAGAAATTATAAATTTTATATGAATCATAAATTTATGAATAAAATATTTCCATATTTAAGATAAAATAACATACTAGTTTTTTTCCTCATGATGTGTTTATTATATTTATCAGGGTGGGTCATAAAGTAATTTTGTTTGTTCCAGCTGAAATCAGGGCCGTGTGAAATCTTACATGTATTTTAGTAACACGACTAAAAATAGCCGACTCCATTGTAAATATAGGCGATTTTTATGTCTATGTTCTCGTTCATATTGAATTTTTAAATTGGGTTTAAATTATTTTGGATTTTTTAAACCCATATTGTCCTGACAAACTAGGTAGGTATCTCTAGGTACTAAGTTTACATATTAGGTACCTGTAAATATTAGAAATTTCAAAAATCACAGCAATTTAGTATTTTGGTATTATTTTATTATTAACTAGGTATATTTATTTTATATTATATACAAACAAAGCGACAAGCTTGCCACTTGTTCGTTTTAGACTAAAGTAATATCATCGGCGGTGACAAGTTGAGAATAAAAACCCCTACCTGCAGGATACATACATACAAACTTTTTTGTCTCCAGACGTCGTCGTGGGTTCAATTCCTACCCATGGAAAAAAAAGGACGTTTAACATGGTCCGAGTATTTATAAAATATAATATATATTAGAATCGCTGTTTCTGGTACAAATAGTAGAAGCCTAGATATATGACCTGGGCAATATATGTCTAATGTCCTTTATATAATTATTATTTGCAAATAACATCCATGCTCTGAGAGGAAATCGAATCTTCAACCTCCAGAATGCTATATTTTTTTCTTGTTGCGAATAGTATATCAGATAAAAGTTTATTAACTCATTTATAGTAGTGTAATGAAGAGCTTATATGAGTATCGAGTTACTTTTCGTAGCGCTGTATACTAGACTTTTATTCTAAAGGTCGAATTTTGACGTTAATTTATTATTTCCGCCGTTAACAGCTTGTTCTGAATATTTTTAAACATCACCGCGTGTAGTTTGACATTGTAGAAAATAATAATAAATATATGATAATAACACTTCTTATTTTAACAAGGTTATTATATTTGTAAAATTTATTTACGTTTTTCTGACATTTCCTTGATGTTAAAATTATCCGGTTCGAAGGACCAATTTTTTTTAAAGTTAATCAAACGTTGATCAAATTTATACGTGATATGATTTTATATAACAAAGCTCATGTTTGGTGTAATGTCACGTTTCCATCAATCATGCATCTTGTTAACTAATTTGAATCATAGCTTAATTTCATTGACGTTCTAGAAACTGGGGTAAAGCAATCAATGGTTTAATGGGTAGCTAGAGATATTCTTGATAATATTTCATGCGCTTGACTAGTAAAATGGAGTCAATTAATGACTAGTAAGTTAGAGTCAGCGAGGTAAACTATTGAAATAGAAATTATCTATGTATTTTCGTCTATATTGCAAGTTTTTTATGAACGTGTTTTAATATTTTTGTGTTATAATATTATTAATATACCTAATTAATTTAAGGATTTCATATATATATAAGTACCGCAACAGCCTCCGTGGTTGTTGCGCCTTAGGTGTTGTATTCGGAAATCGTGGGTTTGATTGAAAAAAGTATTAGTACGTTTTTCTACACAGTTAATGGTTTGGGCGTTTATTGATTTATTTTATTTTATTCAGGAAAACAAACAATTACACAATATTTATTACAATTTAAATATAGGTATCTGAGTTACTAATTGTATATTTTGCGTTTACAAAATATAATATAATAAAATATAATTGCGTGGTGGCCGAGTTGGTTAGACCTTGGACTTAAAAACACTTAGGTCCCTGGTTCGAAGCCCGGTGTGTACCAAAGAGATTTTAATTAAAAAAATTATGTACATTTGTTTGACAACACCACTATAGTGCCTCGGAGAGCACGTTAAGCTGTCGGTCTCGGTTTCACTATACCAACTTGTGAAACTGTTTATAGATGGGTTATTGAGTCTATTCAAAACATCGCGACGAGCTAGCCACTTGTTCGGTGTAGACTCATACCATCGGCTATGACGAGGTGGGATTAAAACCCCTCCGCTGGGTACACCGGGGCCGTCTAGGCGGTCTCGGGCGCCGTAAGGCACCCGTGATGATATGTATGTATGTATGTGTAAAATATAATATGTATTATTTATTAGTCGTTGTTTCTGATACACATTGTACAAGCTTATGACCAGGGTAGTATGTATAAAATATAACTACATAAAAAAAAGTAGCTATCTTTATACATGGTGAATTTGAATGGGTGTACTTTGGGCTAATATGATGTTCTACTGATCAATACGAACAACTTTTCCCATGGAACCATGTGTCGCAAATGAAAAAAAAAATTGACTTCTCCATACAAATTAGTAAAGTTAAAATGACCAATTTGTATGGGGAAGCCATATTTTTTTTTCATTTGCGACACATGGTTCCCTGGGAAAAGTTGTTCGTATTGACCAGTAGAACATCATATTAGCCCAAAGTACACCCATTCAAATTCACCCTGTATATTAGTACTTTCTTCGTAGTTGTTTCTGCAAGCATAAGATATTTAAATAATCTGTCGTGTTATGCAGCAGCAATTGGCATGGCTCGCCACTCCTGCGCAGTTCCGCGGTGTAATAATTGGTATAAATGTCTTGCAACCAACCCACCTGTCGCTTCAGACATGTTGCATTATTTACTTACATGAATGGATTAGTTCCATGTCATAATAGTTTTATAAAACATTGCGAAATGCATTCGATATATTTGTGTTTCTTTTATATACAGAACTTATTTAAATAAATTATAAAGATATAATTTATTTAGTAGAAAAATAATAAACACCCCACAGTCGATTCATTTTTATGGGCTATTGTATATCACCATTAAAATATGATGATTTTTAGAAAATAATGATGGAATATAAACAAGCAATTATTGTATAATAATTTTATAACGAACATTCTAAGCCTCAATTCTCTTAAATTAACTTATTTCAATCGAATCGTACTTAAATCATATTCATAACAGAATTACACGCTATTTTTTGACAGGTATTCTATCACACTATTCTATGGGCGATTAGTTAGCACAATACGAAATCTGACAAATTATACTATTCGGATGCAATTATGACACGATTGAACTAATGTTAATATTAATTGAACCGAAGCCCTGTTAATGCAGAAATACACGTACAAAATTTAACACGTGTAGTTCTAGAAACTTGTATATTTGTTTACTTTTAGGTATTTACTTTTAATAGAGATATTAAACTTTAGAGTGATCTATATTACTCATATGCCACTATTGTGACCTGTTCATACATTCTAAATTAATTCGGTAGTACAGTCTATTGCTATAAAATTTCAAGTAACCAATTTCGATACCATTTTCAAAGTATTATTTTAATTTTTGGTTAATTTCTTCGTAAACCATAAAGTATAATATTTTCAACTTCTATAATTTTCAAAACAGCACATCATCACCAGCTGGCACCCTAACGCGTCCTGGCACCAAACACGTGACGGTCACAGTCCAGGAGACCGTGGTGGAACCCGCAGAGGTCCAGCAACATGTGGTGCCGGCCACCAGCACTGTGACGCGGCACCACCAGGGATCCACTGCTACCCGGGACCTGGACGATCTTATGGCATCGCTGTCTGACTTTAAGGTTAACCAGGTCAGTGCTTTTAGTGGATAGAGAAAATATATTATGACAACTGTTACAGTCGTCTAATTATTGCGTGCTTTGGAAAAGAAGTCCGACAGAGTACGTTTATTGGCTGTTGATGATAATTGCAATTAATAAATAACATTGAAAGCTGTATGTGCTAATTTATGTTGGACCTTGTAGTACATAGTAAATTTATTAGTTTCAAATAAAAGCTATCTATAACTCTCTAGGGGACGGCAGCTGCTCATATTTTGTGTCACAATATTTATATTTGCACATAAAGTATTGGCAACTCCTCAAAATTGTAACAGCGCGTGAGGGAAACAAAACGCGGCCTATAGTATTTTTTCTGAGATATCCTACGATCGCTTCGTCCATAAATTTATCAGTACTGCCATCGATATGTTCCGCCCTCGAACGTCCAGGGCCACGTCGGCACACTGCACTATAGCATCATGCTTTTCCGTTATTATAATATTTACTAGTCGCCTTTCTTGGTCCACATCTGGAAATAGCTCAACTCGGAGCCCCACTCCAGCGATCGCTCCGTCTCCCTCGCTCTCCTGCGATCTATTGATAGACCGGAGCGTTACATCACAGGAAAGGGGGGGAGGTTATAATATTAGAGTGTAGTTAGAGAGTCTGGTTGGGCGCATTCGCTCCAGCTCGATCCGAGCGGAGAGTCATCTGTGTGTGGTACAGGTCGGCGGCGGCGAAGGCGGCACGCGTGTGGTCCGAGAGCGGCGCGCTTGGGAGGAACACTACCACAGCGGCCAGCCCGCCTCACTCGAGCACATGTTAGGCTCTCTGCGCGCAGACATGAGTCGTCAAGGGGTACAGACCCCGCAGAAGGGATGCTGCAACGCCTGCGAGAAGCCCATCGTTGGGCAGGTGATCACGGCGCTCGGCCGCACCTGGCACCCCGAACACTTCACGTGCGCGCACTGCAACCAGGAGCTCGGCACCAGAAACTTCTTCGAGAAGGACGGCCGTCCCTACTGCGAGCCGGACTACCACAATCTCTTCTCGCCGAGATGCGCCTACTGCAACGGACCCATCTTGGATGTTAGTTTGTTCATTGTTATTCTGAATTATATTCGGACCTCGGAGCTTCGGACTCAATCACCGCCCTTTGATTACAGAAATGTGTAACAGCTTTGGAGAAGACTTGGCACACGGAGCACTTCTTCTGCGCCCAGTGCGGGCAACAGTTCGGCGAGGACGGGTTCCACGAACGCGACGGCAAGCCTTACTGCCGTCTCGACTACTTCGACATGTTCGCGCCCAAGTGTGGCGGCTGCAACAAGCCCATCATGGAAAACTACATCTCCGCCCTTAACTCCCAGTGGCATCCAGATTGCTTCGTCTGTCGGGTACGTATCTCTCACCAACCGCTCTAGATAGAACCCAGCGACAGGTAAAAGTGACAGACAGGTCAAGTATAAAATTTCTTTTTTTTTAGCATTTATAATAATCTTTTTTATATTGAACAGGATTGCCAAGTCGCGGTCAAAGGAAAATCTTTTTATGCAATGGAAGGAAAGCCGGTGTGCCCCAAATGCGTCGGCGTTGATGAGGATGAATAAACATCGATACCCCCCCCCCCCCCCTAAATGGATGCCCCTCCCCAGTTTTTTTTCAGCTATGCTCGCCGAGTAACAACGAATGAATGAGAGTATGAAATGTATGCCCTAAACATTGATGTTATTCTCTAATACGAGATCAATCAATACACACTTATATTAAATTAGGAGGTTAACACTAAATAGGCACATACATGGTTAGGAAAATTGTAATATATTTTTGTAAAATGTAATGTTAAGGTTTTTACAATAAAGAGAACAAAAAAAAAACAAAAAAAAACAACAACAAAAAAACAAAATCAAATACTTATACAGAATAGTGATTGGTGCGGAAGGGTTGCGTCCGAGACAGATTGACGTGTGGTCAGCTGTCAAGGCCGGTCGATCCCACTCACGCGCCGATCAATGCATTTCAGTGGCAATGAACTGTTATCAATGCACGTGTTCAAGGTCATTAGAATGCGTCCTAAACGTGAAACGGGTCAAGTTCTGTTGGGTTTAACGTTTTCCCTCGGTTTTGTAAACTCGTATGACATAAATAGCCGCGGATGACGTCACCGCGTCTGCTCCGTACGCAGGGACCGTAAATCAGGTCGCCATTGTTTACTCCGCTACAAATATATTTTTCATTAATGTCGTATACTTTTATAAAATAATTAATTTATGTACTTTAAAAGAGATTAATTTGGCAAATATATATTAAATGTGACATAAATTGTTGACCAAAAAACAATTAGGGTCAGATTTTTATGGATATGCGTAATCGCTGCCAAAGCTGCTGACGTAAATTTTTGGGAGAAGGCTAAATTACAAAAAGAATGTACTCGTACATACAGTATTTATAAATACGTAAAATAAAGGTGCACATACACATACTGATGTGAACGAATGCCTTATTGGTTTTAAACGACTTGCTATTCTGCCCGCCCATAATTGCAAAAAATAGCGTGCTTTAAGGCGGCCACGATTAATATACTTGTATACTAGATCAAAAATGTTAGTTATTTTAATTCAAATTTTATATTTTATCGGAAACGGTATATATCTTTGTTAGATACAAAGATATAAATAATAATAATATAATAATTGTAAGCAGTCCTACACAAGTCCTGGAATAGAGTTGATAAATACATTGTTGTGCATAGGTCGCTCCCACAATGCCGGCTACATGATACGGTTACAAAAAGGGCAACAATAAAGATAAATTTCGTAGCTTCTTTATCGTCAAATCAACTACCCGTTTAAACAATTTTCATATTAATGACAGACTAAAGGAACAGTCGCTAGCAGCGCCCTCTGGATTTAGTTTTGCGTATAACCATTGTATTTTTTATATATTTTTTTTAATTGATTAAGTATGTTTGAGACGAGTTACGATAAAAACGGGGGAATAAATATATTGGGTGATGGCATAAGGTACGCGGTGTTCTTCACCTAATCACTAAATAGTATAATTTGCCTTTGTCGCTACCCATTTCGTAACCGCATCATTTAGCCGGCATAGTGGGTGCGATTAATGCTGATAAACAACATTGTTTAGGAAAACATAGTAGTTCGTTATAATAATTATACAATTTGTAGGTTGTACTTTTTTTTAAATATTAAATGACTCTTTTGATACTGGCTTTTTGTTTTAAAGTTTTTATAGATACTTTTATAAAAAAACTTAAATTATTTTATGCTGCTAGCATATTACATATTTTAGTATCATTTTATGTTATTTATTTAATTTGTTTATATTTTTAAAGTCTATGGTTATGATAAATAAACAACATCAATCGTGTAATTTTTTATTCTTATTTTTTTTATCTCGAATTTAATATTATAATTTAGTTAAGGACTAGGTAGGTGGTTCTTCAAAGACCTGTTACTCTATCCTAGCTTAAGTACTTATATATTGTGCCTATGATGTTGTATCTAGAGGTCGTGGGTTCGATTCCCACACATGGCAAAAAAATATTAGTACGTTTTTTCTGTAGAGTTTGTCATGGTGGGATGAGTAATATTCAAAGTTTATTTTTTATTGGAACAAGACATGTGACTTTGTATCTACCTGGTGGTGAGCAGTCCTACAAAGTCCATAAATGGGGTCAATTGTTCTTAAACAATATTGATCGCTCCCACTATGCCGGCTAAATTATGCGATTACGAAATGGGGGGCGACAATGACAAATTGCATTACAAGTATATTTTAATATACTAGCTGCCTTATCGTCAATCCAATATTGTCCTTAAACAATATTGATCGCTCCCACTATGCCGGCTAAATTATGCGATTACGAAATGGGGGGCGACAATGACAAATTGCATTACAAGTATATTTTAATATACTAGCTGCCTTATCGTCAATCCAATTACCCATTTCGTAACCGCAAAGAAAGGAGACTACCACCTCGACAAGAAATCGATGCAATAGTCCTGAAACGGCGAACACACATACTAAAACCGAAACATGACCGGTCGGTCGGCCTAACGAAGTTATATTTTATTAACCGTTTGTTTACAGGAATGCCGAGAGCCTTTCCACGGCGGTTCGTTCTTCGAGCACGAGGGGCAGCCGTACTGCGAGACGCACTACCACGGCAAGCGCGGCTCGCTGTGCGCCGGCTGCCACAAGCCCATCGCCGGCCGCTGCATCACCGCCATGTTCCGCAAGTTCCACCCGGAGCACTTTGTGTGCGCCTTCTGCCTCAGACAACTCAACAAGGGAACCTTCAAGGAGCAAAACGACAAACCTTACTGCCACACTTGCTTTGACAAACTTTTTGGTTAGGTCATTTAAGAAAATGCAGTTTTTGAAGCTGAAAGTTTGTGAAGTTCGATAAAATATATGAATGTCAGAAAGCAACGCAATGCACTACCTGTCTGAATAACAACTCTAAATATGTAAACAGAACTATAATTCTCGGTAGTAACGGATTTACACATTGGCCAGCAAGCTATTCAAATCTTGCTACCAAATTGTTTTAGGTGACGTAGGTCAGATTTTTCAATCGTCAGTTATAGTTATTTGACAGTTAACTTGTATGAAGGACTGTAAATTTTTATCATTCTCCATACAATTAATTTATCTGTTGAATAACTTTAGTTGACCATTGAAAAATCTGCCCTTAATGACATTTAGTTATGACATATAAATATGTATAATATTTTCATTTTCTGTAAGGTATTGAAACAAAATTGCCCCAGATTTGCCACTGTTAAAATCTGCCGTCCTAGGCCTACTCTGCCTGCTGGTAAATCCGCCATTGATTCCTGACAAATAACTTGAACATTGCCCACGTACTTGCGTAGAAATTAATTGTCTAACAAATGCACTTTATTTTATTCCCAAAAGTCTGCGCGATATTACCCCCACTACGCGCAAGTGTTCGAGTTAAGTTTGACCGCCTCCGTAGACTAGTGGTTGCGCCTTTGGTGTTGTATTCGGACGCCCTGGGTTCGATTCCCACTCATGGCAAAAAATATTAGTACGTATTTCTGTACAGTTTATCATGGTCTGGGGGTTTATAAAATATTATATGTATTATATCGTTGTTACTGGTACACATAGCACAAGCCTAAGGCGTAGTTTGTGACCAGAGGAATGTGTGTAAAATGTCCTACAAATTATTATCATTATCTATCTATACCCAATATATGTATTCATTGCTATCCTACTCGAGAAACACAAGAAGAGTAGACATTGAAGGTGTGGTGAGGTACACTACTCATACTAACTGTTTTAACTTCAGACAGACAGGTGGTATAGCGTTTTATGAATTGCCCCACATAGACTATAAATTAAATACTTCAGGCTCATATTAAACGGGGTAAGTAGGATTATATAATATACAGCTTGAATTTGAAAGGTTGTACTTTGGGCTAATATGACGCTCTATTGATCAAATCAAACAACTTTTCCCAAGGAACCATGTGAACCAATGGCTTCCCTATACAAATTGGTATTTTTCTTTTTATTTGCGACACATAGTTCCATGGGAAAAGTTGTTCAATTTGACCAGTAGAAATATTAGCCCAAAGTATAATCTCTCAAAGTCACCATGTCAGTAAATAAGGTCTAATGTAAGAATATTTTTTGTATAAATACTAACAATTAGTTCTCTTGAAACATAATTTACTAATAACGAATTATTTCTATCGAATCGACATCGTATTTATAAAATATATTTTTAAAATTCCTTTGAGTGTGGCTAATTGGTAGTACAATAACAGAAAAACGATTAAAACGATAACGAATCATTTCATTTGTACATATTGAGCAATTAAGTCGAATGCGAAGTGATAAGAAATTTGTTTACAAAGTAAAAACTTATTCCACATAAACCAACATCGTGGGAATTTTAAGAGTTTATTTACTAAACTAAAATTCTTAAAATTCCCTAAAAGATTTACAGATAGTCGGTTTCTAAAAGAAAAATATTTAAACAAATTTAATTAAATCGTCCGATTTAATTAAATTTGTTAAAACGTGACTGATAAAATTAAAATTGACGTGACAGCTATCAATCATATGCCTGATTGATTTTTTGATAATCATAAAATCATTTTACTATCCTTTTAGAAGAGCTCTGTAGTAGACGCCCATACAAACGTACTTCCAATATTACAACTTGCCTGTTAATCGAAGATCAATTATTATTTTTATGTTGGTAATTGTACGTTAACATCTTTTTGTTGTGGATAATAAATGCTTTTATATTATATAAAATAAATTACAACCCAACACAAATAGTCCGACACAATACAATGACCGACAAAAATATTATTTTAATTCTGCGACAAACTGTAATCGAGTAATAGGAAGTGCTAAAGCTAATTTTGTATGGAGAACGCAGACTTCACGTTTACGTATGCAGTGCCCTTAATAACAGAATTGTAGGATTAACCTACCTAAAATATAAGTTTATAAAATGTTTTAATTATAGTAATCAATAGATTATGTACGTGAGGTTTCATCAATTATGTAATTGATTTATTATTATTTAGGTTTTGATTAAACTTTATTGTTAAAAGCTTATCCATTAACTTAAATGTAGGTTATCAGGCAAAGCCATCTTGTCCCTTATAGATTTATCAATCAATTGCCTGATCCATAGGTAATCATTAGCGCATACTTCAAAAACACTGTATTCTTATCTGTTTTAGAAAGTGTCCTGGACAATTTGAAACTAGGATTTTCTTGTTTGAGGCATCAAATGTAACATGGATGTAAAGCTAAATATATAAGTGAAGTATTTAGTTCTCAGTGTTTATCGACCTTATAAAATGTAAAGAAAAATCTTATTATATTTTTCCAAAAAAATAACTGCCAATTAAAATTATATATTGTAAGTATATTAAATAATTAAAAATATAGTTCTAATAAACTATATAAAGAATCAAAGATTCTTACATCTACTAATGTGCAAGTAATTTACGAATGTTTGTATAATTTTAGATCTTAAATTGCTTTGCAATAAACTTTTAGGCTGTTTGCTTATATATAATATTTTTATTTAAGAAGATGTGATGAGTGCTGCAGATTTGGGTAAAAAACCTCTTTTTTTATTAAAAAGCCAACAGAATTACTAGTTAAATAGAGAATTAATCCGACATATTGCAAAAAAAAAACATTAGAAACTACCAGCTGTAATATAGGTAGGTACAGTCGGCCGAATAAATTGATCATCACCCTAGAATCGTGACCCAATAAATGTGAATAAGATTTAAAAAAATAAAGGTTTTTTTACTACTTTATGCTGGCTAATTAATGAGACAAATGAAATAATAAATTGGCTTCGCCTTGTTTATTTTTAACATTACTAGTTTACATGTTTCCAGTTTTTTATTTGATCAATAGAGCCCATTAAACTAAGAATAATATTTGGAATCACCCTAATTCCTAAAATCGCTTATAAAACGAAATGTCAAACGTGTTCGTTGCTCCGTGATTGCTTATAATAATAAGCAATCACGGTTAACAATTATGTTGTTACTTTTTGTTGTTTGTATGGCGGCAGCCATCTTTTGTTCTCCTGTTTGAAAAGGCGATTTTAGGCATTGGGCGGCTCTATATATTTATCCAAGGTAGAGCCGCATAAAGCATTATAAACTAAAGCATCGTTTTTCAACCTGGGGTCGCGACCCTTGGGAGGATCGTATTTGATATTAAATACTTGTAATTTGTTGAAAAATAATATATAGACCTCTAAACATACAGTATAAACAAAGGATTCGTTTATTAAAGTAATGATTTTTAGTGTAGAGTTATAAATTTATTATAATTTTATAGTGAAGGGGTCGCGAGAATTTTTACTTGAAATTTTCGTGGTTTGCGACATAAAAATGGTTGAGAATCTATGGCCTAACTAAAGTATAACCCTTCAAGGTAACCATGTATAAGACAGTAGGGTCTGTAACTAAATTCAGGTGATGTACTAAGTGTGCTGATAAAGGTCCCTATTCACGGGCACTACTTTTGGAATCGTTCCACTCCAACACCCCAAATTAGCACGAGCGTGGCGCGGCCAGGCGAATATCCACAGTTTTTGAATATTCACGACAAGTTATTTATTTAAAATTCTTTATTGCACAATATTGTACATAGGAGAGCTTAATGCCTTGGGCATTTTCTACCAGCTAACCTTTGAGAGAGTGAAATATGCTTAGGGTGCAGAACTTTTCGAATAAAGAAATTATCTTTACAATGGTGCATAACAATACTTAAATAATATAATAAATGTATGCATAAACATATACACCATACCAAACACAAATTGTTACAAGTTATTGCTCTAATTTGGAGTGGAGCGAATCCAAATGGAGTGCCCGTGAATGGGGACCTTAACGTGTCAAATGTCGGGTATTTTTTTGTAAAGAAAAAATATTATTTAACGGTAACGGCTACTTATAGAGGTCAGTAGATTTCCCTTCATGTAGAAATTATAATAATGAAATTATATTCTTCCATTAGTGCATAATTTATATTGACTAGACAGCAGGTTTTGCTAAATGAAACTTAATATATTTAGGTGCCAAATATTACATAAACGACAGCACTTGTTATCTCCCACTTTTTTTGAACACAGCAAAATACAATATAATAAATTAATTAATTTGAAAATTGCCTTGAAGGTGACAGGTTTTTAATGTTAGTTGTATAATATGAATGTAAGATAGATACCTACTAAATTATCTGTGAAGTGGCGAAAATAAGAACTAACTAAACGTCCGCCATGTTGCATTAAGGTTATTTAATAATTATTCTGGCAGCTAAATAACGATGCAACGAGATAATCTATATGTACCTCAGATATTTTGGTCGGCATATCTGTCTTTCCCTATTTTTTTAGTTTCCTTTATTAATTTTCAATGTTGTAACTTGTTGAAATTAATAAATCAAAACCTTCAAGGCACATTTCTCTAAAATTCTGAAACCTTTTTGAAACATGTGAATAATATAATTACTTAAGTAGTGTTTTTCATAATCAAGTAATATGTAAATATTACTTGATTATAATTAAAGGGGAGGAGATAGTTTTCTCCAGTCGACAGTGCTACCATACAAATCGACTTCTCATTATTGTTAATCTAATTATTTGCAAAATAAATAAAATACACTTTATCAATTATTGTAATACTAATATATTTCTCAGAAAAACATTAATGTGAAAAACATTATATAAACTTAAAAACGAGACTTTTCGTGTTATCGCCAAACTCCGCCATTTACTTAACTCTCTCCATATAATAGCAGAAATATTGTTTTATAAAGATGGTTGTCATTAATTAAACGAAGATATTTTTTTTACACTTTATATTCAGTTTTTCACATTAATGTTTCTCTGATAAGAATATTCCACGAAATCACCAACGTTTTCGAACAAACTTTCACGGACGCAAAATTACAATAAAAAAATACATACAACTTTCCCTACGGACTCTCGCCTAAGCCCAATTTTTTTGTCAATAATTAAATTAATAATGCTAGAAGTATGTTTGGCAACATACTCGACTGAAGAAACCTTAATTTAATATCACATTTTGAAACATAAAATAATAACTTTTAGTTTTGTCCAATATTGTATAAAACAAATCGCGAGTTATGATTTAAGTAGGTGCTTTTTTATATTTTATTTTATTAATATACCTTTTTGTCAATGCTCCAGCTTGTATGAAGCGCGCAGAAGTCTATGTAGGTATATTGTTATATTAGTCATTAACAAGTCAGTGTGGTTATATTAACTTTAAGATTTAGTTAGGCGCAATTATATGTTATAAGTACGATTTAATTATTAATTATATAATAATATTTTAACAAATATATTTAACGTTTTTTTATGAGGGTTTTATTTATTAACTTACATTTACGACGCGACTTGTCAACATATGGATTTGTTGCAGTTATCAGTCTGTAGCCCTAGTGTGAGTGTTTAAACGTTTAAGCATTAGTAAAGTTAACTCGACTATACTACTGCGTTAACATTTTCACCAATCACACGCTCGTTTTTTGTTCTCAAAATTTCCGCTTGGGGCGCTGTACCTACTATTTCCCATACAAATTTTAGTTAACTAAAACGCAAAATAGTAATGTTAGTTTTGACTGAAGGCGACATGTCACCTCGTGCGTTTTCTCTAGAGCTATAGCTATATTTGTTTTATGGAGCATGTCATGTGTCTTTCGGTAAGCAGACCTACAAACAAAGTCCATGAATGGGGTTGAACAGCATTGATCGCTCTCACTATGCCGTCTAAAAATGCGTTTACGAAATTGACGGCGACAAAGACGAATTTGCATTAAGAGTCTATTATAATATCCTTGCTTATCGTCAAATTAGCCATCCGTTTAGTGACCGCACTCTGAAAGGAAACTATTATCCATACATTATTATTAAGTCGGTATACCTTACGGTCCGATTTACGCCAAACTCAATGACAGCATGGTCCGAATGAGCGTAAGCGTGCTAAACAGATGATCTCACATTAATAGTGGCGACATTACAGACGCCATATTGGACTTACAGTGATTTTGCTTCTGGATGAAATCCCTGTGAGCGCTGCTGTCTGAATGGCATTATAAACATGTGTTTGAGGAAAGTAATAAAATTCCTACAATATTTATTAATTTTAAGTAAGTATATAGTTAAAAGTGTTGTGTTCACATTTATTTTGTTATTTTTATAAACAAATATATTAAAATTCATTAATTTGTTATGGCGTTTTATTTGACATTAAATCAGAGTGAGGGGTGTATTGTGTTAGTTGCGACTGTTGCGAGATACAAGTTATGTTCTTGTGAGCGCGCTTAATCACTATTCCGATTCATTAGAACGCTAATAGCACCGTAAGTTGTTACATCGCGCTTTTTAATCGGACCGGCGCGCGGCGTTGTTTATGAACGCTGACAGCGGTGTTATCGCCATTTGGACCGTGAGGGTAGTAGTCTTCGGAAAGCCGGTGAACCTACAGACTAACACCGGTATTCATAAAATCTTATTGAGGCCTTAAAGAACACTTTAGTTATAGAAGGTTTTCTCCCTTTCACGCATAATCATTATTTGCGCGTTGTTGCTAATTAGGCCCTAAATATATAAATATGAACAGTCTTGGTAGTGTGGGTAAATTCGCCCGGTTATTCCGGTTTAAGTCGTTATCAGCATCTTTTGCCCTATAAGCGAAAAATTAAAGAAACATTTTAAGTTTGCTTTCAGGTGGTGGCGATAAGTGGAATAATTTTTTTGCCACGCGTCACCACAAAATAAAATCTCTTCGCCGTAAGTCTCCAAATTGTTGTCGTTTAAAAAAAATTTCATACATTTGCATTGTTAAAATTAACTCATTGCATTCATTCATCTTCGTTTTTGGCCTAGAGCTATTACACGAGTTTTTGTGACTGGTGATGGCTGGGAATAACTCAAACCGCGCACTTTTGGAAACAAACGAAAACATAGCCATAATATACTTACGCGTTATTGGTTTTGATTGACATTACTTATTCAATATATGAGGACCTTCATGCAATTATAATTATCGATTAGTTAGGTAATAATATAATCGATAACAAAAATAATTTCCCTTCCCTATTAACCTTTGATATTTTAAATAAGTAGGTAGAGTGACGGTCCTAATTATCTGTACTAGAATTTTTAGTTACAAGTATTTCATTAAAGGCTACAATTTATGTCATATTTGCAGTGTCAAGGGGATACAATAGACATTAAATATTGTTTATTTATATAGTATTATATAACTAAGTGTATGCTTCCATAGAAAACATTTTTTGGAAATATTACCCTATATCCAAATATTAGCACCTCTATCGCCAATTATTAGCAGTCGTGTAACCAATTATCAGCACAGAGTCAAAATCAAGTGTGTTTTTGAATTTTGTGATGTGTTTAATTATAAAACTAAAATGTATACTTCTAAAATTATCTATATAGGCTCTTATAAAATAAAAAAACTATTCCTAGTTTATACTAAACTATTTGGATAGATGTTATAAAGAAAGCAACGATTTCAAATCTTAACCAACTTTTGTTATATGAATCCCTAAATTCGACAAACTTACCGGCGAATACTTGATGAAGAGTATTTCAAACGAAAATTTTGCCACTCAAATTTACAGTAATTTACACGACGATCAACAAGTGACACTGTTGTATAATGTTGCTAGATTTGAAGTTAAGAATCAATTTAAACTTTTTAATAACTTGGCAATAATAATTTAGAAACTATAAAAAAATCCTTAATATTTAAATTTTTCACCGAAGTGCTGATAATTTGGTGCAGTGTCGGCATCTGGATCCGTCACCCTAGTTTATTTTTTTATTGGAGCACGGCATGATGCCTTTATCTCTCTGATGGCACCTACTTTTACTTTTATTTCTATGACTATGGTAAGAATAAATAATGGGGTGGCAAAATAGTCGGCGCGGCGGCAGACGATTATGCATTACGATACTACATATTTGAATACCCTTGCTGATTCGTCAAGACATCTACAAGAAACCGGTGCAGGTTCCGACTTCCAGACTGAAACATAAATTGATTTAATATTGGGGGGTTAAGTCTCGTAAAATTAAAATTTTTGTTTTGGTGTAAATTTCTTAACGAGCAAAAAATTTAAACGCCTAATAACGCAATGGTCACATTACAACGCCTCGTATATCACTTACATATAGATCTAGAATCTGCTTATGCATTTTTGATGAGCAATAAAAAATCACCATTGTCACCTTTTCGGAATGGGTATGCGTGACACCAGCCGGACATTATGGCAGGTTTTAGTACGTAATTTGTGAGAATTTGTTAGCTAATTTACAGATTTTGTTATCATTTCGATCAAAAGTTATAGGGATGTATTTGTGGTCCTGCCGATGTAACGTTACTTCGGCAGAACCACGATAGAAATAATGCACTTACGAGCCAATTTTCATTTCGCTAGACCGCTTGGTTCAAAAGTTACAGCGTCGGTCCTGCTGATAAAACGTGACATCGGCAGGACCACTCTAGAAATAATGCACTAGCGAGGTTAGTTCTTTCGCAGAAATTAGTTTTTGAATTTGTGCGATTTTGTATTATAGGCCGCGCTATGATTTATGAGCGCTGGCTTTTTATTTATTGATTATTGAGCGCAGAGGTACTAAGGACATTTTTCTAAAAAAAAAAAAAATTACCTATCTATTTTTAAGTCTATTAAATACAAACGCCTGTAGTCTAGTGGTTGCGCCTTCTCATAATAATAAACGGATATACACTCGCGTATATCGCGTATATACACATTGAAAATTCATACAATTTCACAGTATGAGGTTATTGAGTATAAATGAAACAAAATGTGTGTTAGAAAAAAAAGTTATTCGTGTCAATATTTGGTATTCCCTCCTCTAGCCCTAATCACTGCTCTCATGCGATTCTTCATAGACCTAATCAACTTTTTTATTGATGATTGTGGTATTCGACCCCACTCTTCTACCAATGCAGTCTTGAGCTCATTGACACTAGACTGACTCATATTCAACCGACGAGCGACTTTTCGCTGGTTCAATCCTTCTTGCAACAGGGCAACAGCTTGAGCGGCTTCTTCAGGTGTAGTGTCCATAATTCTCTTCAAACAACGGCTTCAACTTGCAGAAATGTGTTCAGGTCAACGTCTGATGAGCGACTGATAAGAAATCATTAAGTCATCTTTATCCCCCCTTACGGGAGACGGGAAATTGTTACGAGGTCGTGACCTCTTTCAATGACAGCTGTTCGTTACCCGTGACTACGGATAGGTCTTTGCGTGACCTTTTTACTGGTCGACGGATTCAAGGGGCTCTATGGAGAGTCTGTGATGCCGGTCCTTCACGTGAAGCAATCGTGCTAGCTGTCCGAGTCGCTTTCGCTTCCCGAACTGCTATCACTCTCGCTCGTGAGAGGTACCAGGTCGCGCGCATATCGTTTGCATCCGGTGGTCTCTCATGCATAGGGGTCAGGTCCCGAATGTGCGGGTGGCCTGATGCATCGGCACGCGAGAAGTTACGGGTGGTCAAACGAACGATGAAGTCGTGCCGTGTTTCCATCCGGAGGTCTCGTCGCAACGAGTCGTTTCGCATAAAAATGGGTGCGCTCGTTACGGTGCGTAAGGTTTTGTTTTGTTGGGTCTCTAATTGTGCCCTTGGTTTATTCCCACACAACGCGTACCAAGCTGGTGCCGCGTAGGTGAGAATAGCCCGAACATATATTTTATAGATGGCCACTTTAGTTTTTAAAGGTAGTCCGGATGAAAACACTGGACGCAGCCGACAGTGTGCGACCGCCGCTTTAGCTCGCGTCACAAACTCAAAATGACGTGCGGCTTCATTTTGAGTTTGTGGTCAATATTGACTCCGAGGTACATCACAGTTTTGGACAAGTCAACGGACTGTCCACAAAGCTGGAGCGGGGACGGGGACGGGTACGGCCTACTCGCCGGTCCTATCTGCGGATAATGATCGCCTGGGTCTTTTTAACGTTTACACGTAGGCGCCATTTTGAGAGCCAGTCTGGAAGTAAATCGAGCTGTCTCTGCATGTAGACTGCCGCCATTTTCTCGTTCATAGAGAACGAGAATTCGTCGAACGAGAAGCGGCGTCGTCTACGTACAGAGCCAGCTCCACATCCTTCTCAGCAAGTTGAATATCATCTGTATAACAGCAGTAGAGAACAGGGGAAAGACAGCTTCCCTGCGGTACGCCCGCTGCGATGGGGTAAGTTTGTGAGCAAAGACCTTCAACAGTGACGTGGTAGCTACGGCCCTCTAAGAAAGAGGCTACGACTCGTACTACGCGACGAAGTATATTTGTTAGCAAGATTTTGAACAGAAGCCCGTTATGCCAGACTTTGTGGAATGCTTTTTCCATGTCTAGGAGAACCGCATAGGAGAAGATTTGCCTGTCAGACGCCATCGTCATCCTGTGCAGGATTCTCGTCAACTGGAGAGTCGTCGAATGCTCGCTACGAAAGCCAAATTGTTCGTCGCGAGGAAAAATGAGGTACGATATGTCGCAAAAGTAGCTTCTCAAAGACTTTGGAAATCACCGGTAATAAATTTATCGGACGATAGCTTTCTGGGAGCTTGAAATTCTTCCGAGGTTTTGGTATCATAATGATGCGCCCCTCCTTCCACAATGTTGGGAAGTGACCCGTGCGCATAATGCCATTAAAGAGGCGGGTGTAGGCTGCGATTGTTCGCGGTGGCATGCACCTGATGGCCATATTGGTGTTGTTTGCGGTGTGGTCACCGTCGCAGTTGGCCCAGCTGGGAGCGTCCTCGAGAGCACTCCTTTGCCGGATGCCCCTCTCCACATCGGACACAGGCCTGCGGCCTGTGACACATGTGGGAGGAGTGCCTAAACTGCTGGCATCTGTGACATTGCGAGGGGCCCTTCTTTCCCCTCCAGGCTTCTATCGTGACTCCCTTCATGTCCAGCAGCTCGGTCACGCTGTACACTCCGGGAGTGAGGTCTGCGGTTCGTCGCAGCTGGGCGAAGAATATGCATCCGGGACGTCTGGAACGTCCCTGAATTTGTTTAACAAATTCAGGGTCGTACCCGAGCTCCTGAAGTGCTTCTTGTATTTGTGGCTCCTCTGTATTGACCGGCAGACCTCGAATCGCAACCTTCAGGCTGCGCTCTGCCGGGAGTGAATAAGAGAACCACGAGCGGTTCTCTTCTTTCTTGATATGGGTCAAGTAACGCTAAACCTCGCGGAATTCAGCGTCACTACGCGACAAAAATCGAATGCCGTTCCCAATCGGCCGTGCGTTGACAGGGTGCCCTAGCATAGCTTTGAGCACCCGGAAGTAAAATGCCCAATTTGGCAGCCTTTCCACAATGAAGGGCGGAAAGCGCGGTTGGGAGTCCCGTTTTAAAACCGCAGGGGGGATAGAGATAGTAACCGCCTCGCCGGCGGCCGTGTTCGTAGCTGAGGGCTACGAACCAAAGGCCGCGGCGTATGAGACGGGGGTACCTGTTGTTATTTTTACATCCATGCCGCCTAAACTTTGCGGTTGGGCCCCTCCGAAGGTAGGCTCAGCGGCGGCAGAGTGGCCGGCAACGGGTGCAGTGATGTTGGCGGGGCGGGCGGCGTCGGTGGCTGGATGATGTTCGCGGCGCTCCCTCTTCTCCTCCGGTGATGGCGAGGTGCCGCTGTTGCGGCTGCGGGGCCTCTTGACTCCTAGGGTGAGTCGCTCGACGACCGACTGCACCCTCGGGTCCAGGTGGGGCTTCGGCTGGCCGGAGGCTTCGGGGTCTTCATCGTCGTCCGAGGTTTGTGTGCTGACAATGACCGCAACAAACTCGGCGAGGACCTCCGGAGACAGTCCCGATGCTCGGACCCTTTCAATAAGGAAGGACTCCTGGGCATCGGTGTCGCCGGGTGCGATGGGCGGAGGCGATGGCGAAGCAGGTGGCAGCGGTCGGCCGCCACCACGTCGAAGCTTCGTCCATCCTCGGCGATCTTCGGCTAGCGAGGTTGGAGTGGGGCAAACTACCCCCACAGCGGTTGGTTCACTTGAATGGTCGCGGAGTGGGGATAAAAATCCCCGATCGCCCGTGCGCGGAACTGCAAAAAAACGGCAATCCCTGATAAGAAAAAATGATTACAGGTGGTTTTATAGGGGGTTGTGTCGCGCAAGTTGTGTATATGGCACGGAGCAATTAACGAGAGTTTGCGTTCAGTTGCATTCTAAAGACAAGTGTTTATTTAAATTACTGAAATAATGCTACCATTTTAAAGCCTAATTACTAGGCTTTAAATGTGTAAAACATTATATAAAAGTAAAATAAGTCATTGTTAAGTTATATCACTTTTTATGCGCACTTGAGGCTTGAGTAGATTTACATGCACTCGAGTGTAGTTGGATTTTCGGCTATTCTATTCCTTTCATATTAGTTAGTTTACCAACCAGTCTATCATCCACAATCACGAAATCTATCATACTTCTATCTTTATCTGTCTGCCATGTATACTTGTGAATTTCCTTGTGATTAAATATTGTATTTGTCACAACGAGATTATTTTCCAAACATAAATCTATCAAATTTACCCCATTTTCATTTACTCGCTCATCTCCAAATTTATCCAATACGTAGTCTAAATTTATTATTTTCACTCCAACCCATGCATTAAAATCACCTTAATCAAACATAATAATTCTTTCATTTAATCTAGCAACATTCAAAACTTCTTTTAATTTCTCCCAGAACTCTTCTCTTTCTGTAGATGGCTTAGATATATCCGGGGCATACACTCCTACTATAAACAGTCTGAGTAGCTCCACTCTAAGCCTAACCTATACGAGCCTGGGAGACACATTAATATTCAGTCATGCACTCAGTCATTCTCTCAGACATCAAAAGTCCCACACCCTTACTCGCTAAACGCTTACAAAAATATGTCTTACCCACAACAGAAATATTTTTGTGTACAAACACGTACATAAAAATAAAGCATTGCAATACAGGCGACGGAGACGCGAACGGGTCGGTTTAAATTTAATGCAAGTTAAACAACTAGTAACATGATAAATATAGGTAATACGGACATTTTTCAAAATCTATATATATATATAAATACTAATAAGTACATATATATTTTTAAGTCTATTAAATACATCCGCCGGTGGTCTAGTGGTTGCGCCTTCTTATAAAAATTAACATAATATTTTTTTTTTCTTATATTGTATATTGAAAATAGGTTAGTAGTATTATATTAGGAAAGCTAGATCATAGATCTAGCGTTTTTCCTAATATACCAGATTCATTTCTATTATGATATCGAGTTTTACCTGATTTTCTGGGATTCAAGCGATTTTAATTGCTAATTTTGTTCTGATGATTGTCAGATCACTCGCTTTGTAAAACGCGCTTTCCAAGGTTTGAAAAAGTCTATTTAAAATATACAGTAGCAGAATATTATATAGAATGTTTATAATAATTGTATTTTTTCTGAGGATTCATCAATTTCAATTTTTTTCGTTAATATGATCCATTTACTTTCTTTAAATTATATATTAAAGTTATAATTATACTTGATGAACGCTGATAACATTTTCCTCATCATACTCATTTTTATTATATTTGGGTCTTCTTTAGATAAAAGTAATTGTTCCAACATATCTGTTTATTATCGTACAACGTTTTGCTAGATTTCATTCCATTAATAAACATTGTCTCCATCTGTTTTATCATTTCGTTATGCAATTTTTTAAAGTGGGTTAAAATATAAATGAAAATCTATGATCTAAGTTTCCTAATATACCACTGCTTTGGTTTATTATATTTATTGGTTTTATTATATATATTTATTTAATTTTATAAATCAAAATGCTTATGAATAAATAAAATACATCTACTAAACTACTACGTGTCAAAACTTTTCTTCGCGACTGTACCCGTAGATTTTTGTGATCGCCATAACTTTTAAACCAAGCGTTCTAGCGAAATGAAAATAGGCGAACAAAATCACACAAAATCGAAACCTAATTTCTGCTAAGGAACTAACCTCGTAAGTGCATTATTTCTATCGTGGTCCTGCCGATGTCACGATTTATCAGCAGGACCACCACTGTAACTTTTGAACCAAGCGGTCTAGCGAAATGAAAATAGGCTAACAAAATCGTACAAATTCAAAAACTAAATAAATACCATCACGGGTGCCTATTTGGCTACCGAGAACCGTTTAAACGGCCTCAGGGTCCCAGCGGAGGGATTAACCCATCCTTATTTCGCCGATTCAAAAACTAATTTCTGCGAAAGAACTAACCTCGTAAGTGCATTATTTCTATCGTGGTCCTGCCGATGTCACTTTTTATCAGCAGGACCACCACTGTAACTTTAGAACCAAGCGGTCTAGCGAAATAAAATTTGGCTAACAAAATCGCACAAATTCAAAAACTAATTTCTGCGAAAGAACTAACCTCGTAAGTGCATTATTTCTATAAATAGTCCTGCCGAAGTAACGTTACATCGGCAGGACCACAAATACATCCTTATAACTTTTGAACAAAATGATAACAAAATCTGTAAATTAGCTAACAAATTCTCACAAATTACGTACTAAAACCTGGCATAATCAAAAACGATATCACACGTGGTGGTCCGGCTGGTGTCACGCATACGAGGGGGGGGGGGGGGGGGGAGGGGGGGTTCAACTTACAAACATTTACACTATTTCCAAAAATTTCGGGCGGTGGTTTGAACCCTCAACCCTCCCTGGCTACGCCCGTGTCCGCAAGTTCAAAGTTTCTATTATAGTCCTTAGTGATAACTATAGATAGGGATCAACCAATAGGTTCGCTTTTTTCAAATAAATATCTTATTAGTTTATTTCTATCTATAGTTACTAGCGACTACAGTAAACATTATTTGCAAATACTTATGGTAGAACTACAGACCTAGCGAAGTTATAAGAGACCTTAGGTAATATTTCTATATAGTGATTTCAGCTTTCCTTGATTGTCGCCAACAATACGCCTCGTTCATCTATACTAATATTATAAAGCTGAAGAGTTTGTTTGTTTGTTTGAACGCGCTAATCTCCGAAACTACTGGTTCGAATTGAATAATTCTTGTGTTGGATAGTCCAGTTATCGAGGAAGGCTATAGGCTATATAACATCACGCTACGACCAATAGGAGCAAAGATATAGTGGTAAATGTGTAAAAAACGGGAGAAATTATTTCATCTTTGAAGCCTTCCGTTGCGTGCGCCGTGAAAACGGTTCAAGATACACAAAAAATATGTATTAAAGAATAATAGCTCTTTTAATGATCTAAAAAACAGTCCGCGAAACGAAGTCGCGAGCACAGCTAGTATTATATTTCCGTCTATACTCGTGAACAAAAAATGACATATTTAGTCATTTTTCGTTTAAAAATCTCGAATCGAGATGAATGTCGAAAGCGCGAGAATTGTCCACCAGATGCTTTACCATGCTACCAGCAGTTAATATGTGAGAGGTAACAACTAAAGGGAACACTTAATTTTTGAAATAAAACGATTATTGGTTGCGCCTCTAAAAGTTATGTTAAAGCCTCAGGTTTGCATTACGTCAGAATATAGTGATTGCAATATGGATTAAAGTTTAGTTTAGCGTTGTGCGGTCACCCGCGCTGGTCGCCATTTTTAAATTGTTTCTTTGTTGGCACCGCTTATAGGTATTTGATATGGGTAAAAACACTTGATCTACAGCTCTAGGCTTATTCTTATTTCTTGTAAGCCTACCTTACATCTGAAATAAGGGAGGTGAATCGAACCAAATAAAAGAATCGAAATACAAAACTTCATTTTTTTTTTATTTACAGCACTCATTTGTACATCCCAATAACTTAACACTAAACATAATTAAAAAATGTAAATATAACTATTTTAATATAGATAATATTACTCTTATTCGTAAAATTACAACAAAATTTAGTTAAAATGGTGTTTTATCTCTTTCATTGTCAAATATCATTATCACTGGTAAGAATGAGACAAAACCCTATTTTAACTAAATAAGTTTTAATAAATTATATATAGAATACCATCAGCTATGACTATAGGTGGGAATAAAATCCCACCACTGGGCACCCTGAAACCATCTAGACGGTCTTGGGCGACATAAGGCACCTGTGATGGTAGTTGTATAAATTATGTACGTTCTTATTTTAATAAATTAAATTAATATAATAATAAACTAGACACTTAAATCCATACAGTTTACAATAATCAGTCTTGGTGGGGTCAAATTCAACATATCACTCTCAACTGTTTCACACCAACTCCGGAAACAATTCAGAAAAAGACTCGCACCAAATATCTGACAAGTCCATAGCAGGATCAGGGTCACTGAATGGGGAAGCCAGAGACTCATAACCAAGGTCCGAGGTCACCGACATGTGCGACGGAGAACCTAAGAGATTCTCATTGACTGACCGAGGACTTAAAGTCAATGGAGACAGAAGTTTCATATCACTTTCTAACGTTAAACCAATTCCATTATTAGTTAATGTTAAGAAATCAGTATTGACTGTTAACTGCTCTTGTACCACTTGTTCCTCTTCAGTATTTTCTACTTCAATAGTTACACAGTCATTTTCATCATCGCTGGCATAAAATATGTCTCCTTTGTCACCATCATCAGGTTCTGGCTTTGGAATGTATTCTTGTTTGATAGTGGAAGAAACTGGGTGTGCATATGAGTGCTGCAGAAGTATTCTGTGTACATCATGTTTTATATCTATGCTTTCAAAGGGTTCCAGGTGCTTTGTTGAGGTCCCCACCACCACTTCAGCTGCTGAAGAACACTGTCCAGTGTTGTTGACTTTGACCTGAAGCAAATGGAAAATATTTTAGTTACAAACTTGTGTGGAATAATTGTTAGCGAATTATTATTTTTCAATAGTAAGAAACCTTTATGGAAACTTTTTTATTCAACAAAACTATTTGAATCTAAAATAAACAAATATAATAATAAAAACTCCGCAAAACAATAGAAAAAAACAACATTAACCGAACCAGAAATTAAAATGTTTATAGCAATAGTAATGTGTTTTAGGTAAGTAGGTCAATCAAAACAGAGATTAAGTAGTCATAAAAATTATTATGTTGCTTTTTTATTTAAATGTAACTCATTTTCATTGCATCATAGACCTTTAGATTGCTTAGACTGCATAATTTTTGTCCAAAATCAAACAAACCACACACACATAATAATTAAAAAACAGATAAGATAATAATTTGAATTGATAATGTAATAACCAAAGTATACATAATAAGAAGTAACAGTAATCATACCAACACAATTACTTCATAATTGAGTGTCTTGAATTGAATTTGTTTTACATAATAATTCTATTTATATTTTTCATTAGTTGAATTTTTAATGTACAAACTCTATGTACAAACTCTCAGCAGCAAGTAAATTACCTAATGCATTGGCTAAAATTGTGCCACATTTCATTAAATAAAAATATTAGGCTACTAAAATCAAAAGATTACAGTTAAAGTAGTTAGTGGTTATTTTTTTACCTGATACCTTTTTATATTATAACATGCAAATTCTGTAGTTTATTTGTTAGTCAATAATCATCCGTTAAAGAAAAAACAATCTAAGTTTATTTGAGAAACAAGTAATTAAAATATACTGATTATTAACTTTCAACATGCATTGATTAATTTTAGAGCATGTTCCATATATATTAATATATACATTACAACGTTAACAAGTCAAATTAATTATTCTTTTCATTTTTATTTATTTAAAAACTAATCGCAATATGTTAAATTTGACCCCACCAAGACTGATTATTGCACAAATTTAGTGCAAAGGCGGACTAACTTAGATAAAAATATAGCTATAATCTATTATAAATAATATACTTACATCTGCAGACGCTCCTGTAGAGCCTGGATTAATTTCTTGGAGGAGGGAGTCTGCAAGGTTTTGCAAAGTTTGGAGGTATTCATCGGCATCAAACTGTGCGAGTATGTCTGAGAGAGCAGGCACATCACCAGCAGCAGACGTGCCGCTCGGAGCGCCGGAGGGGTGGCTTCCTGCTGCCGAGGATCGGACTCCGCTGGTCCACTAGCCTCCCCACCGACGTCCCGAGCCGCACCGCTTTTAAGCAATGTGTTCTCACTCAACAAACGCTCATTCAAAGCTTTCAAACTTGCCACTTCAGATGTTAATAAGTCATTACGGTCTTCTAGAAGCTTTATACGGTCCTCCATCTCATCCATCTTTGCCTTTTTTCTATCTCTCGAAGTTTGTGCTGCTACGCGGTTTTTTAGCTTCCTGGTGATAAATTGATATATTACACCAATTGGTTATTAAAACATTGGGGTAGGGCTGCATATAATTGTTTTCATTAAATTACTTTTTAAAAAAATACCACAATTAGAAAAAAAAAGATTCTGAATTAATCAAATAAACAACAAGTAGGTATGTACATTGATAAGTAGACACGTAAGCAATGTGGCACAAATCAAAGCAAATACTTACTTCCTTTGCATTTTCTCCTCCCATGAGAGGTGGTCCAGCCTCCTCTTCCGTGACGGGGTTGTCTCGTCCTGTACCATGGCGACCTCCGGCCCCGTCATATAATTAGATGGTACGGTGATAATGATGGGCGCACTCATTGTATTGATTTATAACCACTACTTGTCATACAAATAAAAACTCCACTTTACTCCGCTCGCGCCTATTAAAGTGTGTTCATACTCCCGTTCAAAAGTTTGAACGAATTAGCAACTCAAAATAATAATTCTCTTTGTTGTTGGAATGAAGTTTAAAACCGAAGTTCCCACAAGAAGTTCTACTTCCTTCATGTTTAGCAATTTCACAACTACTGGAAATAATTACTTGTTTTTCTCGAAATATGTGTATGTGGAAGGTCGTTATTGGTCGACACGAAAATGTAGGAGGAGCTAATGATTTTGTTTCTAACTTTAGACAGTGATAAGAGATACATTTTGATAGAAGTAAGACAAGGATAATAAATATGTCAATATTTCGCCAGTATTGCATCATACAGGCAAAAAAGGCTATATGGTGGAAAGATCTTTGCATCCACATCGTGGAAAAAAATAATAATAATAAAACTAGAGCCATAAATAATATACAGAAGTGCCCCAAGCTACTTGTACTAATATTTCTTCTGCGCCCAACCTTAGAATTTAAGGAGCCCAAGGGATGTGTCATCATGCATGTGTGTCATGTCATGCCAAAAGTACAAATTTTTATGTGAGTTTTAGTATCAAGTACATAATTTGATATTTCGTTTTATGCGCGTTTTAATTATATATTATTTCCTATATACTCTTATTATAATGATGTATTATTATTATATTATATATTTATGCATTTTTATAATTTAAAATATAATGTTTTATTGCATTTTTATCTTTTTATCTACTTATACACAAAAGCCCTATTAGCTTTCTTCTATTAACTCTATACGAGTGAAGTTAGGTTAAGTAAGATTCATGTATATTTACCCGAAAAAGATGCCGCCAAGCTAGGAACGTAACGTAAACAAAAGATCAAGGTCGGTTTATAACAAAAATCCAAAGTAGTACTCAAAAGTAGTAAATAAACTGCCTTTCGATTGATACGATCCGAGCGATCCGATCTTTGAAGTTTTGTATCGATCGGTCAAAAAATCGTATGATCCCGATCCGATCCAAAAATCGTCGGATCGTATGCTTTCGATCCGATTTTCTAAAAGATGGGATTGGGACATTCCTAGTACGTAGTACATATTACTATATAATCTGTGCTACAATCCAATGCCTTACTTACCTCACGGTCCGAATGACCATACGTTCAGTCAGCGCTTACGTTCATAATAACCGCCCCCTAGCCAAGAGCATGAGCGCTAAAAGCGCGCACGAAAGTTTTGTATGAAGATGACATTTGGTGATGACGTCACGTTCGTTAATTGCGTTGACAGAACAAATTGCCAGCCAAGAACACGGACGGTGAGCGTAGGGCATTCGTTTTCGTTAAAGCGCTCCCGAGAGGCCAATTTCCCCATACATTTTGACAGAAACCGCTACATACTCGGAGGGAATTGCCAGCCAAGAACACATTTTTGTTCGTTTTATGCGAATGCTAGACGCTAAATTCTATATAAATCTATATATAATCGATAATAGTGGATAGAAGTGTTACAACATTAAATCAAACAAAACAACATTAGGCAAAAAGTTAAGAAAACATGTATAAATTCTTGTAAAATATCAACAAATAAAGTTTATTTTTATTTATTTCTTAATTTTTAATGAAAAGTTCAAATTTTTAAAGAAATTGGGGATACCGGGGAGAGTTTAGGTAACATTTTAGGCTTAACAAAGGATTTTTCAGAGCCTTTGTGAAGATCTAGAATGTTACACAAGCCGCACAAACTTATGGTTTAATATATATTGCTATATTCTTCTTAATCATATAATTGTATATAGTGCCCTAAAAGAATATGATTTTCCTTGACCATTACTAATAAAGTTACAACTTTTGGTATTTCAGGGACTGATGATGGTTTTTGTGGTTGTACAGAATGACTTTTCACCTCCTTGAGTTTCAAATTTAAAAGAATCCTTTTATACTGGTATATTATTATTTAAAAAAAATATTACTAACCTTAGTAATAATAATACAATTTATACTCAGCCACAATAGATATTTACAATATTAGGTATTTTATTATACAGGGTGAATTTGAATGGGTGTACTTTGGGCTAATATGATGTTTTACTGATCAATACGAACAACTTTTCCCATGGAACCATGTGTCGCAAATGAAAAAAAAAATGGCTTCCCCATACAAATTGGTAATTTTAACTTTACTAGTTTGTATGGAGACGGCAATTTTTTTTTTCATTTGCGACACATGGTTCCATGGGAAAAGTTGTTCATATTGATCAGTAGAACATCATATTAGCCCAAAGTACGCCCATTCAAATTCACCATGTATACACTATTTGACCCACACATCCACACAAATATTCACTTAACACTGTAATATATATGTAGAATATTGTTAAATAAAAACTACTTGGTACTATTATATAAATGGTACTAAGTAGGGTATGTGTAGTATCTACTATTAGACCTATATTGTTTATACAGGCTCTTTTATTTATAGAAATTTTAATTCCCATGCAAGCACTATAAATAGTTAGGATGGTACCTAGAGTAACGTTTCATTATTTTATATGAATACTATTAGGGAATTACATGTAGGCATTTGTAGATATACTTACCATAATGGTAAGCATATCTACAAAGCTTAAAATGAAACACACTGGTATTGATAAAAAAAAAACTTTTTGAGTCCTTGAAGAACACTTCTATATATGAGGTAGGGTATGTCTCTTTTTTTACCAAACAAAAATAAATAAGTAAAAAAGAAACAAAACTTATTTTAACAAAGTGTTCTTCAAGGACTTTATTAAATTTTTATTATTAAGACCCTTATTAATTAAAATTCATAATAAAATTTATTAATCTTCATTAATCTGACCCATTTAAATTATACAAGTATCAATACTCTATGTTTAAATGGGTCCATCCGACAGACCTAGACACCTTTAAACTTATCCACCTATATGTCTCTTGATTCTGTTAATGTATATTTAAATAAATATTTCCCGGGTATATAGATTTCTTAAAATTGAATAATATTCACAATGAAACATAAACAAACATAAAAGTCAATATTTATTTAATAATTTTGTTTGTCTTGGGCCACTCTAAAACTTTGGGCACTATAGTTTGTGACCTCTCTTGATGGGGAAGGGGGTAGCTGTCCTTGAAACTCTGCAAAGTATAAATACCTGAAATAAAAAAAAAAAAAAAATTGTACTTAGTTTAATAAAAAAATAAAAAGACCATTTTTTTTTAAATAACAAAATTCACAATTGCAACATAACTGGGTTGTAGTCAGGTTTTACCATCTGTGCCAGTTGACTCCGTGCTTCCAAATATAGTAGGAGAGTGAATAACTTTAATTTAAAAAAAGTAAGCGGACAATTTGGAATTTATTTTTCTTAACCAACCTATAGTGTAACATCATATTGGTTATTATGCCGCACAAGCCATTACAATTTGGGAACACTCTTCAGAATCATAGTGCAGAACTCTGTCCATTCCAAGGTATTTTAATGACCCCCTGAGATAACCATTTGCATGCTTCACACATATCCTGACTTGGCAGTGTATTGGTCCACTGAGGTATTAATTAGGTACGGCATCCATGACAGGGGTAATCAATCATGGTTCCAAGGCATATCCGAAATCACCTGAAATAACATTTATTTGTATGAGAAACAAAGGTAAATAGATGGGTGTTGTAAACACAAAGGTCCGTTTTGTTTCGCCTATTCGGCATACAGATGTTTTAACACGTGTCTAATCAATTATTAAATATATAACCTTAGAAGCACTTATTTATTTTGATTCTTACCTATTTAAAGAGTAATTTCCAATCCGAGAACGATATAACTGCAATATTTATTCCTTGATCGGAGAATTGTTAAAAATAAATTGGTCGTGGGCCGCCCCGGATGCCTTGAATTTATATTTAGAATTCTTCAGTTTATAATTACAACTTAAAAGTGCCATATTAATAATGCCGAAGAGTTTGTCTGCAATGTTTCCATTTTCTATTAGGTTTGTTTGTAATCAAATGTAAAGAGCATTGGCCCGTAAAATAAAACGAGATATCACATAGTTACACCAATAGGATTTGTTTTTTATCATCTCTCTCTCTTTAACACTAAAATAACGAATATCGTTCCGATTAGGCATGTAAGTTAAAATAAGCATTAATATACAAAGGTGTAAAAACTGTACAATAAATTTTACACCATTAATATGATAAAAAATGTATATTGCTTTTAATTTATATTCTCAATTCATTCGTAATATAATTATTATGTGTTATAAAACATCATACTCAAAATTACTCGCGGGTTTTGAATATAATATCGGAACGTTAATAATCGGGCCGAGCGGTCGCCCTCCCGCGTTCAACAGAATGAAAGTTAACGTCAAAAATTGCTCATGGCTACCGATTTCTGTCGATCACTGTCCGTTCTGCGACGCTTGGGCGCAAAAAGCGCCGATGCTCTTGGCTAGGGGGGCCGGTCCGATTCAAAAAGCGCGATGTGATCACTCACGGTATTATTAGCGTGCTAATGAATCGGACCAGTGATTAAGCGCGCTCACAAGAACACTATTTATATCTCTCTCTATCTCGCACCTAAAATATATGCTCCTCTCAGTCTGTTTTAATGTCAAATAAAACTCCATAACAAATTAATGAATTTTATTGTATTTTGTATATTTGTTTACATAAATACCAAAATAAATGAGAACACAATACTTTTAACGTATCTACTTTTTAATTATTTTAGGAATTTTATTACTTTCCTCAAAAACATGTTTCTAGATAAATGTCATTCTGACATCGCTCACAGCGATTTCACTCAGAAGCAAAATAACTGTAAGTCCAATATGGCGTCTGTAATGACGTCACTATTAATACCAAATCATCTATCGTTAGCGCGCTTACGCTCATACGGACCGGTGCTGACAGCGCTGACATCGATTTTGGCGTGAATCGGACCGCAAGGTTAGTAAATAAATAATAAAAAAAAATAGTCTGTGATTGCGGTTATTGAAAACTGAAGAAAGAAAACTAAAATTTAAAAGAGCATTGTTGTATTTTGTATATTTGTTTATATAAATACCAAAATAAATGAGAACACAATACTTTTTAATTATTTTAGGAATTTTATTACTTTCCTCAAAAACATGTTTCTAGATAAATGTCATTCTGACAGCGCTCACAGCGATTTCACCCAGAAGCAAAATCACTGTAAGTCCAATATGGCGTCTGTAATGACGTCACTTTTAATGTCAAATCATCTATCGTTAGCGCGCTTACGCTCAATCGGATCGGCGCTGACAGCGCTGACATCGATTTTGTCGCGAATCGGACCGCAAGGCAAATCAACTATCGTTAGCGCGCTTACGCTCATTCGGACCTGCCCCCCTAGCCAAGAGCATGAGCGCTAAAAGCGCGCACGAAAGTTTTGTATGAAGATGACATTTGGTGATGACGTCACGTTCGTTAAATGCGTTGACAGAACAAATTGCCAGCCAAGAACACGGACGGTGAGCGTTGGGCATTCGTTTTCGTTAAAGCGCTCGCGAGAGCCCAATTTCCCTATACATTTTGACAGAAACCGCTACATACTCGGAGGGAATTGCCAGCCAAGAACACATTTTTGTTCGTTTTTTGCGAATGCTAGACGCTAAATTCGACTGTATACGGGCGGGTGGTCGGGGTCTCCCTTTCGAGCTATATTCTATCAAAACGACGCCATTGTTTTGATTTAAATTAACTTAAAGTATTGTTTTTTTTTGTTTTAGAAGTTTTTTATTGCGTTGTAAATTAAAACGCATAAATAAAATTTATTAGTAAGTGCAAATAACGAGTGGCGTCCTTATCGACGCCAAATATAGATTAGAGCAACGAAAAGTTCTCTCTATTTCATACTTACAAAGCATCTCAAAACACAGAGTGTGATCAAACTAAATATTCAAGAATCATAAGGACTAAGGAGTAATATAACAATTTTAAAACTATATGTACCTACAGCAAAAGTACGAATAGGAAAAATTGGAGAAGATTTACGAATAAAAGGAGTCCGACAAGGAAACTTTTGGTTGGAGGAAATTTTTCGTCAATTACATTGATTGGAATTATTTGGAATAGCTATGAGCTTAACACAAATGGAAGTAAAATATCTCAACTGAGATTTGCTGATGACCTAGTTCCAGTTATTACGCAAACAACTAGCAAGAGAAGTGGAAAAGCGGGGCTTAAAAGAACCATGTGTGAAAACCAAAGCTATGACAAACAGACATAAACAAACCCTGAAAGTAAATTATCAAGAAATTGAATAGGTACTTTTATTTAGGTCAAACAATTGCTCCAAAACTTTAAATGGAGAAAGAAATACATAGAATAGTATGTATGTTCTCAGGTCTCTGAAAGAAGTATAAAAAAATCAAGACATCCCAATGCCGAGTAGTTGGAGACCGCTGCCAATGGTATTTGCTGGAGGAGGCCTATGTCTGAGGACAACCTGAACAAATATCTGATCTTGATTGATAATATTGGATAGAAGTGTTACAACATTAAATTAAACAAACCAATATTAGGCAAAAAGTTAAGAAAACATGTATAAATTCTTGTAAAATATCAACAAATAAAGTCTATTTTTATTTATTTCTTTATTTTTAATGAAAAGTTCACATTTTCAAAGAAATTGGGGATAGCAGGGAGAGTTTAGGTAACATTTTAGGCTTAACAAAGGATTTTTCAGACCCTTTGTGAAGACCTAGAATGTTTCACAAGCCGCACAAACTTATGGTTTAATATATATTTGTATATTCTTCTTTAATCATATAATTGTATATAGTGCCCTAAAAGAATATGATTTTCCTTGACCATTACTAATAAAGTTACAACTTTTGGTATTTCAGCGACTGATGAGGGTCTTTGTGGTTGTACAGAATGACTTTTCACTACCTTGAGTTTCAAATTTAAAAGAATCCTTTTATACTGGTATATTATTATTAAAAAAAAATATTCCTAGCCTTAGTAAAAATAATACAATTTATACTCAGCCACATTAGATATTTACAATATTAGGTATTTTATTATATACATTATATGACCCGTACATGCACACACATCCACACAAATATTCACTTAACGCTGTAATATATATGTATAATATTGTTAAGTAAAAACTACTTAGTACTATTATATAAATAGTACTAAGTAGGGTATGTGTAGTATGTACTATTAGACCTATATTGTTTATACAAGCTCTTTTATTTATAGGAATTTTAATTCCTATGCAAGCACTATAAATAGTTAGGATGGTACCTAGAGTAACATTTCATTATTTTATATGAATACTATTAGGGAATTACATGTATCTAATGTGGGTTATCTATATATATATATTCTAATGTAGTATATCTACAAATGTAGATATACTTACCATAATGGTAAGCATATTTACATATCTTAATATTAAACACACTGGTATTCATAAAAAAAACTTTTTGAGTCCTTGAAGAACACTTGTATATAGTAGGTTATGTCTCTTTTTTTACCAAACAAAAATAAATAAGTAAAAAAGAAACAAAACTTATTTTAACTAAAGTGTTCTTCAAGGACTTTATTAAATTTTTATCATTAAGACCGTTATTAATTAAAATTCATAATAAAAATTATTAATCTGACCCATTTAAATGATACAAGTATCAATAAGAAATGTTAATAATGATACCAGCATTTCTTATTGAATACTCTATGTTTAAATGGGTCCATCCGACAGACCTAGACACCTTTAAACTTATCCACCTATATGTCTCTTGATTCTGTTAATGTATATTTAATTATATATTTCCCAGAATTTTGATTTCTTAAAATTGGATAATATTCACAATAAAACATAAACAAATTAAAAGTAAATATTTATTTAATAATTTTGTTTGGCTTGGGCCACTCTAAAACTTTGAGCACCATAGTTTGTGACCTCTCTTGATGTGGAAGGGGATAGCTGTCCTTGAAATTCTGCAAAGTATAAATACATGAAATAAAAAAAATACAAAATTGTACTTAGTTTAATAAAAAGACCAATTTTTTTTAAATAACAAAAATCACAATTGCAACATAACTGGGTTGGAGTCAGGTTTTACTATCTGTGTCAGTTGACTCCACGCTTCCAAATATAGTAGGAGAGTGAATAACTTTAAATTAAAAAAAGTAAGCGGACAATTTGTAATTTATTTTTCTTAACTCACCTATAGTGTAACATTATATTGGTTATTATGCTGCACAAGCCATTACAATTTGGGAAGACTCTTCAGAATCATAGTGCAGAACTCTGTCTATTCCAAGGTATTTTAATGACCCCCTGAGATAACCAATTAGCCTGCTTCACACATATCCTGACTTGGCAGTGTATTGGTCCGCTGAGGTATTAATTAGGTACGGCATCCATGACAAGGGTAATCAATCATGGTTCCAAGGCATATCCGAAATCACCTGAAATAACATTTATTTGTATGAGAAACAAAGGTAAATAGATGGGTGTTGAAAACACAAAGGTCCGTTTTGTTTCGCCTATTCGGCATACAAATGTTTTAACAACGTGTCTAATCAATTATTAAATATATAACCTTAGAAGCACTTATTTATTTTGATTCTTACCTATTCAAAAATTAATTTCCAATCCGAGAATGATATAACTGCAACATTCTTCCTTGATCACAGTTTTAAAAAATAAATTGGTCGTGGGCCGCCCCGTATGCCTCGAATTTATATATAGAATTCTTCAGTTTATATTTACAACTTAAAAGTGCCATATTAATAATGCCGAAGAGTTTTTCTGCAATGTTTCTATTTTCTATTAGGTTTGTTTGTAATCAAATGTAAAGAGCATTGACATTGGCCCTTAAAATAAAACGAGATATCACACAGTTACACCAATAGGATTTATTTTTTATTATCTCTCTCTCTTTAACACTAAAATAACGAATATCGTTCCGATTAGGCATGTAAGTTAAAATAAGCATTAATATACAAAGGTGTAAAAACTGTACAATAAATTTTACACCATAAATATGATAAAAAATATATATTGCTTTTAATTTATATTCTCAATTCATTCGTAATATAATTATTATGTGGTATAAAACATCATACTCAAAATTACTCGCGGGTTTTGAATATAATATCGGAACGTCGAGCTATAATCGAGCCGAGCGGTCGCCCTCCCGCGTTTAACAGAATGAAAGTTAACGTCAAAAATTGTTAATGGCTACCGATTTCTGTCGATCACTGTCCGTTCTGCGACGCTTGGGCGCAAAAAGCGCCGATGCTAGGGGGGCTGCCCCCCTAGCCAAGAGCATGAGCGCTAAAAGCGCGCACGAAAGTTTTGTATGAAGATGACATTTGGTGATGACGTCACGTTCGTTAAATGCGTTGACAGAACAAATTGCCAGCCAAGAACACGGACGGTGAGCGTTGGGCTTACGTTTTCGTTAAAGCGCTCGCGAGAGGGCAATTTCCCCATACATTTTGACAGAAACCGCTACATACTCGGAGGGAATTGCCAGCCAAGAACACATTTTTGTTCGTTTTTTGCGACTGCTAGACGCTAAATTCGACGGTATACGGGTGGGTGGTCGGGGTCTCCTTTTCGAGCTATATTCTATCAAAACGACGCCATTGTTTTGATTTAAATTAACTCGAAGTATTGTTTTAGAAGTTTTTTATTATGTTGTGTAAATTAAATTGCATAAATTAAATTTATTAGTAAGTGCAAATAACGAGTGGCGTCTTCATCGACGCCAAATATAGATTAGAGCCACAAAAAGTTCTGTCTATTTCATACTTACAACAAAGCATCTCAAAACACAGAAGTGTGCTTAAAACTAACGTGATCAAACTAAATATTTAAGAATCTTAAGGACTAAGGAGTTTATATAACAATTTTAAAACTACTACAACAGTATGACTAGGAAAAATTGGAGAAGAATTACGAATAAAAAGTATATTGGAGGAAATTTTTCGTCATTTAATTACATGGGTTGGAATTATTTGGAATAACTATGAGCTTAACATAAATGGAAGTAAACTATCTCACTAGAGATTTGAGGATGACCTAGTTCCAGTTATTATGCAAACAACTAGCAAGAGAAGTGAAAAAGCGGGGCTTATAAGAACCATGTGTGAAAACCAGACATAAACAAACCCTGAAAGTAAATTATCAAGAAATTAAAAAGGTACTTTTATTTAGGTCAAACAATTGCTTCAAAACTTTAAATGGAGAAAGAAATACATAAAATAGTATGTATGTTCTCAGGTCTCTGAAAGAGGTATAAAAAAATCAAGACATCCCAATGCCAAGTACAGGGTGTCTCAAAAGAAATTTTATATTTAGTGGATTGATTAAAAAAAAAGGAAGCGGTATATAGAAAAAATGTTTATTTATTGTTAAAATACACTTTTTGGGAATTCATTTCTTAAAAATAATATCGTCTAAATGTAAACCCTCACGTTGTTGGCACTCATTTAATCGAACAATAAAATTACTTATGACTGCTCGACAGGTGGAGTGAGGGATGGCTGCCATTTCGTGACGGATATTTTCTTTCAAATGCGCCAGTGAAGTTGGTTTATTGGCGTAAACTTTAGATTTAAGATAACCCCATAGGAAAAAGTCCATAGGGGTTAAATCTGGGCTACGTGGAGGCCAATTTATGTCACCTCTCCGGGAGATCAATTTTCCTGAGAAAATTTCACGAACACGTGGCAGAGATAAATTGGACGTGTGTGAAGTTGCTCCGTCCTGTTGAAACCATGTTCTTTGGTTATAGCCAGGAAAGTTTTGCAGTTCAGGTACCAAGAAGTTGTCTAACATCTCCACATAACGCTCTGAATTGACTGTAACTGTACGCCCCATTTCGTCTTCAAAAAAGTAAGGGCCGATAATTCCTCGCGCCGACATGGCAGCCCATACGGTCACTTTAGGCGAGTGTAGGGGTTGCTGATGTTTGCGTTTCGGATTGGCTGAACTCCAGTAGCGGCAGTTTTGCTTATTTACGTGGCCATTAAGATGAAAATGAGCTTCATCCGAAAACAAAATGTTGGTAAACGTTGAAAATCGCTCAATCATCTGATTTACGAAATTAAGCCTCTGACCGGCATCTTGGGGCTTTAATTCTTGCACCAATTGAATTTTGTAGGGGTGCAGCTTTAGATCTTTGTGCATAATGCGATGTAATGATGATCTATGCACATTTAAAGCACTCGCGCGCTTCCGAATTGAAAGGTTCGGGTCGTCACGTACAGACTGATTAACACTCTCCACGTTTTCTACCGTTCTTGATGACCTAGGTCGCCCGGATTTTGATTTATCCAGCGTTGATCCAGTCTCTTCAAACTTTTTAACCCAATGTCGAATGAGAGGAAGGCTTGGCGCATCATTTAAGTGGCGAAAACCTCGAATACTGCAGAATTTTCTACGCGCGACAGTTGCCGAATCACCGTTCTTGTAAAACTCTCGCACGCACAACGCGCGGTCTGCTCCCGAGAAACGCTCCATAGCGACTGAATTCCCAAGAGCCAAGCTACTAATTGACATAACCCCCGCACCCCTCAAGTACGCAGCGTTCACGCAGTAAGCTAAACAAATATAAAATTTCTTTTGAGACACCCTGTATTTGGAGACCGCTGCCAATGGTATTTGCTGGAGGAGGCCTATGTCCAAGGACAACCTGAACAAATATTGGATCATGATTGATAATAGTGGATAGAAGTGTTACAATATTAAATCAAACAAAACAATATAAGGCACAAAGTTAAGAAAAATGTATAAATTCTTGTAAAATATCAACAAATAAAGTTTATTTTTATTTATTTATTTATTTTTAATGAAAAGTTCACATTTTTAAAGAAATACCCCTATTTCTTTAAAAATGTGAACTTTTCGGGGAGAGTTTAGGTAACATTTTAGGCTTAACAAATGATTTTTCAAACCCTTTGTGAAGACCTAGAATGTTTCACAAGTCGCACAAACTTATGGTTTAATTTATTAGTATTGCTATATTCTTCTTTAATCATATAATTATATATAGTGCCCTAAAAGAATTATGTTTTTTCTTGATCATTACTAATAAAATTTGTTACAACTTTTGGTATTTCAGGGACTGATGATGGTCTTTGTGGTTGTACAGAATGACTTTTCACCTCCTTGAGTTTCAAATTTAAAAGAATCCTTTTATAGCAGTATATTATTATTTAAAGAAAAAAATCCTAGCCTTAGTAATAATAATACAATTTATACTCACCCACAATAGATATTTACAATATTAGGTATATTATTATATACACTATATGACCCATACATGCACACACATCCACACAAATATTCACTTAATGCTGTAATATATATGTATAATATTGTTAAGTAAAAACTACTTAGTACTATTATATAAATGGTACTAAGTAGGGTATGTGTAGTATGTACTATCAGACCTATATTGTTTATACAAGCTCTTTTATTTATAGGAATTTTAATTCCCATGCAAGCACTATAAATATTTTGGATGGTACCTAGAGTAATGTTTCATTATTTTATATGAATACTATTAGGGAATTACATGTATATATTATATAAATGGTACTAAGTAGGGTATGTGTAGTATGTACTATTAGACCTATATTGTTTATACAAGCTCTTTTATTTATAGGAATTTTAATTCCCATGCAAGCACTATAAATATTTAGGATGGTACCTAGAGTAACGTTTCATTATTTTATATGAATACTATATGTGCACCTGGATTGAGAGATCTTATCAAAACCAAACAAAATGACTATGTTGGCATTTCGTAGCATAATGTAGAAACTTATATATGAAATATTTTAATTTGTAAAGGCGAGGAAAAAAAGTTAGCGTCTAAAAATAGGAGCTCTCAATCCTGACGTTTTTGAAAAAATAAAAAAAAATATATTTAGAAGTATTTACTCTATGTTATATTTTTTTGTACTAACATTCAGTACACACATCGTAAGAAATAATTATAAGAATTCAAAATATTTGGAGGTAAAATGAAGAAGATATAAGACAAAACATGGATCTCTCAATCCAGATGTTTTAGATTGAGTGATCCTTTGAAACACCATGTTAGGCTGAGTAGAAGCAAAAGTTGATTATCCCAGCATTTAGTAGTACTTCTCGACATTATCGCAAAAAATAAATAAATATCCAAATGATAACCGTTAAAAAGTTATAGGAACTTCGTCATTTTTAAAACATCAGGACTGAGTGATCTATATTTTCACATATATCTACTTTTACTTTCATCGCACGGAAAATCTAAAATTCTACGAATTATTAAAAAAACATCTTCTAAATCCTGGCATTTAAACAATTTGTGTAAAGGTTGCACTTTATTAGATTTATAGATTCCAAATTTTCCCATACAGCAGTCGTGTAGGGTGACCATGTTTTGTTTTTAATTTTTATGAAGCATGGCTTATTATTTTGTAAATATGTATAGTTTAACTTTCATTTTAATGCAGTAAAATTACAAATTGTGTGTAAATCAATGCTAAAAAAATACATAATAAAACATTTGATTTGCCTATTGATTTAAGTGTATGGATTTCATCACTACAAATTACTGTCACTTATGACGCCGCTCCCCTGAGAGGCGAAGTAATTTAAATATTAATATATTTCATTTTGACGTTTATTTAAGCACAGAATACTGAAATACTACGAGTATATTGTGTGAAGGTACTATGGAAATATAAATATCAAGGAAATGCTGTAATAATTTTCACAAAGTACAAATTACTTGTTAAACGTTTCTCTGTATCCAGTAATCCATTTTGTATATATATATATACAGGGTGAATTTGAAAGGATGTACTTTGGGCTAATATGAGGTTCTGCTGATCAAATCAAACAACTTTTCCTATGAAACCATGTGTCGCAAATGAAAAAAAATTTGGCTTTTCCATACAAATAGGTCATTTTAACATTACTAGTTTGTATGGAGAAGGCAATTTTTTTTTTCATTTCCGGCACATGGTTCCATGGAAAAAGTACATCCTTTCAAAGTCACCATGTATATATATATATATATATAGTAAAATATCTCCTAATAGGGTAGGTAATAAGGTGTAGGTGTAAAAGGGTCCAAGTCAAAGATAAGGGGCCTGACCAAAGAACACAATCGCCAATCGAATCGCCGCATCGATCGTTAAAAATGTATAGGAATTTTACTCTATGGGTAGAGCCTGATCGATGAGAAACGTCAAATCCCATACATTTGGCTTTCGATGGGTTTTTCGATTCGATTATCGATTGGCTCTTTGGTAAGGCCCAAGCGCACGTTAGGCTGTCGGTTCTAGTTTCACTATATAAACTTATGAAACTGTTTACCGATGGGTGATTAAGTCTAAACAAATACCGCTATGAGTTTACCACTTGTTCAGTATAGTGTAGACTCACAATTTGCTACGAGGTGGAAAAAAAACCCCTCCGCTACGTTCAGAACACTCCGCGGGCGAGTTTTCGCACTTGTCATTTTTTTGTATTGACTTTGTGTCGCGGGTGGCTATATTGTGTTCTCATTTTTAGACAGGCTATTTTGGGGCTTAGGGTACTTCCTGGTATTTATAAAATCTTTTTTTTTTAAACATTACCGTTTTAAAGAAATTTAAAATTTAAATTAAAAATGACTAGGTTTTAAATGTATGTGGTTTAAAAAAAGTTTTTTTTTAACACATTATTAGTGTTTACGGGTTTTCAGGAGATTTGACGGTTATGTTACGGGATTAGTCAGTGTTTAGGTACCGCTTTTCAGGTAGCTCGAAAATTTGAGATCAGTCGTAATTATAACGGTATCCAGATTTATTTTTAAGGCATCAATATGTGGGTTTACCGTTTTTCAACATTAGTTTTTAATTGATTTACTGGCATTAACAAACACTAAAATTTGTTTCGGAATCAATCTGAATTTGTATGGTTTGGCATGTGTTCATACCGAGTGCCAACAAAAAAAAAACATGGTCATCCTACACGACTTGCTGTATGGGTAAAATTGAAATCTAAAAATATAATAAAGTGCAATCTTTACACAAATAGTTTAAATGCCAGGATTTAGAAGATGATTTTTTAATTATTCGTAGAATTTTAGATTTTCTGTGCGATGAAAGTAAAACTAGATATATTTAAAAATATAGATCACTCAGTCCTGATGTTTTAAAAATGACGAAGTTGCTATAACTTTTTAACGGTTATCATTTGGATATTTATTTATTTTTGCGAATATGTCGAGAAGTACTATTAAATGCTCGCATAGTCAACTTTTGCTTCTACTCAGCCTAACATGGTGTTTCAAAGGATCACTCAATCTAAAACGTCTGGATTGAGAGATCCATGTTTTGCCTTATATCTTCTTCATTTTACCTCCAAATATTTTGAATTCTTATAATTATTTCTTACGATGTGTGTACTGAATGTTAGTACAAAAAAATATAACATAGAGTAAATACTTCTAAAAATATTTTTTTTTATTTTTTCAAAAACGTCAGGATTGAGAGCTCCTACTTTTGGACGCTAACTTTTTTTCCTCGCCTTTACAAATTAAAATATTTCATATATAAGTTTCTACATTATGCTACGAAATGCCAATATAGCCATTTTGCTTGGTTTTGATTAGATCTCTCAATCCAGATGCACATGAATACTATTAGGGAATTACATGGATAATGTGGGCATTTGTAGATATACTTACCATAATGGTAAGCATATCTACAAAGCTTAATATTAAACACACTGGTATTCATAAAAAAAACTTTTTGAGTCCTTGAAGAACACTTGTGAATAGTAGGTTGTCTCTTTATTGACCAAACAAAAATAAATAAGTAAAAAATAAACAAAACTTATTTTAACTAAAGTGTTCTTCAAGAACTTTATTAAGTTTTTATCATTAAGACCATTATTAATTAAAATTTATTAATCTTCGTTAATCTGACCCATTTAAATGATACAAGTATCAATAAGAAATGTTAATAATGATACTAGCATTTCTTATTCAATACTCTATGTTTAAATGGGTCCATCCGACAGACCTAGACACCTTTAAACATATGCACCTATATGTCTCTTGATTCTGTTAATGTATATTTAATTAAATATTTCCTATAATTATGATTTCTTAAAATTGGATAATATTCACAATAAAACATAAACAAATTAAAAGTGAATATTTATTTAATAATTTTGTTTGGCTTGGGCCACTCTAAAACTTTGAGCACCATAGTTTGTAACCTCTCTTGATGGGGAAGGGGGTAGCTGTCCTTGAAACTCTGCAAAGTATAAATACCTGAAATAAAAAACATACAAAATTGTAATTGGTTAACGTAATCCGAGAACGATATAACTGCAATATTTCTTCCTTGATCAGAGAATTGTTAAAAATAAATTGGTCGTGGGCCGCCCCGGATGTCTCGAATTTATATTTAGAATTCTTTAGTTTATATTTTCAACTTAAAAGTGCCATATTAATAATGCCGAAGAGGTTTTCTGCAATGTTTATATTTTCTATTAGGTTTGTTTGTAATCAAATGTAACCAACCAAGAGCATTGGCCCGTAAAATAAAACGAGATATCACATAGTTACACCAATAGGATTTATTTTTTATCATCTCTCTCTCTTTAACACTAAAATAACGAATATCGTTCCGATTAGGCATGTAAGTTAAAATAAGCATTAATATACAAAGGTGTAAAAACTGTACAATAAATTTTACACCATTAATATGATAAAAAATGTATATTGCTTTTAATTTATATTCTCAATTCATTCGTAATATAATTATTATGTGTTATAAAACATCATACTCAAAATTACTCGCCGGTTTTGAATATAATATCGGAACGTCAATAATCGGGCCGAGCGTTCGAATCGTTCTCCCGCGTTCAACAGAATGAAAGTTAACGTCAAAAATTGTTCATGGCTACCGATTTCTGTCGATCACTGTGTTCTGCGACGATTGGGCGCAAAAAGCGCCGATGCTCTTGGCTAGGGGGGCTGCCCCCCTAGCCAAGAGCATGAGCGCTAAAAGCGCGCACGAAAGTTTTGTATGAAGATGACATTTGGTGATGACGACACGTTCGTTAAATGCGTTGACAGAACAAATTGCCAGCCAAGAACACGGACGGTGAGCGTTGGGCATTCGTTTTCGTTAAAGCGCTCGCGAGAGGCCAATTTCCCCATACATTTTGACAGAAACCGCTACATACTCGGAGGGAATTGGCAGCCAAGAACACATTTTTGTTCGTTTTTGCGACTGCTAGACGCAAAATTCGACGGTATACGGGCGGGTGGTCGGGGTCTCCCTTTCGTGCTATATTCTATAAAAACGACGTCATTGTTTTGATTTAAATTAACTTAAAGTATTGTTTTTTTTTTGTTTTAGAAGTTTTTTATTGCGTTGTGTAAATTAAAATGTATAAATAAAATTTATTAGTAAGTGCAAATAACGAATGGCGTCTTCATCGACGCCAAATATAGATTAGAGCAACGAAAACTTTTCTCTATTTCATACTTGCAAAGCATCTCAAAACACAGAATGTGATCAAACTAAATATTCAAGAATCATAAGGACTTAGGAGTAATATATTTTAAAACTATACCTACAGCAAAAGAACGACTAGGAAAAATTGGAGAAGAATTACGAATAAAAGGAGGCTCTCTTTGGACAAGGAAACCTATAATCCCTCAAACTCTGCTCGGCTGTATTGGAGGAAATTTTTCGTCAATTACATTGATTGGAATTATTTGGAATAGCTATGAGCTTAACATAAATGGAAGTAAAATATATCAACTGAGATTTGCTGATGACCTAGAGTTATTGTGCAAACAACTAGCAAGAGAAGTGGAAAAGCGGGGCTTAAAAGAACCATGTGTGAAAACCAAAGCTATGACAAACAGACATAAACAAACCCTGAAAGTAAATTATTAAGTAATTGAATAGGTACTTTTATTTAGGTCATACAATTGCACCAAAACTTTAAATGGAGAAAGAAATACATAGAATAGTATGTATGTTCTCAGGTCTCTGAAAGAAGTATACAAAATCAAGACATCCCAATGCCGAGTAGTTGGAGACCGCTGCCAATGGTATTTGCTGGAGGACGCCTATGTCCGAGGACAACCTGAACAAATATCTGATCTTGATTGATAATAGTGGATAGAAGTGTTACAACATTAAATCAAACAAACCAATATTAGGCAAAAAGTTAAGAAAACATGTATAAATTCTTGTAAAATATCAACAAATAAAGTTTATTTTTATTTATTTCTTTAATTTTAATGAAAAGTTCACATTTTCAAAGAAATTGGGGATACCAGGGAGAGTTTAGGTAACATTTTAGGCTTAACAAAGGATTTTTCAGAGTCTTTGTGAAGACCTAGAATGTTTCTGTTAACTTATGGTTTAATATATTAGTATTGCTATATTCTTCTTTAATCATATAATTGTATATAGTGCCCTAAAAGAATATGATTTTCCTTGACCATTACTAATAAAATTTGTTACACCTTTTGGTATTTCAGGGACTGATGATGGTCTTTGTGGTTATACAGAATGACTTTTCACCTTGAGTTTCAAATTTAAAAGAATCCTTTTATAGCGGTATATTATTATTTAAAAAAAAATCCTAGCCTGTAATAATAATACAATTTATACTCAGGCACAATAGATATTTATATTATTAGGTATTTTATTATATACACTATATGACCCATACATGCACACACATCCACACAAATATTCACTTAATGCTGTAATATATATGTATAATATTGTTAAGTAAAAACTACTTAGTACTATTATATAAATGGTACTAAGTAGGGTATTTGTAGTATGTACTATTAGACCTATATTGTTTATACAAGCTCTTTTATTTATAGGAATTTTAATTCCCATGCGAGCACTATAAATAGTTAGGATGGTACCTAGAGTAACATTTTATTATTTTATATGAATACTATTAGGGAATTACATGTATCTAATGTTGGCATTTGTAGATATACTTACCATAATGGTAAGCATATCTACAAAGCTTAATTTTAAACACACTGGTATTCATAAAAAAACAACTTTTTGAGTCCTTGAAGAACACTTGTATATAGTAGGTTATGTCTTTTTTTACCAAACAAAAATAAATAAGTAAAAAAGAAACAAAACTTATTTTAACTGAAGTGTTCTTCAAGGACTTTATTAAGTTTTTATCATTAAGACCATTATTAATTAAAATTCATAATAATATTTATTAACCTGACCCATTTAAATGTTACAAGTATCAATAAGATAAATTCGATAATATTCACAATAAAACATAAACAATTTAAAAGTAAATATTTATTTAATAATTTTGTTTGGCTTGGGCCACTCTAAAACTTTGAGCACCATAGTTTGTAACCTCTCTTGATGGGGAAGGTGTGAAGGGGTAGCTGTCCTTGAAACTCTGCAAAGTATAAATACCTGAAATAAAAAAATACAAAATTGTAATTAGTTTAATAAAAAAATTAAAAAACCTATTTTTTTTAAATAACAAAAATTACAATTGCAACATAACTGGGTTGGAGTCAGGTTTTACCATCTGTGTCAGTTGACTCCGCTCTTCCAAATATAGTAGGAGAGTGAATAAAACTTTAATAAAAAAAAAGTAAGCGGACAATTTGTAATTTATTTTTCTTAACTCACCTATAGTGTAACATCATATTGGTTATTATGCTGCACAAGCCGTTACAATTTGGGAAGACTCTTCAGAATCATAGTGCAGAACTCTGTCTATTCCAAGGTATTTTAATGACCCCCTGAGATAACCATTAGCCTGCTTCACACATATTCTGACTTGGCAGTGTATTGGTCCTCTGAGGTATAAATTAGGTACGGCATCCATGACAGGGGTAATCAATAATGGTTCCAAGGCATATCCGAAATCACCTGAAATAACATTATTTGTATGAGAAACAAAAGTAAATAGATGGGTCTTGTAAACACAAAGGTCCGTTTTGTTTCGCCTATTCGGCATACAAATGTTTTAACAAGGTGTCTAATCAATTATTAAATATATAACCTTAGAATCACTTATTTATTTTGATTCTTACCTATTCAAAAAGTATTTTAGTTCCAATCCGAGAACGATATAACTGCAACATTTCTTCCTTGAACAGAGTATTAAAAAATAAATTGGTCGTGGGCCGCCCCGGATGCCCCGAATTTATATTTAGAATTCTTCAGTTTATATTTATAACTTAAAAGTGCCATATTAATAATGCCGAAGAGTTTTTCTGCAATGTTTCTATTTTCTATTAGGTTTGTTTGTAATCAAATGTAAAGAGCATTGGCCCGTAAAATAAAACGAGATATCACATAGTTACACCAATAGGATTTATTTTTTATTATCTCTCTCTCTTTAACACTAAAATAACGAATATCGTTCCGATTAGGCATGTAAGTTAAAATAAGCATTAATATACAAAGGTGTAAAAACTGTACAATAAATTTTACACCATTAATATGATAAAATATGTATATTGCTTTTAATTTATATTCTCAATTTATTCGTAATATAATTATTATGTGTTATAAAACATCATACTCAAAATTACTCGCGGGTTTTGAATATAATATCGGAACGTTAATAATCGGGCCGAGCGGTCGCCCTCCCGCGTTCAACAGAATGAAAGTTAACGTCAAAAATTGTTCATGGCTACCGATTTCTGTAGATCACTGTCCGTTCTGCGACGCTTGGGCGCAAAAATCGCCGATGCTCTTGGCTAGGGGGGCTGCCTCCCTAGCCTCTCGGCCCGATTATTAACGTTCCGATATTATATTAAAACCCCGCGAGTAAATTTGAGTTTGTTATTTTGTAACATATAATAATTATATTACGAATGAATTAGGAATATAAATTAAAAGCAATATATATTTTTGATCATATTAATGGTGTAAAAAATATTGTACAGTTTTTACACCTATGTATATTCAAAAAAAAAAAAAAAAGTTAAAAATATTTATTTCATGTAAACCTTTACAGGCATTTATGAAAAGTCAAAAAAAAAATATATATATAAGGTCCTGTGTGCACTTGGCCAGGTCACCATTCCTCCCACAGACAAATGTTGAGAATATAATCAAAATAAACAAATCGTAAACTATTGTCCTTGCGGGAAGAAAAAAAAACAACCCAACCGAACACACACTACATAACCAACCAGTTTAAGACTAGGTGGTTAGCTGGTTCCATTGACCTGTCAATCGTTGACTGCCCTGCAAAAGCGCCACCAAGGCGACCAACCCAACAGACCATAGCTACGCCCCAAATATACATACTTTAATATAGGTAATCAAAATATACCTACAAGTAGATAGATGAAAGGTATCTTTTAGGGCGCAAACGCTGATCACAAGTCGATCGCCTCAGAGACACCCTGGAGAAAAAGGTACCAGCAAGTAAAAAACTCTGATGTTCCACATGTACCGTATCATCGGAGGAGCATGGACCTGCATGGTTACTGACCTAAACCTATGCGTATAGCATGTGGTATATACTCTCATCCTACTGAAGAGCTTTCCGATCTCCGCTTCTTATATGATAACAATCAAACGTGCGTGCCCAGCGGAGATCCAAGGCCCCCACAGCAGCACCCGCTCACGGACGTAACGTATGTGTCAGCCATCCTTCTGCTCAACCAGGCCCTTAGGGTGCAGACCAGAACCCGGCACACGCGCCACCACTGCAATGACCTTCAAAGGAGAGGAAATCCGCTGGATACGTATACTACTACATTGCAGGGCCAAATACATAGCTGAATCCAAGGCCTGCGCAAACATCAACTAGTTAAAAAAAACATGGAAATGTATTCTATAACTCTGTTAACAAAATAACTTAAAATAAATAAGACAAATTAACATAAATGTTAAGTAATAACTAATTATTACCTTGTAGAAAATAGTAAATATTTAAAATTAAAATAATGATAAAAGGTTATAGTAATAACAAGTTATTACCTCATCCAAAAATATATAAAAAAATACCTATTGTAGTATAAAAATATATATATACCTATAATAGTAAGTATTATGAATTATTACAATATGACAGTTTAGAGATTCCAGACGCAGAGAGGACTGATTCCAGACATCTCTGTCATTAATATAATCATTAACTTTGTAATACGCCTTGGCTACTAAAGTTTGCTTTATACAAATTTTAAATTTTATATCATTTAGTTTTATAATTGATTTTGGTAATTTATTAAATAGCCTAATACTGTTTATTAGAAAACATTTATTAGTTTTTTGTAATCTGAATCTTGGTATGTCAATTTTGTTTATATTTCTTAAGTTTCGGGTATGCCTATCTGCATTTTTATTAAACATATTATATTTTTTCTTAACATATAATAAGTTCTCAAATATGTATTGGGAGGGCAGGGTCATTATATCAGTTTCAGGAAAGATTTCTCGAAGGGATTCCCGGGTCTTCATGCCGTAAATTGCTCTAATAGCTCTTTTCTGCAAGATAAATATGGTGTCTATGTCTGCCGCTGAGCCCCAGATAATAAGACCATAAGTCATAATACTATGGAAATAGGCAAAGTACACTAACCTGGCTGTTGCCACATCAGTTAATAGTCTGATCTTTCTGACTGCATATGCTATATAATATATAATATTAATGCGTATATTAACTTACATGCCTAATCGGAACGATATTCGTTATTTTAGTGTTAAAGAGAGAGAGATAATAAAAAATAAATCCTATTGTTATAACTATGTGATATCTCGTTTTATTTTACGGGCCAATAATGCTCTTTACATTTGATTACAAACAAACCTAATAGAAAATAGAAACATTGCAGTAAAACTCTTCGGCATTATTAATATGGCACTTTTAAGTAGTAAATATAAACTGAAGAATTCTAAATATAAATTCGAGGCATCCGGGGCGGCCCACGGCCAATTTATTTTTAACAATTCTCTGACCAAGGAAGAAATATTGCAGTTATATCGAATCATTCTCGGATTGGAAATTACTTTTTGAATAGGTAAGAATCAAAACAAGTACTTTTAAGGTTATATCTTTAATAATTTCTTAGACACGTTGTTAAAACATTTGTATGCCGAATAGGCGAAACAAAGCAGACCTTTGTGTTTACAACACCGATCTATTTACCTTTGTGTCTCATATAAATAAATGTTATTTCAGATGATTTCGGATATGCCTTGGAACCATGATTGATGACCCCTGCCATGGATGCCGTACCTAATTAATACCTCAGCGGACCAATACACTGCCAAGTCAGGATATGTGTGGAGCAGGCAAATGTTATCTCAAGGGGTCATTAAAATACCTTGGAATAGACAGAGTTATGTACTATGATTCTGAACGATATTCCCAAATTATAATGGCTTGTGAAACATACTAAGGAAGTGCGGAGTCATCTGACACAGATGGTAAAAGGTGAATCCAACCCAGTTATGTTGCAATTGTGATTTTTGTTATTTAAAAAAAGTTTTTTTATTTTTATTAAACTAAGTACAATTTTGTATTTTTTTTAATTTCAGGGTTCCTTTGCAGAGTTTCAAGGATAGCTACCCTCTTCCCAATCAAGAGAGGTCACAAACTATGGTGCTCAAAGTTTTAGAGTGGCCCAAGCCAAAGAAAATTATTAAATAAATATTTTCTCTTAATTTATTTGTTTTATTGTGAATACTAGTAAATCCAAATTTTAAGGAAACAATATTCTGGGAAATATTTCATTAAATATACATTAACAGAATCAATAGACATATAGGTAGATAATATAAGGTCTGTCGGATGGATCCATTTAAACATAGAGTATTGAATAAGAAATACTAGTATCATTATTAACATTTCTTATTGCTACTTGTATCATTTAAATGGGTCAGATTAATGAAAATTAATAAATTTTATATTGAATGTTAATAATAATGAGATGGACCCATTTAAACAGAGTATTGAATAATATTTATATAATTGGGTCAGATTAATAAATTGTATATTGAATTTTAATTATTAATGGTTACCATTATTAATTAACATTAATCTGACCCATTTAAATGATACAAGTATAAGAAATGTTAATAAGGATACCAGCATTTCTTATTCAATACTCTATGTTTATATTATTAATCATAAAAACTTAAAAGTCCTTGAAGAACACTTTAGTTAAAATAAGTTTGGTTTCTTTTTTATTTATTTATTTTTGTTTGCTAAAAAAAGATAGATAACCTACTATATACAAGTGTTCTTCAAGGACTCAAAAAGTTATTTTATGTATACCATTATATTTTATATTAAGCTTTGTAGATATGCTTACCATACATTAGATACATATATGTAATTCCCTAATAGTATTAATATAAAATAATAAAACGCTACTCAAGGTACCATCTTAACTATTTATAGTGCTATCTATGCTTGCATGGGAATTAAAATTCCTATAAATAAACGAGCTTGTATAAACAATATAGGTATAATAGTACATACTACACATACCCTACTTAGTACCATTTATATAATTGTACTAAGTAGTTTTTACTTAACAATATTATAAATAATATATATTATAGCATTAAGTGAATATTTGGGTGGATGTGTGTGCATGTATGGGTCTTATAGTGTATATAATAAAATACCTATTATTGTAAATATCTATAGTGGCTGAATAAAAATTGTATTATTATTACTAAGGCTAGGAATATATTTTTTTAATATTAATATACCGCTATAAAAGGATTCTTTTAAATTTGAAACTCTAGGGGGTGAAAAGTCATTCTGTACAACCACAAAGACCATCATCAGTCCCTGGAATACCAAAAGGTGTAACAAATTTTATTAGGAATGGTCAAGGAAAATCATATTCTTTTAGGACACTATACAATTATATGATTAAAGAAGAATATAGCAATACTAATATATTAAACCATAAGTATGTGCGGCTTGTGAAACATTCTAGGTCTTCACAAAGGCTCTGTAAAGTCCATTGTTAAGGCAAAAATGTTACCTGAACTCTCCCCGGTATCCCCTATTTCTTTGAAAATGTGAACTTTTCATTAAAAATAAAGAAATAAATAAAAATAAACTTTATTTGTTGATACTTTACAAGAATTTATACATTTTTTCTTAACCTTTTGCCTAATATTGTTCTGTTTAATTTAATGATGTAACACTTCTATCCACTATTATCAATCAAGATCTGGTTGTCCTCGTACATAGGCCTTCTCCAGCAAATACCATTGGCAGCGGTCTCCATCTACTCGGCATTGGGATATCTTGATTTTTTTATACTTCTTTCTTCAGAGACCTGAGAACATACATACTATTCTATGTATATAGTGTATATATTTCTACATTTAAAGTTTTGGAGCAATTGTTTGACCTAAATAAAAGTATTCAATTTCTTGATAATTTACTTTCAGGGTTTGTTTATGTCTGTTTGTCATAGCTTTGGTTTTTCACACCTGGTTTGTTATAAGCCCCGCTTTTTCACTTCTCTGTTGCTAGTTGTTTGCATAATAACTGGAACTAGGTCATCCGCAAATCTCAGTTGATATTTAGATATTTTACTTCCATTTATGTTAAGCTCATAGCTATTCCAAATAATTCCAATCAATGTAATTGACGAAAAATTTCCTCCAATACAGCCGAGCAGAGTTTGAGGGATAATAGGTTTCCTTGTCGGACTCCTTTTATTCGTAATTATTCTCCAATTTTTCCTAGTCGTACTTTTGCTGTAGGTATAGTTTTAAAATGTTATATTACTCCTTAGTCCTTATGATTCTTGAATATTTAGTTTGATCACACTCTGTGTTTTGAGATGCTTTGTAAATATGAAATAGAGAGAACTTTTCATTACTCTAATCTATATTTGGCGTCGATGAAGACGCCACTCGTTATTTGCACTTACTAATAAATTTTATTTATGCATTTTAATTTACACAACGCAATAAAAAACTTCTAAAACAAAAAAAAACAATACTTTAAGTTAATTTTAATCAAAACAATGGCGTCGTTTTGATAGAATATAGCTCGAAAGGGAGACCCCGACCACCTGCCCGTATACAGTCGATTCGACTGTATACGGGCAGGTGGTAGACGCTAAATTCGACTGAGTCGAATTTAGCGTCTAGCATTCGCAAAAAACGAACAAAAATGTGTTCTTGGCTGGCAATTCCTTCCGAGTATGTAGCGGTTTCTGTCAAAATGTATGGGGAAATTGGCCTCTCGCGACCGCTTTAACGAAAACGATTGCCCAACGCTCACCGTCCGTGTTCTTGGCTGGCAATTTATTCTGTCAACGCATTTAACGAACGTGACGTCATCACCAAATGTCATCTTCATACAAAACTTTCGTGCGCGCTTTTAGCGCTCATGCTTTGGCTAGGGGGGGCTTGCTGACAGCGCTGACATCGATTTTGGCGTGAATCGGACCGCAAGGATAGTAAATAAATTAAAAAAAATAATAGTCTGTGATTGCGGTTATTGAAAACTGAAGAAAGAAAACTAAAATTTAAAAGAGCATTGTTCGAAAATCACTTTTCCGAGAAAGAAAACATAAACACAGTGGTAATAATGGCTTCTACAAGCAGCGATTCACAAGCTACTGTAGCCCAGAAAACATGGGTTATGGCTAACAACATTGAAACCGTTGCTAACTTTGATGATATTTACCGATACGACAAAAAACAACAACAAGATATTCTTGCGGCAAAGCCATGGGAAAAGGAGTAAGTATATAGCTTAAATAAAATTAAATAAAGCCAATAAAGGCCTTAAATTTTATAATGATAATTTCAGTCCACATTTCTTCAAAGACATAAAAATATCTGCACTGGCATTATTGAAAATGGTAATGCACGCTCGATCTGGGGGAACACTGGAAGTAATGGGACTATTGCTTGGTAAGAGATTTAATTATGGCTTGATTGTGTACCCACACAGATGCGCACTACGTCAAGTGACCTAGTAATGTTCTGTTTTAGTTTGTGGGTTCACCGGTTTTCCAGACACTACTGCATTTTGCACACCATAAACAGAGACGATTTCAATTGTCTCTGTTTATGGTGTGGTTACGTAACAAACAAGCAATTAATTTAAAAATAAAGCAGAGAGGATATTAAAATATATAAAAAATGCAAATATCCTGGTTGCCGCCCATTTAGCGGTGGTAGTGGGAGTGAACAATTTAGTTAACAAACAATGTTTTCATTGACCCTATTCAAGGACTGTGGGTCTGCTTACCATCAGGTAGATACAATATCACAGGCCCAATAAAATAAAAGTATAACATAGTAAGACATGGATAGTAGTGACATTAGGAACTTTAGTTTTAAAGTAGTAGTTAAACCAACTTGAATTCAAAATATAAACTAAAATTATCTAAATTTACATCAATAAAATGGTTATATTTCAGGAAAAGTGGATGCAAATACAATGATTGTGATGGATTCCTTTGCATTGCCAGTAGAAGGAACAGAAACTCGAGTCAATGCTCAGTCTCAAGCTTATGAATACATGACAGCTTATATAGAAGCTGCTAAACAAGTATGTAAACCATATTTGGTATCCATTTATGCATATATAATGAATACACAGATGAATTTGAATACTCATTCTTCTTACAATAAAAATAATATAATATCTAAATTAATCCATGACAGGTTGGTCGTCATGAAAATGCTATTGGATGGTACCACAGTCACCCTGGCTATGGCTGCTGGCTGTCTGGTATTGATGTCTCCACTCAGATGCTCAACCAGAACTTCCAGGAACCCTTTGTGGCCATTGTCATTGACCCAACCAGAACTATTTCTGCTGGCAAAGTATGCCTTGGTGCTTTTAGGACTTATCCCAAGGTAATAAACTATTATAATACTGTAAGATAATATATTACACAGTCAATTATTTTTGAAATATTTGCCTATCCTTCATAGAATTAATTTAATCTTAAAGTTATTTATCATATTTTATATAATTTTTAAATAGATTAACTTTAACAAAAGTTAACAAAAACCCCAATTCTCTTAAATGGACTTACTTTAATTAAAGCAATTGCATCATAATATAATGGGATACACTATTGGCAGTTAACTATTGGCAATTGGTTAGCAGTTACAATGTGATTGACCTAAAGTTAATTAAAAAATATTTAGACATTTAAAGAAAGCATACGAGAGGTTAATCGTATGCCGCGCGTCGCTCACCTGTCGTTGTCTGCCGCCATAGAAAACGGCGCGCGGAAAACGACTTATTTTGATCAAATTTTTGTACAAAAAAACCGTACCGGTATTATTTTGTTACTTTTTATAATTAAACTTAATTGTAATGCAAATTTCACAATAGCATCGTGTTTGTTTATCTAAAAGAATAATTTTTTTTCGAAAAATTACCAAAAAATCAAACTTCTACAGAAATTAATACAATAGAACTTCAAAATAATTACTATATAGGGTTTTTATTTTGTTCTTATATCAATATAAATACCCTAAATATTCAATATAATTAGAAAAAACGTAAAATACATAAGAAAAAGTGATCTACGTTCCGGCACAGGTACTTTGGCATAGATCTACGTTCCGGTACAGCATATAAAGGCTGTTCCAAAAATACATGTGTTTTTTTTAAACTAATTATTTTCATTATTATAGTCAAAATAAAACTAATGTACAAAAAAACTGAGTATACGGAGAAAGTTCAACGCCTTTTATGTCTGTGGCATCACAGCTCTAAAAAGGGTGTTCTTTGAATCTTACCAAATTAAAAATAAGTACGAAAATTAACGAAAATGTGTTTATGAAATTTAACGCAGTCTTTGAAAATTAAATGGTTGAAGGATTGCAAAATAGTTTTATTAAAAAAATACATGTAGGTACATGACATGTCGCCTCGCCTGATTTTTCTCTAGAGCCCCAGTTTTGATTGAAGGCGATACGACACGTCGCCTCGCCTGATTTTTCTCTAAGGCCCCTGAACACGCTGTATGCGCGCTTTTTGTTCGTAAATTAGTAATGTTAATTTACATAAACTAAAATATTATGTGAAATAATATTGATATGGAATCTGTAATAAATGTTCTTTCAAATGGTATATAATACTAATTTAATATAATAGTAAAATATATATAAATCGTCATTTGAAAAGTGACCAAACGGTAAAAGATATTTTTGATTGATATTTTTTTCACTAAACTTAAATTTTTTATCATTATATTTGATTAATTAGGATTATATGTTTTATTATATAACAAGAAAACATAAATAATACTACATTTTTGTAGTTTTGAAATAAAATAAAACACTTTAAAAATATATCCAACAACACGTAAAATTTCGCAAAACATTGGTTGTGTCTCTCTTATTGCTTCGATTTAAAAGATGCAACTGATGTTTGAACAATTGTTTAAGGTTAATTCGTTCGAATTAACTCCGGCAGATTACGGTAACATAGTTAAGAGAGTAGATCTGCTTTTCGGCATACGAGAGGTTAACTTATCATAACAAATTTTAATGAAGAGTGTCTTTGAAATAGACGTAATTCTGATTTAAAAATAACTATTCTATTTTAGACAATACAATATTTTTTTCTGGCTGAAATAAGCTTATTTAAAAATACACTATTCACATATATTTGTACAAATATGCAGTGATTTGTATAGTGTATATAACACCTATGATTTGTATGTTTTAGGGCTACAAACCTGCCAATGAAGAGCCTTCAGAGTACCAAACAATCCCATTAAATAAGATAGAAGACTTTGGAGTGCATTGCAAACAATATTACTCCCTAGAAGTGGCTTACTTCAAGTCCTCTCTGGACCGGAAGCTGCTTAACTCTCTGTGGAACAAATACTGGGTGAATACCCTTAGCAGTTCTAGTCTCATTACCAATGCAGATTATACTACTGGCCAGATATTTGATCTGTCAGATAAATTGGAACAGAGTGAAGTTTGTCTTGGTGTGTGGATTTTTTTTAAATTGTCAAACACTAAATTAAATACAATAAAAACAAACAAAATTTTTACTATTTTAGTAAACTATTGTTACATTAGATGCAATTATATCAATAGTATTGTATAAAACTATTGATTTATATGTATTATGATTATAGTATATAAATATTATTTCTATAATCACTGCTATTTAGGGTTTTGTGCATAACAAAACATGCATAAAGAAAAAAAATTGGCTAAACAATTATTAAGCAATACAAAAAACATCCTTAAACCCTATAAATCTTAACAAATGTATTTTTAATCAGCAGGTCGTGGGGGATTCATGGCATCAAGCTCTGACCCCCTAGAGAAACGTAATGAGGATAAACTAAGCAAAGCTACTAAAGACGCGTGCAAGACTACCATTGAGGTTATCCATGGTCTGATGGCTCAAATGATTAAGGATAGACTTTTCAACGGGGTCTGTGGAAAACAAGGCCAGGCCACACCTATGATTGAATGAATTTAACCAATTAAAATAAGTTTATATTGTAATTATACTGTTTTATATTAAAGATTAATTATAATTTTCAAAGCATTTTTTTTTGTCTTATTAAACTCCCTAAACAGTTATATTCTAGAATAGAACTTTTTAATCTATGTACGGTATGTAAGTAAACTTCCTAAAAAGTATAAATTAATGATTGTTTTTTTTTTTTTATAAATAGTGCATGCTGATTTTGATTTTAATATTTATAATCAAATCATTTTATTACTGTAATAAAAAAGTGATTAAAACTGCCTACAATATATTTTTAATAGAAATAAACTCAGTTAACTTACCCGGTGTGTACCAACGAGTTTTTAATTTAAAAAAATATGTTCATTTGTTTAACACCACTATAGTGCCTCGGAGAGCACGTTAAGCTTTCGGTCCCGGTTTCACTATACCAACTTGTAAAACTGTTTATAGATGGGTTATTGAGTTCAAAACATCGCGACGAGTAGATTCGGTGTAGATTCATTCCATCGGCTAAGATCAGGTGGGATTAAAACCCCTCCGCCGGGTACCCTGGGGCCGGTCTCGGGCGCCGTAAGGCACCCGTGATCACGGTGATGATATAATAACTACTAATTATACCATTTTTTATTTATCAATTATTAAAATAAAATATGTGGTAAATTAAAACATTTTAATATAGGAGCGGACTTCTGACAATTATTTTTACAGTTAGTAAAATTAATAATTACAAGTTCTATAAGTATATATCATCACGTGCCTTAATATAAAATGCACCCAAGGCGGCGTAGTCGTCTAGGCCTCAAAAATGATTATATCCTTGATAATCTCATTATTTACAGGTTATTTAGACATTGTTTTATATATATATATATATATACATAGTCTGGCCATAAATACTGTTACAATTAAAAATAAAAATTATATTACATTTGAATTTGGATGTCATTTTTATACGATTGTTCATTTTGTTTTCTCATTTTGGCGGCCCGCGCCATACATTGAACAATATTTTGGGGTGGGTAAAAAGAGCCGAATCGCTGTGATTGCATTACACAAAGTAGGTATGGAGCCGAATGCAATTTTTAAAACTCCCCAACACTTGGAATTAGTCAAATGTTTGTGTACCGGGCTATTAATAGGCACAATGAGACCTCTGTTTGTGACAGAAAAAGATCTGGCCGTCCACGTAGTGTTCGTACAAAAAAGGTGGTCAAAGCAGTAAGGGAAAGAATTCGAAGAAATCCTGTCCGAAAGCAAAAGATTTTATCTCGGAAGATGAAGATAGCACTTAGAACCATGCCGCGTATTTTAAAAGGTGACTTAGGACTTGCAGCCTATAAGAGGTCATTTGTCATTTCTTAACTAATAATTTAAAAAAGAATAGGGTGGTAAAATCTAAACAACTACTGAAGCGGTACGTAAAGGGAGGTCACAGAAAAATTTTGTTTACGGATGAGATTTTTTTACAATTGAGTAACATTTTAACAAAAAAAATGACCGTATTTATGATCAAAGCTCTAAGGAAGCTTTCCAATTAGTCGACAGAAACAATTAGAGTGCAACGTGGGCAATATTCGACTTCAGTGATGGTTTAGTGGGGTTGTTAGCTATGAAGGAGTGATTGAGCCATATTTTTGTGAAAAAGGTATCAAAACATCGGCACAAGTATATCAAGATACCATTCTTGAGAAGGTAGTTAAACCCCTTAACAACACCTGTTTCAATAACCAGGTATGGTCCTTCTAGTAAGACTCGGCGCCGGGTCATAAAGCTCGGTCCACGCAGTCTTGATTGGAAGCGAACGTTTCGGACTTCATCAGAGCTGAAGACTGGTCGTCGTCTAGTCCCGATCTTTATTCGCTGGATTATGATTTATGTTGAGTTTTAGAGAGTACGGCTTGCTCTAAACGCCGATAATTTGGAGTCCCTAAAATCAATTCATATTACATACATATTGGCAGTGAAGAATTTTCCCATGGAATAGTGCGTGCTTCTATTGATAACGTCGGTTCAAATTTAACGCAAGTGAAACCGTGGGGCACAGCTAGTCAAGCGCGGATCCAGCCTTCAAAAAAGGTTGTGGGCAAAGCTAGTAAATTAATAAACCTGTAAAATGTTAGTTTTATCGCGCATAAAAATAACAAAAGTAACTGTGATTGCTGAACCGATTTTAATTATTTTTTACAACAAAGGATGACAAATTAAATTAAATGCTAGGATTTCCAACGAATATCGCTGGAAATTCAGAGGGGCAATGCTCTATGTATTTTGGGCACAGCTTCGGAGGATCTACAAGAAATTTATAATTTTAAACCATCATTGCAATTATTATAACATTTACCTTTTTAACGGTTTTTCGCAATATCGGTCTGGATGGACATGTAGGCAACCTGTCTATCCAGACCAATATTGTATAAATTCATTATATATTATAATACATTATATAATTAGAACTAACAAAATTGAGAGTACTTAAACAAAATGCTAAAATCAGTACATACACCTACGATTTTAACATAATTTCCTTAGTCAAAGGTTTTTTTTTGTAAACGAACTTCAAATAATTGCTATTGACTGCCTGCGTTCCGAATCACGTTTTATTTATGCTAAAAAGTTTTTCAGTGAAAAGAGAGGAAGACCAAAGAACAAATTATAAAATATAATAATATAGACCTCATCAACAATCCTGCTTTCAATTAAATCCACCATGCATTAAAGGAACTAAGAGCAAATTATGAAGAAAATCATAAAGTCAGCGCCAGGTCCGAATGGAATACCCTGCCTGCAATGTATATAAAAAGTGACCTCACATTCACAAGTATTTACATAACATCTAATTTTGAATATGGTCAAGCAACAAGTACGACCGTGTTCGGAGAAGCAGCTTTTGGTCTTATACCAAAAAAGCCTGAGGTTACTGACCGTAAAGATACAAGACCTATTGCGTTAATAAACACTATGTCCAAAATCATGTGACAGATAAATACTTTTACTGTACAGTTTGTCATGGTCTGGGTGTTTATAAAATATAATATGTATTATATCACTATTTCTGGTGCACATAGTACAAGCCTAGAGCTTAGTTTGTGACCATAGCAATTAGTGTAAATTGTCCTACATGTTATTATTATTTATTATTATAAAATCTTCTTTTCTATACTTTAAGCAAGAATGTCGAGGTTTATGATCATACAAGTACTTTTTATCCCAGCACCAGAAAGGATTTTTACTGGGAATTTCGGGTTGCACACAACTTGCGGAATGTTTGGAGCACGAGCGCCAATTGAGTGTCTGCTGGATTAATTAGGAAAATGCTTTTGGATCGGTCCAGCATAAATTGCTGCAAGTTGCACTAAAATAGTATAACTTCCCAACGGTGATCATGGATATAATTGTTAATTTTTATAAGAACTTAAGATTTATCATTACAAATAAAGATGGGTTCACAGATCCTCTTCAATATAATGTTGGACTATTTCAAGGCTGTTTGTTGACTTTCACCAATAGCTTTTAAGATTATTATTAACCTCTTTATTGACAAACTTATATTTAGTAAAAAGAAGTGAGGATATAGTTTTTAATTAAATAATGTATATTCGTAGTCCATATTAGCATTTGCGGACGACCTAGCAGTGGCTAACATGCAATCCAAAATAAAGCCAGAATCTGATTACCCAGGTTCTGTGTGTGGTCAAACGGCATGAGAACAAAACCATCAAAATGCTTCTCTTCATCATACGACCCCGAACAATTCATAGCAGGGCAGAAAGTAGTTCAGTAGAGGAAGCCATGCCTTTCAAATTCCTGGACCAGAATGATAAATTTTTAAAGGGAGAACACCATCCTTACATTTAGTTGTGGAACGCTTTATTAATGACATTAACAAGTTAGATCAACAGCCAATTAGTAGGTAATGTCAAAAAAGAATGGATTTATGACAACTACTTAACATTTCGTCTAACATGGCCTTTTCTTGTACGACTTCAACAAAACTCTGCTGGTAAATCTGGATGCAACTGACAACTGACTCCTCTATGTTGTTCAGCAGGGTGATAACGCGTCTTAAGTTCGCTCGCACGCCAATCGTTATGACGTATTTTCTAAGATTTTTTGGAGCTATTGTTAAGAAGCCAAGCTTGATCTACGTCAGAATGACGTCATAACGATTGGCGTGCGAGCCTACTTAAGACGTGTAATAACCCTGCTGGGCTGTCCGGAACAGCAGCAATTTGGGATGAATTTTAAAAAGCCATCTGAGTGCATAAATATCTACGTGTAACCAAGCAATAAATTCTGAGTAACTCTCGGGACAATCTGATTGCGTCTCTCCCAAAAGACTCATTGGTCTCTGAGATGGAGTCAAGTATTCAATTCTATAAATCTTTTATGAGCGGTGCACAGATCAGCACAAAGGGGTTCGGTTGGAAGAAAAAGGAATGTGATAAAGATGTTATTAAATCGTTCCTTAAAAACGATGAAGAGTATGGCTACAGAGTCCATGCGATGACCCTGGAAGTGCAGAATGAATGCCTTACTATGGGGGAAGTTTGTATTCCTCAAGCCCTGAAACCTGCACACTCATGTACGATTGGTTTCCGGCACTTATTAAGTTCTATCTTAATTCCTTTCAAATGTCCAGAGTACCTGACCAGAGTAATCTGGTAAGATATGCGGAAAGCAATAGACAAGATATGTACATTATGCGGTGTTGCCATAAGGACTGCCAGACATATACTTGCTGGGTGCAAGGTACTACTTAAGGGCATTATTCGCACAGATATGATAAAGTTTGTATTGCTAGAGCCATAAAAGGATAGCCAACAAATGACTTTTGTAAGTTAATATGTAAGAATTACTTTTGTAAAAGAGGGACAACTCAAAAAATTCAAAGTAAACCTTTCTCAATCCTGGACAAAGTACCAGACTGGAAAATGATCATGGGTACTTTCAAAATATATTACAAAATTCCAGATCGTCTATATACCGGACATACTGGTATACTTTTGGTACTTGAAGAAAGTAATATTACTTATAGAACTCAACGATCCGTGGGAAAAAAATATTCCTAAGGATCACACCGGCAGGCGAACAAATAATATGATCTCAGAAATGAAATTACTAAAAACGGTTTAAAAACTCAACTACACACACCGGCAGAATTAGCGGAACACAAAAAAAAGGGAGAGTATAAAATAGTTAGCTTTATTTTTAAACAAATAATAATTAAACATGAAACAACAATTAAATTAATATGTTTTGACGTTAATTTGTTAAAAAAAAACTAAACAAAATGCATTTTTCTTAGATTTCGTAGTGACAGAGAAACGGTTGAAAATTTTAGATTTTATGACGGTTTAAAATTATTTAAATGAGTGTTTCCCCCCGTGCCCTGATTAAGGTTTCGTCCGTTGATCCGTCTGGGCATGCTGCGAATGATGTTGTCAATGATTTCTTGGGACAACCTCTGTCATTCTTCAACTAATGTGTTTTTCAGCTCGCCCAGATTATTAGGAGGTGGCATTCTTGATTTGACACTCCTCTTTAGCAAGTCCCAAACGTGTTCAATCGGATTCATATCCGGGGACCGTGCTGGCCACTCCATCACCGTAACACCAACATGGTTTAGGTATGCCTGTACTGAGCGAGCACAGTGAACCCGAGCATTATCCTGCATTAAAATGAAGTCGTTACCAATAAATGGGGCAAATGGCACAACATGTTCCTCTAAAATCTCCCTGATATACCGATCAGCATTCAGATTCCCGCCGTCGACTACCACTAACTCCGTGCTAGCTCCTAAACATATCCTTCCCCAGACCATAATTGAGCCGCCGCCGCCATATGCCACTGTATTTTTAAAATTAGACTGTAAATAACGCTCTCCTTTGCTTGCTGCCTTCCATCAATCTGATTTAACAGTTCATCAGTAAAGAGAACCTGTCCCCATTCGTCAACGTCCCAATGATGAAGTTCACGAGCAAAGTATAGTCGGTTTGTGCGGTGGTGTCTCTCAAGTTTTGGTGCTTTGTCGGGTATAAATGAGCCTATACTCGTGTTTCGACGAACTTGAAGTTGTAGAAAACGGTCATCTCTCCTTGAAGTACACCTTTTCCTGCCTTGTCCTCTTCTCCTCACTAGAGAATTCGTCGATCTGGATCGTTTGGTGCTACGATGGATCGTTGATAACGATCGACGAAGTCTTGTTTCAATCGATCTGTAGGATTGACCATTTCTTCTCATTTCATCTGCCCTGATGATTTCTGATAGCGTTAAATCAGGCATACTTAGATGTTCGTAACTTATCAATAAGCTAGAAAACACAAAAGTCTCATAAAACTGCAATATAATGTTTTTCAAATGGAATTTATGAACTTTACGAAAACGGAAAATCTACTTCGAAGCAGTCGATAGAGATGTATGAATAAAAAATTAAAACAAACGAATAAAAAAAATCACTGTTGGCATTTTCAAATTAGACGTTTTTAAAAAATATATGTAAAAAAATATAAAAAAGTTATGTAACCGGCCAGTGCTACGAAAAAGATATATTAATTCTTCCTTTTTTTGTGTTTCGCTAATTCTGCCGGTGTGTGTATATGCAGTGGAAGTTGGTGCGAGAGGAATTCCAGCAAAGTCTTTGGCATCATCTGTTGAAGGATCTCAGCCTTCCGAGATCGGTCGTCGGAACTTCTATGGAACGTGTTTCCAAGATGGCGCTAACAGGATCATATAGTATTTGGTTGAGTAGAGAGGGTAGTGAACACAGTGCAGGTAAGAGTTTAAAAGGCCTTTAAACCTACTTCGCGGTCTCAAGTCCGGGATCGCTGCACTTCATTCCCCTGCCTTTCAATCAAGCGATGGACCCGGCACCCGCACGGAGAATCCATGGATAGCTACGAACAGTGTCTCATAGAGAGCTGCCCATATGATTTACTGACTGGTAAAGAAACCGTCTGCTGGGTATGAAATATCATTCTTAGTGTTGCCCCAAGTCTAGCCCTTTTATTTGATTAAGGTCTTGGATATAACATCATCAGCCGTCGGAACGTGTGACGTCACAAGTCTATTAGGTTTGTGGGCATGCCCATCGTGCCCACAACAGTGGATCCGAGCTTGCAGCTAGTAACATAATAAATATAGATAATAAGGACATTACTCCACAAAAAAAATATATATATAAATACTAATAAGTACTTACCTATCCAATTTTAAGTCTATCAACCGGCTCTGTGGTCTAGTGGTTGCGCTTTCTCATAAAAATAAACATAATAATATTTCTTCTTTAAATATATTGAAAATAGGTAATTTATTGATTTAATCAGGTACCTATCTATATATTTTTATTTAATAAACAAAAAAGCCTTATGAATAAACAAATTAGGTATACTAAACTACTACGTGTCTAAATTTTTCTTCATAACTGTACCCGTAGATCTTTGTGAACACCCATAACTTTTAAACCAAGCGGTCTAGCGAAATAATGAATTCTATGGTGGTCCTGCCGAAGTAACGTGACTACCGGCATGACCACAAATACAGCTCTGTAACTTTTGATCAAAATCTGTATATTTGCTAACAAAATCGAACAAATGACGTACTAAAGACCTGAGACTCGATTACGAGATTTTAACGTTCAGCAAGAAACGGTCACGACCGGCGTGCGCTCCGACTTTCTTGTCCAACGTCCACTGCTATTACGAGTAGAGGTGAGCGTTACGTAACGTAGATAGTTACAGTAAAGTCGATATTTCTTAAATAACTAATAACGGTTATTATATTTGTAATAACTATTTAATTAAAAAAACGTAATTAAGAAAAAAAAACATAATATTGATTTTTGAGTATTAAAAGGGTTAGATCTCATTATTTCCTTTTATTAGAGTACAAACACGATAGGCTTACGACCGACGGTTGACGAGATAAATTGAAAAAACATTTTCGACCTTAATGACATTGATCGAGTACCTTTTTTTTTAATTTCATTCGACTTATTAGATGGCATACCATCGAATTCTACCAATAAAATGCAATTGTCAATAAGGTCGAAAATCCTTTAACAAAGCTGAAATTACTTTCATTGGCTAGATATCATCGATGCCTATCGTTTAAGTACAAACACTTTGGGTCTAGGGCCAGGGGTTAATAAGTTATAATAAAAAAACGTTTTGACATGACATATCGTCAGATTACACCAATACCATAACTATGAGTCCAAAATCAAAATATAAGCCATGTGGATATAAGACTTATTATCAAAACAAAAATTTAATACTTTTATTTAAAAAAAACAAAATAAAAACTAAAACAAAATAATTTTTAAATACAACTACAAAAAACCTAGAAAGAATGCGTCACGGAACGTACCGCAACCAATCACAGCAATAGCGTGAACATCATTAACCACCTCGTCGGAGTGCAACGACGATATTTTAAAAACCGATACAAGAAAAAGAAACTAAAACGAGGATAGCAACAATAACTCAAAAAAAAACACAAACCTTAGAACGAATGTGCAACCAATCACGAAAAAACTACTATAACAAAAATCACTAAATATCACAATCACGTGAAGTAACAATAACCACCACGTTACAAGAGTTTCCATCGTTACAAGTTACAACCGTTACAAGCGTTTCAAAGTGATATCCATATAGATAGGTACATTTGTTCCGTACGTTTAAATCACAAGTTGTGGAATGTCGGCGAGCAGCGACATAGTGCAAAGCGGTGATATAATGAACTAAGTAAACCAATTTATAACAACTACTACAGAGAGATGGCGCTAATAAATTAAATAATGCAGAATATAAGTATTTTGTGGTCAATAAAACTTTAGCTGTCTATTGGATGTTAAAGATAAAAATTGATTAAAATAAAAACACATGTAAAAATAATAATAAAAATATGAATTAAAAAAAATGAAGTGCAGAAGCGGGGATGGAACTGGCGTTCTGTGGTTGTTAAGTTATTTAGATAGAATAGAATCATGTCGCCATTAAAAAATTAAAATATAAAATTTTAAATAAAGTAAATTTGTTAAAGAAATAATATACAATGTAGATAAGTTTTCTGACTGCTGTTATAGTGAATAAGTTTTTATATTAAAAAAATATTGGTACACGGGGTAAGTAAGAAAATAATTTAAAACAATGATTGTTTAGAGATTTATTTGAGAGTAAAGTAGGTACATAAAATTAAAATTATTTTCGAGGCACTACGCTTCTTGATTTTTTTTTTTTTTTTTTTTTTTTTTTTTTTTTTTTTTTTTTTTTTTTTGCTTATAATTAGATTTTTTAAGAATAACTATAAATAGTTACATAACGGGTGATTAACAAAAAGAAACGTAGCCGTTACGTTACAATGAAATCACGTAACGACCCACCTCTAATTACGAGATTATTTATCCATCGTTACCGTTTGACCGTCCGCTCACCGTCGGCCATAAACAAAACGTTATAGAAGTGACGTTTTTTTTCACTTTTATGTTGGTAACAAACAATAACAAAACAAATCTTGTTTGTTTGTATTAGGTTATGTTTGTGATTTTTTAAGTTATTTACATTAAAATAGTAATATAATTGATGTAAAAATAATCGGAGTTAATTTTGTATTAGTGATAAATATATAAATGGTAAGTAAAATTAGTTTTTTTTATAAAAATACAATATATTGACTCGTTTTCTATTATCAACTCTTAAATAATTAATATCTAGGTATTAATGACTTTAATCTATTATTTAAGAAGAATGATATATTCCAACTTTTGTTATAATAAAAATGCCTTATATTTGCTAAGTAAGTAACGACTTGTGGCCTCGAAACATAAGTAGTAATTGTGATATACGTAGACTGAAATTTTCAGCGTCACCACTCCAATAATACAATTTTACAATTAAGCACAGTGTAAAAAGAAGAAGCATGCTAAATATTTTTTAATTCACGCAGTCGCTCTGCATGGTTAAGGTCGTTGGATCATAAGCAATTTCTCAAATATAACAATAATGTATATTATTCTGCACCAAGGACAAGGCATATTTATTACCACATAAGCAATCTACTACATCACCCTATATAAATCTTGAACTATCACTATAGTTAACTCCTGCACCTAGAAAAGTAAGCTTCAGGATTGCCCAAAATAAAGACAGCTTTATCCCAGAGAAACATATATGCTCACTTTTTACACCTTCTGCGACAACAGCTACTGGGGTACTTGTTTCAATTAAAGTTTATTTTATATTTTATTATATAACAGACAAACCATAAATAATTTCTCTAAATTATTGTAAAATCAACATTCCTTTATTCCTTATAAAGCCGCTGTTTGATACATTTTATTAAACCTTAATAAAATGATTATATTGTACCAAGATTTTACTATGTTATATTGAGATTTTATGATATCCTCTCTTAATCTGTTGTTTGATCGTCAAGCAGGTGCTGTGAGAAAAAAAAAGTACCTATTATTTTTTACTCAAACTTTCCAACTTCACTACTTAATTTTTCTATTCATGTAATGGTTGGATGGATGTTAAAAGACCGAAATGATGTAATAAACACCTAATTATTAAAATAGTTATTTTTTGTGGGTTTTACTGATAGTATTCTTTTTTTTAGCAAACAAAACAATGACATCTGCAGCACAGTATGCAATATTGATGGAATGGTAAGTACAAAAACAATACATATATATAGTAACTCTGGGAGTCCAGATATCTCAAAAACCAATTGTGGTAGATTTTTTAAAATTTTGAAGAAATTTAAACTCTTGGTGGATTATATTGTGCCAAGATTTTACTATGTTATATTGAGATTTTATGACTCTTAATCTTGAAGTATTATTTTTGAAAATAAATGCTTCTAAAGGGCAAAATTTTGTTCTTAAAAAGAAATTATTATCTCTGTCATCATTTAAGATAATTAAATTTCAAATGTTTGAATGTGTTTTTACTTTATCCACATTTTTTTTTTGTTATTTTAGAATATCAACTCAATTGTATTTAAATATTAAAGATTTATATATCTAGGTCTTTGGGTATTATCATATTATTTTTGGATTTTATTTTTTAGTTATTTACTAAAAAAACTTTTTCTTGTTGTACTGAACCTTGAAGCGTAGGTATTATTATGGTAAAATACACTTGGCCATTTTTTTAAAGAATAGTATGATTTTTCGACATAGCAATGCATCAGTTATACTCAGTGTATTACATGTACTCAATATACCTTTCACATTGCAATCATGCTATGCTATGTCCACAAAGTGGTATTTATAACTTAATCATAATTCATATTTTTAATTATATGTATGTATCTTTCAATTTTAGTCATGGAGACCCTTATGCGACGCCAACTACAAGCATGAAAATCTATTTGCGATTAGGGGAGGGATGGATGGGAGGAGAAGGAGGAAGATGGGACTGGACTGCAGAAGTAATCTCATTATTTCAGTAGTAATAATGTAATTTCATTGACTGAGTAATTGGTAACTGCTAAGTAACTGAGTATTGGCAATGAAACTTGTCATTGACTGTGCTATTTGTTATATTATATATATATATATTTTTTTTGAAATTCAATGTTATTAACAAAGTTTTTCATTGATGTCTGTTATTTTATAAATGTAAAGATTCTATATTGGAGAAGTGATCTTATTACCTGAGTTGTAATAATCTAGTTTTATTGACTGTGTTATTTATTAAATATTTAAATTTTATACTAAAGAAGTAATCTTATTAACTTATTTTGTAATAAATAATAGTTTCATTTGGATTTTATTACTGGAGAAGTAATGTTATTAAATGAATTGGAATAATCTAGTTTCATTGACTGTTATTTAATAAATATTGGGATTGTTATATTGGAGAGGTAATCTCATAAACTCAGTTGTAATAAGATGGAATTGGACTGGAGAAGCTTAATTGAGTTGTTATAATAATAATATCTGGACATATTACTCATATTGCTCTGGTCACAAACTAAGCTCTAGGCTTGTACTATGTGTATCAGAAGCAATGATATAATACATATTATATTTTATATACACCGAGACCATGACAAACTGTACAGAAAAAAACATACTAATATTTTTTTGCCTTGGGTGGGAATCGAACCCACACCCTCCAGATACAACGCCAAAGGATATTATAACCAAGTAATAATGTAGTTTCATTGACCGAGTAATTTGTATCTACTTATATAAGCATTGTTTGATGTATAAATAAAGTATTTCTTTCTTTTCTTTCAAATATTTACATTTTATATTCAAGAAGCAATCCCATTAAGGTTTCTCCAGTCGACAGTGCTGCCATACAAATATACTTCTCATATTATGAATCCAATATTTGGCAAAAAAATGCACTTCATTTGACTTCATCAATACTGTAAGTAATATCTTACTGTTTAACAACATATATTTCTCCATATCATTATATGTGTAACAAAAGTTGTAACTTAATTAATTGACTGTGTTATTTTTTAAGAATTCAGATTTTTACACTGGAAATCTTAATAACTGGTTTGTAATAATATAGTTTCATTGACTGTGCTTATACTTGTTATAATTATATTATTTGTTTATATTGGAAATTCAATTTTATTAACAAAGATTTTCATTGATTTTATAAATATACTGATTTTTATATTGAAGAAGTGATCATATTAGCTGAGTTGTAATAATCCAGTATTATTGACTGTGTTATTTGTTAATACATACATACATATCATCACGGGTGCGTTACGGCGCCCGAGACCGCCTAGACGGCCCCAGAGTACCCAACGGCGGGCTTTTAATCCCACCCCGTCGTAGCCGACGGTGTGAGTCTACACCGAACAAGTTGCTAGCTCGTCGCGATGTTTTTGAATAGACTCAATATACCCATCTATCTATAAACAGTTTCACAAGTTGGTATAGTGAAACCGGGACCGACAGCTTAACGTGCTCTCCGAAGCACTATAGTGGTGTTGTCAAACAAATGTACATTTTTTTTTTTATTAAAAAACTCATTGGTACACACCGGAATTCGAACTGAAAAGTGTTTTTAAGTCCACGGTCTAACCAACTCTGCCACCATGTATATTATTATATATTTAGATATACGTATTTGTTAAATATTTAGTTTTTATACTAAAGAAGAAGTCTCATTAACTTATTTTGTAATAAATAATGGTTTGATTGACTGTGCTTTGTAACTATTTGGATTTTATTACTGGAGAAGTAATCTTATTAACTGAATTTTAATAATCTAGTTTCATCGACTACGTTATCTAATAAAGATTTGGATTGTTATATTATGTATGTATGTATTCACGAGTGCCTTACGGCGCCCAAGACCGCCTAGACGGCCCCAGGGTACCCAGCGGAGGGGTTTTAATCCCACCTCGTCGTAGCCGATAGTATGAGTCTACACCGAACAAGTGGCTAGCTCGTTGCGATGTTTTGAATAGACTCAATAACCCATCTATAAACAGTTTCACAAGTTGGTATAGTGAAACCGGGACCGATAGCTTAACGTGCTCTCCGAGGCACTATAGTGGTGTTGTCAAGCAAATGTACATAATTTTTTTAATTAAAAACTCATTGGATTGTTATATTGTAGAGTTAATGTCATAAACTCAGTTATAATACTGTAATTAATTAAATGTGCTGTTTTATATACTTAACTATTGGAGTTTATTATATGATTGTAAATTATCTTGTTTCATTTTGTCATTTAATAAATATATATATATATTGGATGAAGAAGTTTCTTAGTTATTGCATCTATTCACTGCTTTGTCCCAAATGTTTGACTGGTAGAATGCGTAGGTGTCTGTCTGTTGCAATGTTTTTAATGAAACACGGCATGTGCTTTTTTATCTACCTGATGTTAAGCAGACTTACAAATTCCACGAATGGGGTTGATCAATACATTTTTGTCCCACTATGCCGGCCAAATGATGCGGTTACGAAATGATCGTGACATGGACGTATTTGCATTACAAGTCTATTTTAATATCCGCGGTTTAATCGTCAATACAATCCCCCGTTTCGTAACCGTACCATGAAAGGAGACTACCCCAGAAAACCGGTGAACCCATAGGCTAGACGATTATTGCATGAAATTACGTATGTCCTTTCTCAGGCTGTAGACTGTCTCTGTACCAAATTTTATTTAAATTGGTTCAGTTTAGACGTGATAGCGTAAAACACAGACGCATTTATAATATTAGTATAGACAGTGCCTTAAGGTTCCAGTGTTAATGCCCATACAAACATACTTTCACGTTATCAACTTGGCTGCTGGTTACCTACTTTTACTTTTTTAATATAGCACGACATGTGGCTTTGTATCTACCTGATGTTAAGCAGACCTAAAAAGTCCATAAGTGTGGTCGATCAATATATTGTTGTTAAACCATATTGATCGCTCCCACTATGCCGGCTAAATGATGGGATTACGAAATGGGGGCGACATGGACGTATTTGCATTACGAGCCTATTTTAATGACCTCGCTGCTTCATCGTCAAATCAATCTCGCCCGTTTCGTAACCGGCAATCGCACCATGAGAAGAGACCCCCTCGACAAGAAATCAATGCAGTAGTCTCTGAAAAACCGGTGAACCCACAGACTAATACCGAAACATCATTAGGATATGTTATGATGGTAAAATTGTATGTGAAAAAAAACAGGTGTAATCAAATTAATTAATACTTTTGAATCATTTAGGTATATTATATATTTTAAATTGTCCGCAACAGAAAGTTCGATAAATACAATGACCACAAAAATATAATTTTAATTCTATGCCAAATAATGGTTTGACAGCAATAGCAACTGGAATGTATTTAAGAGCATACGACTTTAACAATAGGTACATAATAGTTTGTTACAACTAAGGTATCCAGCTTTAGACTTTGGTTCAAGAAGTTTCGGGATGGTATTTGTTACCAAATAGTTTACTGAAATGGTTTGTAACAGTAGGTAAATAGGTTGTAAACGTGGACCTAAATTTAGCTGAACCATAGGTTTTCTGAAACAACAGTTATCAATTGGCCAGCTCATTGCGGTGTATATACTCAATAACCTAACCTATAAACCGGTTCTCAAGTTGATATGCACAATAGCAAGGTGGGTATTGAGGCTAAATAAAAGTATCATATAAATAACAATATTTTTCAGATACAGTTTATATCTTGGACTCTACATACCGCTTACCATCAGATATACGGATAAAGAGTCACATGCCATGCTCTAGTAAAAAAAAACCTAGTCTATAATACAGACCAGATGGTATACTATCAATCAAGCAACTTAGTTGCTTGCTTATTTGTAGCCGCAGCAACTATTTTAACATAGGTACATGTAGTGATTGAGTGTAAAGTACACCAAAATAGTCGTTTTAATTATCAATAATTAGCAAGCGGCTAAGTGGATTGATGATTACTGACCTGCAGTCAGCTGAAAGGCAAGGCCAACTTAAATAAAACACTATAAGTATATATATGTATGTACCCATATATTTATAATTTAGAATATTATATTAAAAATAATTCATTATATTTGCTCTAACATATGAGCACTTTAAGTCTCCAGAAATTGTATCAGTTGTCTGCTGGTTTTCTATATTTAGAATATTAAACTAAATATAATTTATTGTTATATTTGCTCTAACAAGACCACTGGTTTTCCATATCAATGTGTTTTAATAAGTATCTATTTTCGAGTAGTCCAAAACATCTTGATAGTATTTTTGAACCCTCTGATGCATCTAGAATCAGAGTAAGATATCAAGGTCTCAGAGTGTATGCGGTCCTGAAAAAAAAAAAAAAAAAACATGTTTGGGGAATTGAAGCTACCTATAAGCTGTAAATTTTGCAAGTGACTAGAGAAGTGTAGCTTGGGTTATCTTTACAATGATATATTATACAATAATAGTATAATCCTATAATATTAAATATATTATAAATTAATACATATATATCCTAAATAATATATAATTTAATATGTACGACAATATGCACATATTGCGCTGGTCACAAACTAAGCTCTAAGGTGTACCCACTATGTGTACCAGAAACAACACTATCATACATATTATATTTTATTAACACCCAGACCATTACAAACTGTACAGAAAGGACTAATATTTTTTTGCCACGGGTGGGAAACTAACCCACAACCTCTGGATACAAGCCCAAGGTGCAACCACTAGTCTATGGAGGCAGAATTGTTTGTAATCATATTGTTATGTTAGCTAAATGTAAGTGAATGTTTTTTATTGATTTTATAAATGTTCTTAAATCACAGTGGGGTAATAAGGGTTAGGTTTACACAATTCTTAGAAGGGGGCAGGTATCAGTGTTATATTTAATACGGTATATGGATAAAATCCTATAGGTTTTAAATAAGAATATATAAACTTTAAAAAAAAACCCACCAAATAATAACCATACGGTTTCCCAATTTCTATGTAAATGTTTCATATATTTATTTATTGCACTAAGCCGCCAGATATGTGCTTTATGGTTTGCACCACTAAATTTCCCATTAACATTTAATATCTTTATGTTACTGCCACTATCTGTTAAGAATTTATAACACCATTAGTACTATGTAAAAACTAGTTTATGAGGTGGTCAATTGCTATGTAATTCTGTTTAAAATTTTTATGTAGTGAGGACTGTTTTTATATTTTTTATATTAGGACAATATATAACACATATTGGTTTGGTCACAAACTAAGCTCTAGGCCGTACTTTGTGTACAATAAACACCCAGACCATGAAAACTACAGAAAACCATACTGATATTTTTTTGACTTGGGTGGGGAAATCAAATCCACAACCTCCATATACAACCCTAAAGGTGATGGGTGCACTGAGGCATATTGGTTGTAGGTAATCTTTGTACTATTATTGTTGTGATAACTCAATGTAAGTGAATGTTATTTATTGAGTTCATAAACATTAAACCATTGAATACTGTGGGGTAATAAGGGTTTGGTTTACACAATTCTTAGAAGTGGCAGGCATTAGAGTGATAATTAATAAGGTAGGATAAGATCCTATAGGTTTTAAATAAGAATGTATAAACTTTAAAAAAAATAAAACTTACCAAATAATCATGTTTCCACCAAATAGTAATTATATGTAAATTTTTCATATACTTAATTAATTATTGCACTAAGCCATCAGATATGTGCATCATGGTTTGCACCACTAAATTTGCCATTAACTTTTAATAGCCTTAAGTTACTGTGACATATCTGTAAAGAATTTATCACACCATTATTACTTTAGTTGTACATAACTTACCATCTTTACATTTATTGAGTTTAATGTTTTCTGCGAAAATACCATTGTTCTATATTATCATTAATTAGATTTCGGCGGTTAATAATTTTATATATTTTATCCAAGGCTCTTTCTCTTACAAGAGAACGGTCATTTTATTAGATTTTATGTCTTGGCTTATGTAGTAACTATTATCACATCTGTGGTATTGTTCTATTGCTTAATATAAATTATAAGCTAAAAATTACATCCTAAAATACAAATAAGTAAATTGTGGTGATTTAAGAGAGAATTAACCGGTTGATTGGATGTACACATGACGGCTTCAAACATTACTTTTAAATGAGAATTATACTATATTATTTAATAAAAAGCACTGAATAAATTTAAGAACTAACAACAAAACTCTTTTTAGTCAAAAGTTAGTCATAATAACACAAAAATAATTAAATTTAAAAGACACACTTGATAGCACGGCAAGTATTTCTCGACGTCAGCGCGCCAGCAAGAAAATCGTGCGATCGCGCGATGGGCGTACGCTCCGCAATGTTAAAATGGCACTCGTAATTACATTTTCATACAAATCTTTGTCGCGAACCATAGATAAAACAAGAAAATCGTCGAGCGCACGCTCACGCAAATATTGTTTGGTTATCTTTGCACTCGTAATATGTCGTGAACGGTCACTAATGTCATCCCATACAAATGTCCACGCAAATCTTGTCGACGTTCGGTGCACGCTCACCGTTCAAGTAACTCGTAATCGACACTCTGGCATAATTGAAATCACTGCTGGCGTCACGCACACGACTTCGACAGGTTACAAGTTTCTAACATGCCTATTCCCATGGGCCTATCTAGGACTATTTTCCAGGCGTTTTTTACGGTATTTAATATATTATGTAGGTTATTACGTAGTCGGCACTGAAAATATCGGGAATGGAATATTTCCACTGTTCCTGTCATATTAAAATCTTTTTAATTGAAAACTCCTTGGTTTTAAAAATCGAATACCATTTATTTATTTAAAAAAAGATTCTTGGTCTTGTCACAAGGACTTGTCAAACTTGTTTAGTCGTTGAGAAAATGGAATTGACTCGAAAAAATTCAAGAGCGATGATTTATTATGACTTTCGAAGTGGTTTAACACAAAAACAGTATGTTGATCGGATGCGTTCTGCATTTGATGATGAAGCCCCATCCAAAACCACAATTTATCGCTGGTTTGCTGAATTTCAACGTGGACGTGTCAAGCTCAGTGATGATCCCCGTCAAGGTCGTCCAAAAACTGCAGTCACCCAAGAAAACGTTGATCTGTGCGTAAGCTGATTGTGGAAGATCGACATGTGACATACCGCGAAATACAGGCAACTTTAGACATTGGCATGAGTCAAATACAAATAATCTTGCATGAACAATTAGGTGTAAAAAAGTTGTTTTCCCGATGGATACCGCATTCGCTCTGTGAAGAGCAAAAAGCGGCTCGCGTTACTTGGTGCGTCAGAACTCTCGAAAGATTCCACGCAGGATCCTCAAATGCTGTATACAACATCGTATCAGGTGACGAATCCTGGATATACGTGTACGAACCCGAAACAAAAAATCAGTCACGAGTTTGGGTGTTCGAAAATGAGTTAAAGCCACATAAATTATGCGTTCACGGAGTGTTGCAAAAAAAATGGTGGCCACGTTTGTCTCCAAAACCGGCCATGTTGCGACTATTCCTCTTGAGGGACAAAGAACCGTTAATGCAAAATGGTATGCTAGCATTTGTTTGCCACAGGTCGTTTCTGAACTCCGTAAAGAGAACTGCAATCGCCGCATCATCCTCCATCACGACAATGCGAGTTCTCACACCGCGCACAGAACAAAAGAGTTTTTGGAGCAAGAAAACATAGAATTATTAGACCATCCGCCGTACAGCCCCGACCTAAGCCCTAATGATTTCTATGCTTTCCCTAAAATAAAGAATAAATTGCGTGGTCAGAGATTTTCATCACCTGAAGAATCTGTGGACGCCTACAAAACGGCCATTTTGGAGACCTCAACTTCCGAATGGAATGGTTGCTGATTGGTTCCATCTTCCATCGTATGGAAAAATGTGTCAAATTTCGCGGAGAATACTTCGAAAAGCAATAAATACATTTTTAAATAGTAATGTTGTGTCACTTCCTTGATTCCCGAAATTTTCAGTGCCGCCCACGTATAAGTATGTTGAACACAGTATTTCGCGGTTGTAGAACTTGCTTAGTGCTTACCTCATTGAATTTATTTTTGTGTGAAGTTTCCTTCACAAACAATACATTGAATCTTCAAACTCTAGATAGTTGAGAGATAGTTGTTTTTCTAAGAGGTAGAGCGAGCGTGCAATAGGACGTATATTTATTGTTTCATACGCCCGCGCTAATAACAGTAAATAAATAACTTTATTAAGCATACTTAAATAACATTGCATACCTAATTGAAACTATCATAATTAAAATTAATACATATTTGCAATCAAGTTGGGTATATGTTCAAAAGCAAACTATTACCTCCCGCGCTAGTCGATACTGTGTTACGGCAAGGTAGTGATTCTCGCTATGATACAATGAGACTTTAGGTACCTACATTGATTCTTTACAAATGCAGATACTAGTTTCCTTTGTATTCAATAATGAGCGTTTGAAGTAAACAACTTTTGCATAGTATAGCTAGAATTTCAGATATAATTTAAATAAGGGTTTATTTTTTTTTTAAATTTTTTTTTGAGGTATAAATAAATATATAATAAGCGGGTATAAATAACATATAATTGTCTGGAGAAAAATCAGGCGAGGCGACGTGTCGCTTCGCCTTTAATCAAATCAGCGCACCTCACGCAGTCACTGTCAAAATCCATACGTTTTTAACTGAGACGAGGCGATGGGTTTAATTTTTGAGGGCTGCCGCCATGAAGCTAAAAAAACGAGCCCCGCGCGCGGACGGGCACGGTTTTTACCTTCATGGCTGCCTCGCACCGGCCGAGTCGCACGTTTGTATAATACTTAGTAGTTATATATAATAAATAATAGTAGGTACAAGTAGTGTAGGTAGATTATGTGGAATGATTTAAGTGCGAATAATACCTTTAAAAGAAACAGATTGTACCTACCTACTAAGTTGAAAGAAAAACATACAAAAACATTGCTTCAGTATATTTGTTTAATTTATGTTATTTATTATTAAGCAACCTATGTACCTAATTGGGAAAGTGAATAAGTATATACGAGCAAGTATGTATGTTGTCTACTTATTAAAACTGCATAATATTTCTAGTAATAGTTAGTTCATGGTAGTGCACTACTATTACTACCTATACTAATCAAACAAAACTAAACTTGACCTTTTAAACAGCCATACTATAGTAATTAAATATCTAACAACGTACGTAAATACGAGAGACTTAAATACCTATAACAAAGGACAACATTTGGTACAAAGGAAAGGTGGCGAATAATGAAAATTCGCATTCTTATAAACAGACTACTAGACACAGTTTTGATATTTTTTTAGTGTACCTGCCTAATAATAACCTATTTGGGCGTGGATTTATTTACCTTTTGAGGTCCTTAGGAAGTATAAAACGCGTAAGGTCCGGATCCTTGTTACTATTATTTAAGCAACCGAATGTGGCACAATAAGCTTTAGACCTCATTTTAGTTAATATTAAATATCGCTACGAGGCGCGTTAGTGAATCAGCAGCCCTCAAAAATAAAACCCATCCGTGGGAAGGCCGGGTACTTGTAGCTTCATACCTAAAGCGCGGAGTGGAACACCCCTGACATTGGGTACCAAAGGCCGAAATCTTGGCTAAGGCCTGCCGCCTTAGCCATATAAGTTTATCTTGTATAAGTTTGCTCAGTTCCTGATTTTCTAAAAACTTTCAGTTTCACTCTTGTACACCATTTTCGATCTCAACTCGAACGAGATCTTACGGTTTTGTCGTTGATTTTTTTTATTGGAACACGACATATGACTTTGTATTTACCTGCTGGTCATTCATAGACTTCGCAGGGTAGATCAATAATTGTTGTTTAACAACACTGACCGCTCCCAATATGACCATTAAATGATGCGATTACGAAATGGGCGGCGACAGAGACGAATTCGCATTACGAGTCTATTTTAATATGCTCGCTGCCTTATCGCCAATACAACCACTCGTTTCGTCGCCGCACGCTTAAAGGAGACTACCATTTCGACAAGAAATCGATGCAGTAATATGCAGAAAACAGGTTAACACTTGACGGTTTTAACCCCCAGAAAGTGGGGGTAAGTCGTTTAGTCCTATATAGGGATGCCAGCAGTTGTTTATTAGGGTTATAAATAAAACTAAGAGTGCTTGATTATATAAACATTCTCAAATATTTAATAACCGGTTGACATAAAATTATCATTATGTACAGTTTCACGTTCGCGTAACATGTCGTCTTGGAGGGCCTTCTCAGAAACAACACACACTCGTAAAGTAAGCACCAAAGTATGATATAATATTATGGAATCTTGCCAAGCTCTTATTAAGATTTATTTTATATAAAACAAAATTTTATACTTTTTTACGGCAATCGCTGTGACATATACATGGTGACTTTGAAAGGATGTACTTTAGGCTAATATTAAGTTTTAATGATAAATTCGAATAACTTTTCCCATGGAACCATGTGCCGCAAATGAAAAAAAAAATACTCCATACAAACTAGTAATGTTAAAATGACCAATTTGTATTGGAAAGCCAAGCTTTTTTTTCATTTGTTACACATGGTCCCATAGGAAAAGTTGTTCGATTTGATCAGCAGAACCTCATATTAGCCCAAAGTACATCCTTTCAAATTCACCCTGTATGTAGAATAATGGTGTTATTCATAAAAACATACTTTATATTCCTTTGATGAACATTTTAGTTAAAATAGGTTTTGCCTCTTTTACGCATATTTTTGTTTGCTAAGAAAAAGAGAAAACCTACTAAGTAACTTATAACTAAATTGTTCTTTAGTTATATTTATAAACAAAGGCCTCAAATATTTTTTTTATGAATACCGGGGTAAATATATAACTACATGGTGACTTTGGGCTAATATGAGGTTTTACTGGTCAAACTAAAAAAACTTTTGTCATGAAATCATATGAGGTTTTTTTTTTAATTTGGTGCTCTACTTGTACTAGTTTTTATGGGGAAGCCATTTTTTTTCATTTCCCACTCATGTTTCCATAGGAAAAGGTTTTTAATTTGATCAATAGAGCCTCATATTAGCCCGATTCATTTAGCCGGCATAGTTGGAGCAATCAATGTTGTTAAACAACAACGTATTGGTTGGTCAACCATTAATGGATTTTGTAGGCACGCAGGATACAAAGCCTTATGCTGTGATAAAATAGTAGGTACAACCTTCCGTATATAATTAAAGAAAAAGTCACCATGTATATAACTAGGAGACGAAATGTAACTTAAAAAAAAATACACCCAAATACTACATTTCAGTCACAATTTTTTAGCTGATAAAAATGCATTTTAAAAAAGTCACGCAAGTCGCCTTTCGATTTGAATTGAAATCTAAGTAATAAAATATCACACTATTCTAGCTAAAACCAGAATAACTGGTGCTATCAACATTTATACAAATATGGCAGTGCCACAGCGAAATCTAAAAAAATCCTACTAAAAAGCTGGCAACAGAGAATAAATATTTTAAAATAACTTGCATAGTAATATAGTATACATTACAAGAGCTAAATGTATTTAAAACTTGTAATAAAATTGAAAAGAACTTTTGTTTTTTCAGTGCAAAAAAACACAGAATAAAAATATTTTTATCTGATTTCGAAAAACAAAAAAATACCCAACACTGAAAGATTAATAAATACAATGACCGACAAAAATATGATCACGACGATCTGCGACAAACAGCAATCGAGTATTACTAGAAGTGCGAAAGCTCATTTTGTATGGAGAACACGGAGTTCACGATTACGAATGCAGTGCCCTTAATGCCATTGGCTACGACAAGCCCTTGCTGGGTACCCTGAGACCGTGTAGACAGTCGTAAGGCACCCGTGATGCTACATTCACTTTAACATTATCAGTCAAATTTAATTGATTAGTTATTTATAATTTAATAGTACAAAAGCCTGTATAACCAAAACGCAGTAAGGCTGTGTTGCACCAAAATAAACTCAAGTAATTGTAATGATTAAAATTAAAAATGGCGTCGAATGTACCAGTTTTATTTTGAAAGTTGAAAATATCGTTACAATTACTTTAACGGACACTTTGTAAACTCACCCTAAGTATGTGAATTATATATCGGGAAACATACATACATACATATCTTCACGGGTGCCTTACGGCGCCCGAGACCGCCTAGACGGCCCCAGGGTACCCAGCGGAGGGGTTTTAATCCCACCTCGTCGTAGCCGATGGTATGAGTCTACACCGAACAAGCGGCTAGCTCGTCGCGATGTTTTGAATAGACTCAGTAACCCATCTATAAACAGTTTCACAAGTTGGTATAGTGAAACCGGGACCGACAGCTTAACGTGCTCTCCGAGGCACTATAGTGGTGTTGTTAAACAAATGTACATATCGGGAAAGTTTTCCTTTAAATAGATTGGTAAAATATTATACTACTCACAAATGTTTTACGTTAACTGCCAATTAAAGTTCTCTCTTCTTACCTTAATAATAACAAATAAAAACTACTTATTATGTTAGCAAAGAATATCTTATTAAAAATTAGCAGAAATGTAATTGGTAGTTGTTTGTCACGGTAATATGGTTCTTCTTGGGCCAATTGAATATTATAATTATACTTTAGGTTAGTTTATTATATTGTAGTAGAAACTTAACTATTTACATAATAATAACGCATGGCCTATAAAAGGAACATTAGATACTAAAATCTAATAGACATTGAATATTTATAAAACAGTTTTAATATCTTTTATTAACAATTCCTTTAATATTGAAATGACAAAAAATTAAACAAAAGGCACCGCCATACGTCAATATTGAAGCTACTTCAAACTAAAACAATTAATATATTTTATTAAATATCTACATCTGTAATAAATGTATTAAATGTTAGTCTTAAATTATGATTAAAAAATATATTTATATATAATTTCTACTTACAAAAAGAAAAGTCTGTTTAAATGTGTTAGTATATAATTAAGATTAATTATACAGGGTGACTATGTAAGGTTATAGTTTGGGGTAATATGAGGCTTTACTGATCAATCGATCAACTTTTCCCACAGAACCATGAGTCGCCAATGAAAAATTTGGTTTCTCCATACAAACAAGTAATTTTAAAATAACCAATTTGTATAGACACATTTTTTTTTCATTTTCAATACATGGTTCTAAGAAAAGTTGTTCTATTTAATCAGTAGAGCCATATTAGCCCAAAGTACAAGCTCCTAAAGTCACCGGTAAATAAATTTAATTAGAAAAAAAATAATATGAAAACTGTCCAATTTTCTTGGTAATATAAAATACTTCAACCTTTACACAATTATGAACTCAATAAAAATCTAAGTGTTGTATCACATCTCACGACATAGTAGTATAATTTATATATTGTATCTCTCATATTTAAGTACATATTGCGTTCTGACCCTTATGTTACAAATCGCATTTCTTATTATATTATTATTATAATAAATCAGTTCATAATTTCATTCATTGACAATTTATTATCATAATTTTATTATACATAAATTTTAAAAAGCTTAAATATTTCGCTTAAATATTTTATTAAATAAAAGATTTTATTATCTAATAGGATCTATTAATAGACTATAAAATAAAATACCTAAAGTGGAATGTTTCAAAAATCTCTAAAAAAATAATATATTTTTCGTGCAACTATAATTTCTATATTATTGCTGACTAAAAACACTTTCGACTATAATAAAGTCTTTTATATAAAATTTTAATAGCAAGGGCGATATAACAATACTGTATAAAATAAACCATTTCATTCAAAAAATTAATACAAGATAAATTTAATGAATTATTTAAGTATATTGAAAATAAAAGAGAAAATCCATTCCAATATTATTTATATAATTCTGTATTATAAAATAAATATAGTATTTAATAATTTATGAATACTGTACCTATTATAGATAGTGGCAAACACTTGAACACAGTCCAGAGACTTTGCGAGCAAAATAAAATAAATTGTTACAAAAATCGTTTCTGCCATTCTGTTCAAGTGCGGACTATGTACAAGTAATTTGCCGGCAAAGAAACTAAAATTTAAAATACTTTTCTTATGTAATTATTAAATAATCATTGACTTCCTATCATAATTATTATTTCATTTATAATAGGCCTTATTAACTTTTATTTAATCAAGTTTAGAAAATTTGTACAAAATTGGTTAGAAAGTGATTTTAACATTCTTATATTACAATTTTATTTCTTGAAATGAATCATATATTTATTTTAAATATTACATTCTCAACAATAAAATTTAAAAATATTATTTATTAAACAACTATGCACAAGATTTTAGAATAAAAAATATTATAATTTAAGTTATTTAGGATACTCAATATAATAAATGGACAAAATATTTTATTCATAATAAAAATATAAACTTCCTACATGAACCAGTCAGATGATTATTTTTATAGTTTATGATCACCAGAAGGAATAGCTGACCCACCTAGAGGTGTTTACTAATTGCCATAGCAACCGGTTTCTATATTCTATGAGGTGTTGGCAAGCCAGACTTATAAAATGCATGAATGGGATCAATCAATACATTATTGAATAGCATTGGTCGTTCTCACTATATCGGCTAAATGATGCAGTTACAAAATGGGTGGCGGAAAATACTATTTTGCCTTGAGTGGGATTCAAATTTACAACCTCCGCATACACCACCAACGGCATTACCACTAGACCCACGGTGGCGGTCTACTAGCTGATTGGCTACTTATTGGACAAAGATTTTTTTAAATCGGTTCAATAGTTATTGAGTATATGAGAAACAATCTAACAATAAAATTGTTTATCTTTGTAATATTATTAGTATAGATTATAGGAACCAGTCAACACAACAGTGGGTCAACAATATATTCGGTATTCTGTACTATCTAACTAAACCATGTCACCTTAATATAAAGTTCATTTTTGTTTGTACATTTAAATAATTAAAGTGTGTTTGTAAGATGTATCGTAACTATAAGAGTGTGGTGTGTATCGGTCAGAACAGGTCTGCGGGGAAGTTGTTCACTTCTGCCTGCTCGAGGACCGATGCGCCGTCCATTGTGTATGACACACGTATCCTTAGGCGAAGTGCGCTCTGCCCAAATAATAAATAAATAAAGACCCAATAAAATAAATGATATGAATTAAATTGACGAAAAAAACCATGACAAAAAGATAGTTATTAAAACATTATAAAATTTACTGGTGATTGAATAATTACGTATATGGTTGAATTATATGCCATGTAAAATTTTTAACTATGCATATTACACTACCGTAAATATATTTGTTTTGTCAAAACATTACGGGTTATAACCCTTGAAGAAAAATTAATGCTTTCTATTACTTTTAAAATATAAATAATAGGTTGTTTATTTTTTTATAATGTTTAAATAGTCAAGACGGCAATAGGTACAGGAACAATAATTAGATTGCTAAAGGTAAACCTATATAGCGTCTATATTAAAATATTTCCTAGTTTTACCAAATATGGAAGTCAAATTGCATATTATTTCAAATAATTTTTAATGCCGGGCTTTTCTATGATTCTTTGTGGTGTCTATTAATAATATAGGACATAATTTCATCAATAAAAAAATCAAATATTGGGCCAGATAAAACGTTTTTCACACATATTTCCGTGGACAAAAACAAAGCTTATTATAAAGTACATATTATATTTTATAAGTCCAGCACATGGCAAACTGTGCATAAAAAAAAAACTAACATTGTTTTGCCACGGGTAGGAATCGAACCCAGGACCTACGGGCACATCACCTATGGAGAAACCAACTAGACCATTTTACTGCATACCTGCAGTAAATTTCTACTATCTGAATTAAATATAGTATTTTTTTTAAAGTGTCAAAAATTATGCAATAGCTGTCACTTAAAAAAAAAAACAATATGTACTTACCCTAGTAGGGTTGGTGATTTTGAGTACTTGAGTGATCTCTCCATTAGGAGCCAAAGTAGTTCCGGAAGGTGACATCATGTCAAGCTGGAACGTCTGAAAAGATATATTATAATGATAACTAGGGTTGTAAAGATTATTTTAAAAAAGAAATAGAAAAAATTCTAATTATTTCAAATTGTAAAACATGTTCAATTTTGTTCATTATATTCAGTCAGCGTCACTCTCTATACTATACAATAAGACTGACCCTGGGCACGGCGGCTTGGAACAGGTACGAGGTGAGTGTGTTTTCCCCCAGGTTGATTGTGTGCGCCGCCAGCTCCCCGGGCGCGCGCACACTCAGCGTCACTCTCACCGGCCCGCGCTCTAGTGCTGTCACCGACCACGCTTCTGTTGCGCCAACTAACAAAGTACAATATAATTAGACACACTTGTTCAGTGTACACTAAAGAATAATATTGGCCACGAGGTGGAAATAAAACCGTGTGATATTGGGTGCTAGTATGAAGAGTAAGCAGAGGATATACATCCCTAGTCTTAGAAGGCCTATCTGCTGGTACGAAATATTTTACTTCACCGTTTATAGTGCGTAGGCTGAGATATAGAATTTACTACCCTGCTTCAGATTCACACCTACAATCTGGATGTCTTTACCACACAAGTGAATAGGCATTGGATTTTTTTTCTTCTAAAGTGTTGGCAGTTTTTGAAAAACAGTCATACAAAGGAAATTTTAATGTGAAAAAGGGGGATATTTTTTTTAGGAACGTTAATATGTCGGTAATGCCAGGCGCTACAGACTTAAAATTTGTCGCATAGACCATTCTTTGAAAATAAATTGTTAAGAATTACTTAATTTAATAATAATAAATACCATCACGGGTGCCTATTTAGCTCCAGAGAACCGTTTAAACGGCCTCAGGGTACCCAGCGGAGGAATTAACCCGTCCTCATTTCGCCGATGGTATTCGGGGGCAACACCTAACAAGTGGCGAGCTTGTTGCGGTGTTTATGATGAAATATGTATAAAGCGGTCACCCATCCCAGGCCGGCCTTGTTGTCATCTGCTTAACCTTGTTATCAGTTGCGCAGTGCCTTAACCACTTGGTTGGGGCAGCTTGTTACTTAATTTAATTTATTTTTAATGTCATTTAGGGACTGGGGCTGTAAAGGGGGGTGACTTTTGTAACTGTGTTATATCTTAGAAATGATGAATGCTATAATAATACCTTGTGAGTGTATATCCAGGGTATGTGGTTTGGAGTCAAAGAACCCGTCCAGCAAGGAGTTGTTGTTATTGATGATAGCGGTAGAGGGCGCGGTCACCGGCGACGAAAGGCTGGGGATGTCTAGACCGCTCAGAAGATCTAGGATGTCCTGAAACATTAGTAGGTATTTTATGTTTTGTTCATTGTTTCGTACAGCAACCGGGATGTTTATTGTCATCATGTTTATGCCTCTGAGGCCTAGTGGTTGTGCCAGTAGTTTCAATTCCCACCCATAGCAAAATATATTTAGTAAAATATTAGTTTATATATTAATTTGACCATAAACTGATTTGCAATTCTTTATTAATATATTTTATTATTGTTAAACATAATTGTGGTCATTGTTTAAAAAAAGGTTGTAAATCAGCAATCTACAAAAAAGCAGTATCATGCCTAAATGTAAACTGGGTGAATGTAAGTGTAAACTTATTTAAATCATATCATAAATGAACTATAATATAATCATACACACTATTTTTTAAATATTTTCTATGGTTGATTTGTTAGTGAAATATAAAATATTAAAAATTAAGCGATTGTTGTTTCTGGTACACATAGTACAAGCCTAGAGGATAGTTTGAGACCAGAGAAATAAGGTGTAAATTTTCTTACATATCATTATTGCGGGTTACCTGATTAGTTGTATTATTGTTGGTGTGGGAATGTTCGGCATCCCCGTTGGTGAGGGGCTCCGATCCTATGATCAGGTCCAGCAGGGCGTCCTAAACACAAACATAACTCACTTATCTATTTGTTAAGATGGCCCTATCACGGTTAGGTACGTGTTTGTTCAACATATGGAAAAAAAATTAGCTTATTTAACGAATTAACGAAAATAACTTACAATATTAAGGTAAAAGTATTTAGATTTTAATAATTAATCTAAAGCAAGTGTAAGCGTCCAAAATAATGAATGTATTTTGAAAAAAATAAATAAGAGAGAGGATATTACATGCCTTCATTCACACATTTTTAAAAGATTTTCTGGGTTATTTCAGGGGGATCAAAATATAATTTTATTTATGCTTAAATATTACTTTCTAAAAGTTTTTAAGCTTTTCGTGTTTATAATACAATACACAATAAAAATAATACATTACCTGTTCAGGCTCAGGGCTGTCTTGCAGTAGTTCTGGAGACTCCCCGGAGTCAGCAGATGGCGGCTCCATGGCCGGCATTCGTTCCAGTAGCGCCGCTCGTAGATGCGCGTGCGATCTTAAATATTATTAGTCTCGGTTAAGGCATCAGATTTGCTTTATTACAACATTGCTGATACTGCCCACTGAACATCCAGCACCGATAAATTTAATAATGGTAGGGTAGTTAATTTTTATTTATATAACCATTATTAAAAAAATACATATGTGATTAATTTTATATAGTTGCAAATTATCAGTGGGGACTTCATCGGATTATGTATTATCTTATTACCATTGTATTACAAGTTATAGTTCTATATGCTTTCTTTAATAAAGATAAATAAATACTATAAAATCTAATAATGTCTTAGGTTAGAACAAATTATTATATTAATTTTATTTTCTGTGCAATTAGAATCTCAATATATAGCAATAATCAAAAAAATATATGAGTTATTAACTGATGCACTTTTGCGAGCTGACTATCCTAAGTAAAATATGAATTATTAATAATAATATGAAGTACATTACATACATATTGTCATGGCCACAAACTTAAGCTCTAGACTTGTATTGTGTACCATAAACAACAATACAAATTCATATTATATTTTAAAAACACTCAGACTATGACAAGCTTTACAAAAAAAGTCCTGTATTTTAATTGAAATAGGCGGGAATCGAACCCACGACTTCTTGATACAACGTAAAAGGTGCAACCACTGGTCTACGCAGGCGGCGATAAAGGTTAGTCAAAATTTTGTAAGCAGTTTCTTTGAAAAAGTTGAAGTATGAAATATGTAATTTTAATGTCACTTTTTTTCTATCAATGTCTGTCAGGGTTATAATTAGTTGACAAAACACAGATCTTTAGACATTTACCTATACATTTATAACCTACCTGTATAGTTGTGATAATTCAACTCCTCGCTGCTGAAGCTCAATATGCATGTGAGACCCAAATGTGTCAATTATTCCTCGAATTTTGCTGAAAATTAAAACATAAAATAAGTAGTTTATCTAACCAAAAAAAAAAACCAACAGCGAAATGAGGATGGATTAATCCCTCCACAGGGTACCCTGAGCCCGTTTAAACGGCTCTCGGAAGCCAAAAAGGCACCTTGTGATGATATTTTTTATTTATTTTAATACAATAAAATACATGAAAGTTGGTTCTCCAAGATGTAAAAAGAGATCGTCGGTCGCGTAGCAATATGTTTAAATTTGTACCTAGATGCGCGCGCTGACCGTTCGCGTCAGTGCTATAGTATTGCTACAGAACCAACACGAAATTGATTCAAGCCTAACATGAAAAGGATGTATGCATTTTTTTTTCTGACTGATTTATTTTATATGATAAATGTCTGGGCACGGCAAGTGTGATTTTTTAACCTTGATACCAGTTCAACAGTGATTTCATGTTGAACTGGTACCAAGGTTAAAAAATCACACTTGCCGTGCCCAGACATTTATCATATAAAATAAATCAGTCAGAAAAAAAAATGCATACATCCTATGTTACCCTCTGATAATATTATTTCCTATAGCAGGGATCGAAACTAAATTATAGGCCAAATAAAAGCTGAAAAAACTGACTATTTCCATAAAAACTGTCTTTTTCTGAGCAATGTACAAAAAACTGACTTTGTATGATTTAATTAAAACTTTCTCCTCTGCTATTGATGATATAATTTTTAAAATTATTTATGCAGAACAAACGAACAAGCTTTTTTTTATATAATATTATTATAGATATTTGATTATACAGATGTGCTTACTCTTGACTGGGCTGCGTAGTGAACCTGGTGGACAGTTTAGCCAGGGAGAGAAGCAGGTACTCCTTAGTGGTGATGGACAGTAGTGTGCACCAAAGCAACTTCTGATAGATGTCTATCACATATTCTTCTGAGGGACGACTGAACTCTTCTGCAACATTACAATAATAAAGGTTTTAAAAAATAAGGTTGCAGTTAGTATAATATGTGAAATATTTCACATATCTTTTAATGGGTGAAATTGAAAGGTTGTACTTTGGGCTAATATGAGGTTTTACTGATCACATCGAACAACTTTTGCCATGGAAAAATGGGTCATAAATGAAAAAAAAAATTTGGGGAGACTTTTTTTTCCGTGCGTGTAATAAGTAGAATTTCATATTAGCCCAAAGTACAACCTTTTAAAGTCACCATGTATAAGTATAAATAATATTTGGATATCGGGCCTCAGCATAACCACATCAATATAATTTGAAAGTCAATAAAATAAAGTTTATGAATGAACATTCATTCATAAAATCGATATGTATGGATTTTATCGAGGCTATTAATGCTGTTGTACTAAGAAAGACGCATCAACTACATATCAAAGGCGAAATTTTACACATTGTTTTTATTTTTTTATGAGAGCTCGGCATGTGACCTCACATCTACCTGATGGAAAGCAGTATGAAGGTCCAAGAACAAATGCAACCAACAATTACGAGCTACGTAACCGTTTATTGCGCTATAATAATAATATGTAGGACAAATTACACATATTGCTCTGGTCACTAACTAAGCTCTAGGCTTGTACTATGTGTACCAGAAGCAACAATATAATACATATTATATTTTATAAACACCCAGCGGGGTTGAAAGGAACTTTATTTAACAGTTTCGCTTTCGTCAGTGGAATCGTTTTCGTCTTGTCTAAGGCCAGAACTTGTATGAAAAATATACGGAAGTGCTGTAACAGATCATGTAAATTATTAAAACTGTATCATAATTCTTTCGATTCAACTTTTGAAAAGAGATAAATATAAATTATTTGTTTCTTTGAAGAATTCAATCGAAAAATCATCAACCTAATAATTTTGAAGATGCATTACAGCACTTCCGTATATTATTCATACAGGTTCTGACCATAGACAAGACGAAAACGATTCCACTGACGAAAGCGTAAGTGTTAAATAAAGTTCCTTCTCACCCCGCTCACCATGACAAACTGTACAGAAAAAACGTACTAATATTTTTTGCCATGGGTGGGAATCGAACCCACGACCTCCGGATACAACGCCAAAGGCGCAACCACTAGTCTACGGAGGCTGTTATGCCGGCTTAAGATGCCTATACACCCTTCGTTTAAAGGACTCGAGATTATAAGAAGAAGGAAACACGCAAGCAGGTAGAGCGTTCCACATTTTAATAGTGCGGCAGATATATGAATCACCATTTCTTTTGTTCAGGTTGGTATATCTGGAAATATTTTAAATTTTAACTTTGACATGCAGTTGATATCCAACTTATTTTGTAGAATTGTGTCCTTAGTCACCAATTAAGCTCTAGAATTTTATTATGTGTTCCAGAAACAAAAATACTATATAAGTTTTTTATAAAGAGATAGTTTAGCAGTAAAGTAAACTGTACCCTTAGTGTGAGTTTTCTAACTATTACTTTGCTAAAATTTGTATGGGAAATGGTTCAGCGCTCCAAGAGGAAATTTTACGAACTAGAAATGCGGTCGTGTAATTGGTCAAAATGTTAACGCGGTAGTATAGTTAACGCGAAAGTAAACGTTAAAAAACTCACACTAGGGCTACAGTGGCCCTAGTGTGAGTTTTTTTAACATTTACTTTCGCGTTAACTATACTACTGCGTCAACATTTTGACCAATCACACGGGCGCATTTTCAGTTCTCAAAATTTCCGCTTGGAGCGCTGAACTATTTCCCATACAAATTTTAGTTAACTCAAACGCAAAGTAATAGTTAGAAAACTCACACTAGGGGTACAGGTGTCAATTTGTGAATCTTTACTTTACTGAGATGATACTTAATATTACCTTCTTCGTCTTCTTCGGCCATAGTGACTTCGTTACACGCGTCAGACACTAGTAAGTCACCATATTCCCCAATGATCCACGCTGCCACCTAAAAAAATATGAATATTATATTTTTTGTCTAACCTATCAAGAGCGGGGCTTAAAGTCTCCAGAGAAGGTACTTGATATTTGGCAGATCCCTTTCAAAGGTAGCAAACTTCATATACTACCAGGGCAGTACCATTAATATTAAATCAGTACTGTTTGCGAAACAGGAATAGGAAATGTCATACATTGGGTTATGCGATGACACCGAAAGAGTAATACTTCATTTCAATTGTTGACCAATAGAAAAGTTGAAATTCGTCAAAATTTCATTCCATTGGTAAAAATTTGCATTGAAGTATTAATCTTTGGAAATGTCATCTCCATAACCCAATGCATAGATGACATTTCGATTCCACGGTGACGTCATACCGAAACATCATATTCATACTTTTTGTTAGCAAGATATTTATTTGTTCTGTGACGTCATTAATAATCCAAAGCGACGTACTAAATCAACACCTGTCAATTAAATTAAGCTAGCTTTGTAAGCCTTTTAAGCAGTACTCAAAGGTACCTACCGGTTGAAGCATATTATTATACTTATGTTATAAAGTGGCTTCTGCGCATTACGCGTAATTTTGCCAATGGTAGTAAGTTTATTTTTATTATTAGTGAAAGAGGGATAACAGGATGGAAAGGAATTGCGAAATGAGTCACGCCATTTTATCGGAGGTTTAGGGATTCATTAAGATAACACAGACACTGAGAGCACTGTTTAAATGCTACACTTCTCGATACGATTATGCGATACTTAAGATCACTAAAAAAGCTTATTCTGCAAAATTTGTACATTACAAACATACATGTAGTCTTCGGGTTACCCTCAATAAATCAGAATGTAGAATATTTAATCAATGTATTAAGCATACCTGCACAAGGGGTTGTTTATCGGCAGAATCTCCGCATAGAGCGCATCTTTGAATACTGGCCCATAGTCGTCCAGCGGCATAAGCTTGTTGGTCGGGACTGGAACCAGAGACCAGCTGGATTGTGCTGGACACTGTGTCGTCTCGGAGATAGTTCCCAGCCTGGAAATGTTAACAATTGTGCTAAGACACAAGCAATATAATAAAATATGACCTCAGACTACAGAGTAAGCCTATACTTGCATTAAATTGAAGAAAGTTATGAATAAAGAGAGTGGCTTTTACTAGAAAGTCACTGTTAAAAGAATATATACAACCTATCTGACAGCCTCTGGAGACTAGTGGTTGCGCCTTTGGCGTTGTACCTGGGGGTCGTGGGTTCGATTCCCACACATGGCAAAAAAAATAGACGTTTTTTTCTGAACAGTTTGTCATGGTCTGGGTGTTTATAAAATATATTATGTATTATATTGTTGCCTCTGGTATACATAGTACAAGCCTAGAGCTTAGTTTGTGACCAGAGCAATATGTGTAATTTGTCCTACATATTATTATTATTATTATCTGATTATGACTTACTGGCTTTTAACAACAAATACACTGTATACAATTAAATTATTACCCCAAATACAATTAAAATTCACGGCCATATATTTGAAGAAATTAGGGAAGATAGTGATTGTTAGGATTAGTTATTATACAGTTCACTCTAATAGTGAACTATTAAAACTATAGGCGACTCACCTTTATAAACACCTTGAACAGTGTATCAAGATGCCACTTGTGTGAGGGAGCATATTTCTCAGCGGCAAGCACAATACTAGTGGAGCAGTGGGCTTTGCTCTCCGCATCGCCTCGCTCTAGGAAAGCGATCAATTCCTTCATCATACCGCGGATGTTCTGCCCGTTCACCAAGGCGAATGATAGCTCCATTGCACGGCGACGGATCGATACATCTGGGTCCTAGTAAATTAACAAATTATAGGTTCAATAACAGATGACTAAATATCACTGAAATGTCAAAATTGTGACTAAAATATCATACCTATGATATCAATAAGAGTGCCTCGCTATCACTCGATAATGTATGTTAAGTTCCGTTTCAAAATTGACTTTTTATGTTTTAGCATATACATGTCAATTATTATGAGAATCAAGAATGTCATATTGATGACAAACAGGATGGCCACTTTTTTTCGGAAACGAATTTCCCTGACTTTTCCAGTCACTTTTTTTCATTTACCCTGATCTTAATGAGCTTCAAAAAGAAAAGAGAAAATCTCAAAAACATATTATTTGTTTTTTTTTTTAATTTATTTTTATATATATTAATTTTCTATATAAACATCGCGACAAGCTAGCCATTTGTTCGGTTAGACTTATACCATTAGCAACTGCAAGGTGCAATTAAAACCCCCACCGCTGGGTAGCCGTACGCACTCGTGATGTTACTACTAATACTATATTTACAAATAATTTATATTATCTATCAATAGAGGTTATAAATGGTAATAAAATAAAAACAAACCTTTAAACATTCCAAAATTGTAGTCCTATGTCGTTGAACAGCAGACGTATCAACATGAACAGTCCTCAGTAACGTATTGAGCGCCACATAACGTATATTCTTATCATTATTCAACAAAAATCTTCCCAAAATATTAACAGCCAATACTCGTAGACTGCTCTCGGACTTGATGTCCATGATGGAAAGAACCGTCTCATAAAGTATGGTGTTGCCAACATTCTTGCTGGTCTCCGTGTTAGTGGCCACTTGCGCTAGGATATCGTTCATAGCTTCAGAGGCCTCAGAGTCATTTTTTCCCAATATCCTTAGTAGTCGGAGGATCTTTACCTGAAATGTTATATAGATATTTATGGCACATGGAAATTACTTTTATTTATGTCAACACGTTTATTTTATTGGAGCACGGCATGTGACTTTGTATTAACCTGATGGTAAGAAAACAAAAACCATGAATGTGATCAATCATTTCATTTATGTTTAACAGCATTAATCGCTCCCTTTGCCGGCTAAATAACGAGGTTACGAAATGGGCGACATCAAATAAGTCTTACTTTAATAACCTCGCTAGTTTATTGTCAATTTAACTGCCCGTTTCGTAACCACATTCTAAAAGGAGACCACCACCTCAATAAGAAATTCACCTGTACTTCGGAACATTTATGGAACGCGTTACCAACATGGCGCTGAAAAGATCTTATATTTGGATGGGTAGAGAAGGTAGTGAACACAGTGAGGGGGAGTTGAATTTGGAAAGGCCTTTAAGTCTGCTTCGCGATCATATGTCCGGGAACACAGTTCATTCCCCTACCTCCCAACCACGCGATGGACCCGGCATCCACACGGAATCCACGGATAGCAAAGAACATTGACTCTTTAACAGGCTGGATCTTGGGATCAGAATGTAGGGGAGATCTGTATTGGTATAAGAAAGGCTTTTAAACCTACTTTCCTATCAGAAATCCGAATCCCTATAATAATATACTCTACTTCCCTGTCTCTTTAACACAACTTTGGTAAATCCATGAATAGCTAAGGTCCTCTCTAATCAGGTTTTTAGTGCATTTAAACCCTGGAATGTAATTAAAGTTCACTGCTACCTAGGGGCTGTTCCAAAATTCAGACCAATCTCCCAGGGAAAAAATAAAGAAAAAGAATATACACAAATTACATAATATGTATTTTCTCTTTTCCAAGATCGCACAGGTTAATTAAAATAACTAATTTGGAACAGCCTCCTAATAATTACATTCTGCATCTTTTAAAGTTTAGAGTAAATAGGCATTAAAAGCATGCTTAAATTTGACATCATTGATGCTTTCGATCAGGCACAATTCATGTCAAATGAAACCACATTTGACATGAATTGTGCCTGTCAACTACATGAAACATCTTACCTGAAGGAATGGATCAGATACTCCACTAACATCATGTTCAGGTGAGTACCCCGCAAGGATAAGGTTCTTCAGAATCCTCACCAAATTTGGTACAATCTGAAAACATAATAATACAGTTATTATATAAATAACAATTTAAAACCAAACAAACTCCATTAAGTACAATAAAAAGCTAAAATAAAATAATACGTAAAAATTTTCACAAATGAACAAGACAATTTTAACTTTTGGAAATAAAACAAAGCGCAAATTATAATAATATACTATTAACCAACTGATAAATATAACAAAATACTTGAAAATAATATAACAAATAAGATAATAAAAAGAAATATGTGTACAGTATATTTATGATTTGTGTACATATTTATTAAAACAAAGACGTCACAATCATGCGTCACAAATAATATTCTGTTGATGTGTGAGTAAACATGTTTTAAAAAATAGTTAAATTTAATTGTACACCGATTTTAATAAATTAACAACCTAAGGGCCACTTTTTTTCGGATACGAATTCCCAGATTTTCCAGTCACTTTTTTTAGATTTTCCCTGACCTTCTAAATGGGCTTGAAAAAATCCTAACAATATATTATTTGTTTGTTTTAATTGATTTTTGAAAAAAAAAAAGTATTTGAGATAAAAAATATTAGAAAATAAAAACAATTATTTTTAGCATTGTTTTCGGAAAATATATGGCAAAAAAATATATTTCACATTCTCAAAAAAATAAGAATATTTAGAACTTAGATGGAATCGCCCCGCTTAGGTGTGTGTACTTTAAATATTTTCCCTGACCTTCTAGGGGTTTCCCTGACATTTCCCTGACTTTTCCCGGTTTTCCAGAAAACCTGCAACCTGTATTCTTTGGTATGTTTATAACACGGTCTATATGATGCCATTATTATTAATAACATAATTTAACTAGATTCTCCATTGCTGAGCATGGAATCAAAACACTTAATTTGCAAAAAAAAAATACTAGTAGTATTTGTTATTAATCGAAATTCAACCCACGGCTTTAGTTTATTTAAATTATAAATAGATGATTATTGAGGACCACCGTAAAGATCCTTAATTGTCTAGAGAATACTGCTAGAGATTTAGAGGAGCAATTCTAAATCTGAATATATATATAGAGAATACTGCTAGGGATTTAGAGGAGCAATTCTAAATCTCTAGCAGTATTCTCTAGAAAATTAAGGATCTTGTACGGTGGTCCTCAATAATCATCTATTTATAATTTAAATAAACTAAAGCCGTGGGTTGAATTTCGATTAATATCAAATACTACTAGTATTTTTTTTTTTTAAAGTTTTCCATGTCTTGGGGTGCTTATAATATATATGTATATTTGTATCATTGTTTCTGATACACATAGTAGAGGCCAAGTGCCTTCCGTGACCAGTGCAATGTGTGTAAGGTTCTATTATAATTAACTATAATATAATCAACAGAATATATTTGTATGAGAGTGCATTATAGTGTGATATGATTACCTCCCGCTGCCCGCTTTCCTACAGGACAACACAAACATATTAGTTCTTCTGGCATTATAATGTTGCGTGTTACTATATGACACTATATTACTGTAACATTTTTATAATGTTATATATTTATATACTAAGTACATGATTAATGTACATATTTTATAGATTACTTCAAATATAAAAAATATACAATTTTACATTAAAATAGTGTCATGTAATATGTGTGTAAGGCATTATTTATATGTGACTATGACAAAACGAGTGTGCCGGTAGTTTAGCTAATTGTTGTTAATAAAAAAAGCTTAATTTTGTATAGTTACAACAATATTATAACATAGTTTACAAGTAAAACATACATTTGGGCACTTATAATAAATAGATTTTATTATAAGTTTTATTTTATAGAAGTTGAAAGTTGGTTTAATTTTAATTGTTTACACAATACAAAAGAAAAATAATATTTAATTGAATAAAGTGAAAGCTTTAGCAAAGCTAACCATATGTACAATAGCAGTTTTAACAGATGTTATTAAAACTGTACAAATGTGAATAAAATAAAATTCTAAAAATATAGTAAATTATTATAAAATTGTTTTACAATTTAAAAAACTTGAATTTCAACAGTACATATTTGTTGGTTGCACAGACTAACTTAATAAAAATAATATTATTGATAAGTATATATGATAATCTTTTATGATAAGATAAGTCTTCAGCGTCTATTATTATTAGTATATTCATATACTGGTTAATGTGTTATGTGGTTAGTGCGTCGTAACCTAAGTGTTTTATTCAACATATAGCATACTAACCTTTTTAAAGTGATTTAGGGTATCCGGGCTGTTTTCACACATCTCTGTGATAAGTGTTACCCCAGTAATGAGAACACCTGAAAACATTGTTTTTTAAATAAGCTTAAAATAGGTTAGGTATTTGGGTTCTATCCAACCGAAATCTCAAATATTGGTTAAGGTAGAAAGTAAAATTTTGGTACCAGAAGTTGTTGAAACAAAAAAAATGCTTACAAGAAATTTTAAGGGTGAAAGTTTGATATCCTGATATATTGAATTTAGAAATAAATTATTGTATCAGAACCCTTTGGAGATAGAAAGATTAGATTTTTTTTATATGTGTAGGTATTTATCTTAAATTTAATTTAGGTTCATTAATTTTTGAATTGTATGTTAAAAAGTTATTTTAAATGCCATATCTATCCTATCAATTTTAATTTTGTTGAAAATTTAAGTGTAAAAATTAAAAAAAAATAACAATAATTAATCACCATGATTTTTCTCACTAAGCAAACTTCTAGTAGCTGGCAAAAACATCTCCATAAGGTCTGGAACTCTTCTAATGATCCGGAAAGCACAAAGAGCTGCCTTCTTTTTGATATAAGCGTTTGGGGACTTGATCAGTCTTTCTACTTCCGATGCCAAATCCCTTGCCATTTCTGGTGAAGCTATGGCCCCGAGGGTACATAGTGCAAGGCCCACTACGAATTGTGTGTTACTGTTTAGGTCACTGTAAACAAAACAAAATAATATGGTTTTACTAGTAGAAATGTTTTAAGAGGCATAACTATGGCTTAAAACATAAAGTCTCTTTTTTATGTTGAAATTTTGATAATTTGAATTGTGACAAAAATCATAGGTCTTTGTCTAATAATAATGTCTTTCGGTTATTTTTTCTTAAATAATTATTATTTTCGAATATAAAGAGGACCATTGCAAACTACAAAATATTTAAATATTTGTTTTTATAAGAGCATGTCATATGACTTGGTTTATCATATAGTCAGCAGACCTACAAGTTCTATAATTGGGGTTGATCCATTCATTGTTGTTTAACAGCATTGCTCCCACAATAACGGCTAAATGATGCGGTTACGAAATGGGCGATGATAAATACTATTTGTATTACGGGTCTACTTTAATACGAGGGGAGGTCCAAAAGTTCGCGGAATGGAGGGGATGGAGTGGGGATAGCGGCGCTCGCGCAGTGTCACACTAATGAGGGGCTCATCATTAGTATATAAATGAAGTTTCAGCTCTATTGCGTCATTCGTTTACAAACACTCGCCTGATAAAGAAGTCAATCCGGAAGAAAACTGAAACTATGGAGAAAATTGAACAACGTGCTGTGATAAAATTCCTTACCAAGCAAGGAAAGAACGCTCAGACCATTTTGAATGAAATGGAAACCGTTTATGGGGAACAGTGCCCTGGTAAAACAATGATTTACAAGTGGCATGGTCTTTTTAAACATGGTCGGGAGTCGATTGAAGACGACCCTCGCTCAGGACGGCCTATTGAGGCCACCACGTCAAACATCGTGGAAAAACTTGTACTGGAGGATGTCCGTTTGAAGAAAAAACAGTTATCTGCATTAGTTGGAGTATCAGATACCACCATTTTGAGAATCCTACATGACCACCTGGGTATGACAAAAGTCAGTGCAAGATGGGTACCGAGAATGCTCACGCCGCTTCAGAAACAGCAGCGCGTCGATGCGTCGAAACAGTTTTTGGAGTTGTGTGGAGACGAACCTGCACAGATTTTGGAGCGGATTGTTACCGGAGATGAGACATGGGTTCATTACTCCGAGCCTGAGTCCAAGCAAGAGTCCATGCAATGGCATAAAAAGGGGACACCACCGCCAAAGAAATTCAAAGTGTCAGAGTCAGCTGGAAAGTTGATGGTTACTGTTTTTTGGGATTGTGAGGGGATAATATTGATCGATTACAAAGAAAAGGGAAGCACTATAACCGGAGAGTACTACGCAACGATATTAGAAAAATTAAAGGAGGACATCAAGGAGAAACGTCGAGGAAAATTGACTAAGGGTGTGTTGCTCTTGCAAGACAACGCGCCGGTTCACAAGAGCAAAGTTGCAATGGCTGCTCTGCACACGCATGGCTTCGAATCACTTGTTCACCCACCCTACAGTCCAGATCTGGCACCAAGTGATTTTTATTTGTTTCCAAATTTAAAAAAAGAGCTAAGGGGAAAGAAATTTACCGACGACAATGAGGTAAAGGCGGCAATTTCGGCTCATTTTGAGGGAAAAGATAAAAAATATTTTTATGATGGTTTAGAAAAATTAATTCATAGATCTAATAAATGTATTAAGCTTAAGGGGGATTATATTGAAAAGGAAAAATTAATTTATTGTTTAATTTTATTTATAACACTTTCATTCCGCGCACTTTTGGACCTCCCCTCGTATCCTCGCTGCTTTATCGTCAAAAGCTGCTGCAGCCTAGTGGTTAAGTCAGTTAACTGACAACTAGGCCGGACATGGGATGGCTGACCGCTTTATACAACCAAGCTATACCATCATAAACACTGCAACACGCTCGCATCTGAATACTATCGGCGAAATGAGGTCGCTGAGTACCCTGAGGCTGTCAGGAGCCAAAAAACCACCTGTGATGGTATTTATTTTATTACAGAACGGAATGCAGTAGTCTCCTGAAAACCTGGCATAAGTCATAATCAGTCAATCTTCCTTATCATTATCTACTTTTTAATTTATCTAATCAAGATCATATTATCTTGTAAAATACTAGGTCAACCAAACAATTATTAAAAAGGGCAAGGTACGGATATCGCGTCATAACAAAAAGGCTACGCATACATTACTAATACACGCAGGTGAGAAACGGATAAGATAACCGGTAGCTTACAGGTAAGGCAATTAATTAGCATATATTAGCATTGTCTTTACTCTTATCAAAAAACCATATATAACATTGCCACGAAAATTACCAGGTAAAATATTCTGTTGAAAAGAAACCAAGAACTAACAAAACATTAAACGGAAAAGCTTATTTATTCTTTGACCTTTTTTCAGTATTGCAACACCCATAGAAAACACTAGGCCGACCGGTTCTACCATAAAGATGCAAAGACTGCTCAAGTGGCCTATGCCTGATTCCTATAATCTACTACAGTAGATATAGGAATGTATCGTTTTCGTAGATTTTAAATATATAATCTACGACAATGTCGGCAATATATTTTTAATATTAAGGTCCGAAAATGACAGATAATGTAAACGTCCGCAACTAGATCGGTCATTTTTGTTCAGGTTTTAGTATATGGGTTCACCGGTTTTGGAAGACTACTGCAGTTAGACCCTGTTAAACCTTACCTAGGAAGTCTCATTACAGGATGCGGTTACAACACTGTTACTTAAAAATATGAAACAGTATTCTTGAAAACATGAGTCATTAAATATCTATTTTATGGCATTGTGATTTGATTAGATAATAAAGGACTAACTATATAGTCCATGCATCCATGACCGAGCACCGTAGTGAATACTTGAAATTAGGTAGGGCATAATATATACAAAGGAATTAAGTGCATGTGTGTGCATGCCATATATTGTTCTGCAGTATATGAACAATGCCATATATTTATTTTTTGTATGTGTTGTAGAAATATAAATAAGGTTATCTAGTTCACTTACGGTGATTGTGCGCAAAACAAATTATTGTAAATAATATACAAAGCATAGTCTTGTATAACCTACTTCTATAATCGGTATAAAGTTATAACACGTTTTCAATTGCAGAATACTTTGTCAATTTACAATTAGACTAGCTCCCCGCCCCATTTCTCACGGGTGGTGAAGAATAGGGTATTTGACTCCTTTTTGAAACCCGTTTTATATGATTCTCCGTTACATAATAATCAGACTACATTGATATTTCCGGGATGTTTACTCTATTATTAATAAAAATCAAAGTTAAAGTTTGAATTTCCACAATGGCGCTAAAAACGCTGTTTTGCAGTCTATGTCAAGTGTGACGTCACACGCAAGTAAACAAACAAGCACAGATTAAATAATCTCCTATATATTATACTCTATTCTATTTCATTCACATGATATTTATTATCTGTGTATTGTTTTGTTTACTTGCGTGTGACGTCACCAGTCATCAACCAATCAAAGATGGTTATGTTATAACCATCTTATAGTTATAAATGTCCATAACATTGACATTTATAAATATGAACTTATTTATTTTCTGTAAGTATTAAAAATAAATGCCCCCAATTTTGCCGCCCTAGGCTCCAGCCTACTCAGCCTGCTAGTAAATCCGCCACTGACTTAACATGATCTAAAAACTATGCTTTGTAAGAAAAAATATATCAGAAAAACAATGTAATATATGCATAGGTACATTCCAAAGTAATGAATAAATTATTGCAGAATCCTTTAATTGCATTGCATATAATCTATGTGTCTATTGATTTACCTGATGATAGGCAGCCCAACTAAGTAAATATAAGTACTTACTTTTTAAGACAGTTGGTGATGAGTAAATGAACATCTTGCCGTTCATCCAAAAGCAGCATCGCCCCGAGGTAGCCCACACGTTTGTCTGTAAACCTTGGACTGGCGATTAGCTTTAGACATTCCAGTTGACCAAAGTGGGCTGGGTAACCCAGCATATGGATGTACAGAAGCTTGGCTATGTTTCGACATCTGATGAGGAAATAAAAGCAGTTATAATTATGGGATATTGTTCTTGGATGGTATCCATCACGTGGACAGTGTGGAGTTATTGTAGTGGTTTTGATTTGTTACTGGAAAGTATTTTTAAGGCCTCTCTATCTTCGTAGCACGGCAACTTCCAGGACAAGACATGAAAGTCAATCGTTGACAATATTTCACATCAGTTTGATCCTATAGTCGCAGAACGGCTTTTAGTTAACTTTCAATTGTTTACTTTTAACAAACTAAACCAAGCAATATATTATGAATTCTCATAGTAATTTACAATTGTCACGTTTATGAAATAGGGCACTACTATGTTCGACCGTTCGTCTAAGGCAGTCATAATAGTCTTTAAAGATGTGACAAATGTTTAAGTCTTGGGCAGCCATGCTGAGAAAAATGAATGAAAACTAGACAGATTCTTTATAGTATGACTTTACAGGTTTTGTCTTGAGGACACATGATCTAGCAAAAAGTCACCATTTATCGCGACTCCATGTCGTGTTTTTGGTTTGCCATGCTGCTGCTGTTATCAACAAACACTTGGCTGACTTGCACCAAGGTGTTAGTTAAAGTAATTGTAACAATTATAGTTAAACTGCTGTCAAATGTACCAGCTGTCATTCGACGCTATTTTTTACTTTAATTGTTAGAATTACTTTAACGGACACTTTAGTGCAATTGGAGCTTACAAGCATTTAATTAAAATGAAAGCAAACAAACTTCAATGGTGGCACCATGTTGTTTAAGGTGTTTTGTTATGAAAAATCCTACTTTTTGTTACTTACCTCCAAACACTGTCCTCCTCTCTAAAAGTAGAACGTATATAAGCACATTCCTTGTTAACCACACTCCTTTCTTCTGCAGCCGTCCTCGCCGCACGGATCTGTCTGATAAGATCCCGGAGCCGAGTCGGGGTAGGCATACGCACTGAAACGGGTGCAACTGTTATGGACGACACACACACAGAAAAAGATCATCAGTGCAATGTTAATAAATACTTAAGCTAAGCGTTAGGTTTTGTATTGAGCTGCAATTTCACTTTTGTAATATATTTATTAGGTATAAGAATTAATTATTTTTTGAAATAAAAAATGAAATAGGCTCCTTGTAGCTATGATTAATTATTAGTGCTTTGTAATATGTTAATATATTATGTATTTGCAGCAAGGTATTTATAGAAATACAGATGATATTGTAATAAATAACTTATCTACTCCACTGATTATTTTCAGATTTTAGAAAATGTGTAACAAATATTGCTATCCATCATCACACAAGGGAGGTGGATTGATACTAATGTTGAGTAGATCATTTAAAAGATAGTAATAATTCTCAAGTGCAATGATTTACACACATCAGCAAAAGCTGCTAGTGTATTTAATAATAATAACAATCGGGGACTATACCAAGGTCGTAAGGCCCTGTTACCATCTTAATACTACCTATAATTCTTGGTAAACTACTTGAACATTACCTGCGTGAATGATTTACATAACAAAATTATGTAAATGTCTATAAAAAAGGGATTTCAATCATACGCAAAGAGCAAGCAAGCAACACAAATGTAGTGCTTTGTAGGTGCTTTATTAGCATTGAGCTGGTTTAGTCACAAATGGTTTTTATAATAGTTTTTAGTTAATTTATTGGTATTTCTACTAACCTCTTTCAATAGCCTCATTCACAACTTGTTTAATTGTTGCAATATTAAATGCCGGGTTGAACCTAAAATAGAAAATAAATCTTGTTTACTTTCCCATAAAAATGTTTCACAGGATCACCTAGCATAAATCCTTTGAATGATATGTCATTGAATAGATCTACATACACATACATATCATCATGGGTGCCTTACAGAGACCAAGACCGCCAATATGGCCCCAGGGTTCCCAGCGGAGGGGTTTTAATCCCACCTCATCGTAGCCGATGGTATGAGTCTACACTGAACAAGTGGCTAGCTCGTCGCGATGTTTTGAATAGACTTAATAACCCATCTATAAACAGTTTCACAAGTTGGTATAGTGAAACTGGGACCGACAGCTAAATATGCTTTCCAAGGCTTTCTTTAGTGGTGTTGTTAAGTTCACAGTGGGTGGATTGTGAACTTTTACATAGTAGGGCCAACATATCTTAAATAAATCAGGCAGTTATTAATGCACTTCTCATATTTTGTCAAATTTTATAGCCTGGCTCGGTGAACAACTGATGTAATTATATTATTTTGGTAAATCTATACTATACTAAAAATAACAACAAAAAACAAATTACCCGGACTCGGAGCCGTTCATATTTGTAGACGATCAAACACCTATAATTTAATGAAAACACCACAAACGATTTTTTTATTATTATAGTACTTCCAGCACGACAGCACTGCGAAAGGGGCAACTTTTGACGGATTTATACGTGTGATGATTTTTTGATGGAACAGCACTAAATATAATTAAAACCACTTCTTTAAATATACACAAAATAAAAGTCAATATTTTATATTGATTTAAGTAATTGAAATAGTATTTAAATTAATAGAAGCCAAGGAAATACAAAGGTGAAATCGAGAAAACTTTCAACTTAAATTTTAACATTTTCGGTATTTCATCTTCACTGTTTGATGTTAATTATGAACATTTTATATTTAGCGGCATTTCGTATATTCAAATTCAGAAAAATAATTAAATATCACGGTTTACAATTAAATAAAAATAATAAAGCAACCACCAGCTGACATTTCCCGTGCGTTGTAAGAAATTCAATATGGCTGACACAACTCGGCGCATGACGTTTCATAAATCATTTCGTTACAATTTATTGGTTAAATAATTTTATTTTACCATCCTTGTGGTAAAATAATCATTTCATTATGCTTAAAATTCTTGATAAGTTTAATTTTTAATTAATTACATTTCTCTATATTCGAATTATAAAATAATGTTTTGACCAGAATAAAGGGAAACGCGATGGATTTAAGCGACGTGGAAACTGTATTTTGCTTTAGTCTACATTATTTTTACAAAATCATGTACACATTAATCTTTCGATTTCCAGTTTATGCCTAAACAACTGTTGTAATATTTTTCATTAAGTAATCCCTACCCTTACCTTCTGTTGTTTTCAGGTGGTAGAATACTCCAATCCACTTCATACATAGGATATGCCATCATTTGTATATAATTAGCCTATTCACAGATTATTATAAACTTTTAACACATTTTATACATGCCTCAGTATTAAAATAAAGTGCAAACAAAGTGGTTGAAGCGAACAAACTGTTATCAGAAATGTTTTATCAGGTGCAAGTAGGTATTCACATATCCCACCTGTAATTAGCTATCTCTTATCAAAACTCTACTTATCAATGAAAAAGGACAGCAATATACTTTTATAAATGTTTTATTTACAAACTAAATTTAGTATGTACAAAAGTTTTGTCTTATAAATATTTAAAATGAATATAAATTATATTTTTTATGATAAAGTATATCGTTGTAAGTTGCTTGGAGGTCGGTCACAGTCATTTCTTTTGATACAGTCGACTAGCCATCTAATTCCCTCATCAACTCCATCTCTGAAAAAAAAAGTATTAATATTGTTGTTTCTGGTAGGTCTAGTACAAGCCTGGAGCTTATTTTGTGACCAGGGCAATATGTTTGAAATGTACTACATAATATTATTATCAATTAGCTAAAATACTGTAAGAATAATAATTGGCCCTTTATTAATGATATCAAATTCATAACTAAAATTCTACAGCATAGTTACAAATTATCAATTAATATAAATATTACCCTACCCATTTAGTGCAGAAGTTGCCATAAGCATAATGTCTCTAGCTCCTATAAGATGAGCATTTTGATTAAAGATAGGTTTCACGGTGTGGACACCCATGCAGTCTGGAATGTCTTGTTTGTTTGCCAGCACAAGCAATGGGACCCCATGTAAATGTTCTGATGCTATCATCCTGTCTGAAATTTTATGAGAACAATACATTTATTATTAAAATTATGTAATCAGTTTTAAGTATAACAAATGATTAAATTCATAACTAAATTATGCAGTTTAATGATTAACTAAAAGCAAAAACCAAAACATTTAGGAACAATTTGAAATCTGAATTATAAATTAAAGAAAACAGCTTTATAATAAATTTACTTCTATTATGTTTGTTGTTATATCTGATATAAGGTAACAAACCTTATATCAGATATAAGTAGTTATAATGCTAAAGTTTTTGCTTGTTTAATGAAAGAAATAGGTATATTAGGATCTCACCAAAAGTTTCTTTTGATTCAGACACTCTTTCTCTATCTGAAGAATCTACTATATATATAACTGCATGACATTCTTCATAATACTGAAAATACATAATTTACAACATATTAAATTAAATGCCATCTATGTTTGGATTGTTAGTTCTTTATCATGTTGCTAGAGATATACTTGGTCTTGATGGCCAAGCTAGCCACATCTATATTATTATGATTTTTGCCTTTCTTTTATCAAAATTTATACATATAAACAATTTAGTGATGGTATAATAGAGTGCCAAGTACAGTATATAAGTTATTAAGCTAATCCTAAAGGAAATCACTATTCAAGGTCCTTGTTACTTGCTTTGCCTTAGATGTCCAATCTAAGTTACGTATATTGGCTCACCTTATCCCAGAGCGACTGTAGCTCGGCTTGACCTCCAAGGTCCCAAAAATTCAGTCTGATCCTGTCTACATCAATTTTACCAATATTGAGACCAACTGTTGTGGTAATTCTATTGGGAAGCATAGCTACATAATTCTTTTTAAATTTAGTTTTAGTTGCTTCCAAATAAGTCTGAAATAATTATCGAGGGAAATTAATACATGAACCAAAATTAGGTATTGCAGATAGGTAACCTAGTTTTCTAAACAAGTTTTTGGTACCGTTTTGCCTGCGTTATCCAAGCCCAAAATTAAAACACAGTATTCATCTTTTTGTTTAAAGTAATTGTATAAACCATGAAATAGCGTATACATAACTATAATAACATTTTATATTTATGAAGATAATAAATTCAATTTTCCAATAAAGTTTTTGATCATAGATTAATAACGAGTTTTGATACTAACTACAGATTATAGTAGTATTCTTTTTCCCGAAGGTAAGGCAAAGAGCATGTGCCTATATTATATAGTAATATGTACTACGAAACTCTATATTTTTATCGAGGGATGGGAAAAATAATCTATATTTTTTACATAATCGATTTGATAAGATAATTATCAAATCGATTATGTAAAAGGCACTTTTTAATCGATATTTGTAAAAGAAGCCATCTATGGGCGGAAATAAGTCGTGAATTTTGTAAAATATATGTGTTGAAAAAATATTAAGGCGATTATTGTAAACTGCGGAATTCAAGCACTGAAAGAAGAGTTAAAAGTATTGATCAACAAACGTTAATACAATCTACGAAAAAGTAAAATTTACTTTGTCACTTTGGTCACGTTATTACTACTCATACAGATGTAAAAACCGTCAAGCAACCTAGTTTCATCGGATTTCAGGAGACTACTAAATCGATTTCTTGCCGAGGTGGTAGTCTTCTTTCAGGGTGCGGTTACGAATCCGCATCATTTATCTGGTATAGTGGAATCGAAATATTCTTAAACGACTGATAAACTCCTTTCATGGAGTTTGTAGGTCTGCGTAGTTACAAAGTCATGTGCCGTAATATAAATCATATATATATTAATATATATAAAAAAATACATGGATTTTTTAAATGTTATCTATTCTTTAGGTATCTATGTATAAAAGTTTCGAGAGCGAATGCTGGTGCTTACCTAACTAGTTTTATTTAGATTTTAAAAAAAGGAGGGAATAGCGAAGAAAGTTTAGTTTCGGATTAAAATTTTAATATTGTTAGGACTAGGTTAGTTTTAATGACTACAGAAATGCATTTAATTTAAAAATAAAAATCGTTTTATCGAAAAATCGATTATTTTTTACTAAATTAATTTATATCAGGAAATCGATTAATTATTTGCGAGAAAATATCGATTATTATATAATTGATTTTTTTCTTTAGATGTTACATCCATCCCTACTAACCACAGATTAAAAAAAAGGTACTATAGAGTGCACAGACTATCACAGATAAAGCTTAGGATGAGTTGTACCAAATGTCTCTTAATAATAATAGACGTTGCAAAGCAATGAGGAGTTTTCCAGTAGTTATTATTTAACGCAACAGATGGCGTTTAGTCGCTATCTACAAAAACTGTCAAAATAGATAGCGGTAATATATAAAATACACCCAAAATTTAAGGTAAATAGGAAAACAAATACCTTTATACGAATAATTTATAAAATTTACTTAACTTTGTTTAACATATACACTAATATCCTGAGCACTTTGCCTTACGGTACCAATTTAAGCAATATTTTTTCTTTTAAATATCATCATATTAGTAATTAAATTTGAATTTCTAAGGTACCATAATCTTTTTTACTAAGATATTCTTGACAGGGTATCTACTAAAGATTATAGAGAGCAAGAATAACGAGTAAGTAGATACATATTAAAGATTACAAAATATGGTAAAAATATAACACGTCTTGCAATACCAAAATTTAGTTTTAATTCACAGAGAATTTAGAGTCTATATTTGAGTAGTCTATATAAAAATATAGACTACTCAGGTATAGAAACTGCCTTTTTTGACAGTTTTTGTGGATATCTCTCCTGCTGCCATCTAGTGGAATATTTTGGAACCGGCAAAAAGAAAACTCCTCATTGCTCATGCTTAGCCGATGCTTGGGACAGTCAGTTTGACAGTCGCATATGAAAAATCTAAATTTTGACAGTTCCAAACAATGGCTCAGGCTAACCGTCCATTAATGTAATGTAAAGATTAAAATTAAAAATGGCGCGAATGTAAAGTCAGCCAACAAAGTGGACCATTAAATTTGCCAAAACTTCATTAAAATGTCGCTAAGGTAGAGTGAAGATTAAACGTAACTACAAAAAACGATTAAAATATAATTTAGTGTCCGGGAAAAATGAACCTTATTGTTTTACGGCGTGTAAATGAACTTCCACCTAAGGGTGGTAGAGTAGATGTAATAAAATTGGTACATTCAAAGCTATTTTTTATTTTAATCGTTACATTACATTAACAGATACTTTGGTACAACTCAGCCTTATAATATGAAAACAAAAAGTTTTTTATGTAATTTTATTTTTACTGGAGCACGGCTTTTGAGTTTGTAATATGCAGACCTACAAAATTCATGAATGGGGTCGCTCAATAAATTGTTGTTTAAAAATATTGTTCGCTCCCACTATGCTGGCTAAATGATGCGATTACGAAACGGGTAGCAACAAGGATAAATTGCATTACGAGTCTACTTTAGTAACTTCGATGCTTTGGGCAGTTGATTTGACGACTGCCCATTTCGTAACCGCACCCCAAAAGATGACTACCGTTCGATAAGAAATCGATGCAATAGTCTACTGACAACCGGTGAACCCACAGACTAAAAACGAATCATGACTAGGTCACATGACGGTTTTTGTATCTGTTTGGGCGGTAAAAACGGACGGTCGGTCTAGACAGCTATATAGACCTTCCTTCCACCTCATTTGGGAGGGCTTGGTTTTTCACCCGTGTGTTGAGGCAGCTTGTGAGTTGCCGCCTCTTTGGCTGAAATAATAGACTTTATGAGGTGGTTGGCTGTCACCTCAATGCCTTCCGGTGTGTTGACGGAACCAGTAAAGTTGTTGAGATTTGCTCTAAGCCAGGGGTGCTAAAACTTGAACTGCTGGCGATCTCCCTCAATATTTTTAGAATACTTACGATCGACTCTGAGAGGCTGCAAGTATGTGTGATGCCGGGTTGTCGTACAATGTACGACAACCCTGCATCGACGTGTACGTCGTACATACACGATACACCATACCTACCTACCTACCTAGGTAGGGTGTACCGTAGCATATATAGATATTAGCTTTCCGCACAATATACATTATTTTAGTCAAGGTTTGGGTTAGGTTTAGTTAGGTTCTTCTCTACAATATCAATGAAAAAACTCACAGTTATTCGAAATTGCAAGTTTATTGGTTGTTACAAAACAAAAGAGTTACATATGGTTTTAAACTTAACTAAGGAGTGACCACGTTGAAACGTGGCACTGCATGTCCTCAGTATACATCATGCTTGCGATTAGCACTGAGTGCTAATCGCAAGCATGATGACATATGATCGTCAGTTATTCGATTTCGATATTTTGATTTAATTATCTTCATTTCAGAAAATGCAGACAAGTAAGTTGACCCAAACATTGCCGTCAGTTGAAGGGCGATTCGCCTTAGATTCGAATATTTATCTTCAGATATAAAACACCAGAAATTTGTATTAAATGCTGTAGCTTTGAGATGTATATCTGATATAATCTGCACCAACTCATTTTGACATGAGTTCATATTAAACAGACTTGCTATTTCAGTAGCTAGTTCCTCAATGTTTTTACATGAAAAAGGATAACTTATAAATGATGCTATATTTGTCAATTTACTGCAATCATAAAAACGCATTTCGAATTGTCCCAAAATATTTGATAATTCAGCCTCATACGTATCATAATTCAACTGAGGAATCCTTGCTTTCAAAGACGGAAAATGTTTCAGATCCTTTCTTTTCAGTTGATCTATCATAAGTTGCAATTTACTTTTGAATGCGTTTACTGTGCTAATCATCTCAATAATAGTTTTTCCTTTACCTTGAAGCTCCAAGATAATGGTGTTTAAGACACTGCTTTCGAAATATATTGTTTGTTATCGCCCCGCCCTATAGGCGGAGCCTCCACGCAGGCATCACTGTTTTGCCGCTGTCGCAGGCAAGAATTTTCTTTTTGGCGCGATTTTACGAACAAAAAATGAATGTGAGTCGTATTTAATATTTTTATTTTATTTATCATAATTAATATTTTTAAGTTTAATTATATAAATATTAAATTTGATAGATAAAATAGTTTTAAAATAATCTATTAACTAAAACTGATAATGTGAAGCATCAACCAGTGGCTAAAACATCGAACGCGATAGCGATCTTGCGTTGGTAATTTGAATTGTGGCAATTCAAATTACCAACGTCATGACAGATCGCTATCGCGATAAATAGCATGCCAGATTTGATTTTATAAAAAAAAAAAGATATATATGGGTCTAGATTGTGTAATCCAAGATGGCGGCCGCAACTTTATTCTTAAAAATCGACATGGGACTCGTTATATAGGTTTTTGGGTGTGCCGCGCACGAATTTGAGGTCCATTTTAAAATCCAAGATGGCGGCCTCAACTTTATTTTAAAAAATCGACATGGGACTCGATAATGTTTTAGGGTATGCCGAGCACGAATTTGAGGTCCATTTTAAAATCCAAGATGGCGGCCTCAACTTTATTTTTAATAATCGACATGGGACTCGTTAGATAGGTTTTTGGGTGTGTCGAGCACGAATTTGAGGTCCATTTTAAAATCCAAGATGGCGGCCTCAACTTTATTTTAAAAAATCGACATGGGACTCGTTATATATATTTTTGGGTGTGCCGAGCACGAATTTGAGGTCCATTTTAAAATCCAAGATGGCGATCTCAAGTTTATTTCTAAAATTCGACATGGGACTCGTTATATAGGTTTTTGGGTGTGTCGAGCACGAATTTGAGGTCAATTTCAAAATCCAAGATGGCGGCCTCAACTTTATTTAAAAAAATCGACATGGGACTCGTTATATATATTTTTGGGTGTGCCGAGCACGAATTTTGAGGTCCATTTTAAAATCCAAGATGGCGATCTCAAGTTTATTTCTAAAATTCGACATGGGACTCGTTATATAGGTTTTTGAGTGTGCCGAGCACGAATTTGAGGTCCATTTTAAAAATCAAGATGGCGGCCTCAAATTTATTTTTAAAAATCGACATGGGACCCGTTATATTTGTTTTTTTTAAATCGACATGGGACTCGTTATATAGGTTTTTGGGTGTGCCGAGGTCCATCTGGGCCGAGCACATATGCTCGGCACACCCAAAATGGACCTCAAATTCGTGCTCGGCACACCCAAAAATATATATAACAGGTCCCATGTCGATTTTTAAAAATAAAGTTGAGGCCGCCATCTTGGATTTTAAAATGGAGTTCAAATTCGTGCTCCGCTCACCACAAACCCTATATAACGAGTCGTATGTCAAATTTTAAAAATAAAGTTGAGGCCACCATCTTGGATTTTTAAATGAACCTCAAATTCGTGCTCGGCTCACCCAAAACCCTATATAACGAGTCCTATGTGCTCGGCTCCCAGTCCTATGTGCTCGGCTCCCAGTCCTATGTGCTCGGCTCAAATGAACCTCAAATTCGTGCTCGGCACACCCAAAAATATATACAGGGTGAATTTGAAAGGATGTACTTTTGGCTAATATGAGAACAACTTTTCCCATGGAACTATGTGCCGCAAATGAAAAAAAAAAAATGCCTTCTCCATAGAAACTAGTAATGTTAAAATGACCAATTTGTATGGGGAAGCCAAAATTTTTTTTCATTTGCGACACATGGTTCCATGGGAAAAGTTGTTCGTATTGATTAGTAGAACCTCATATTAGCCCAAAGTACATCCTTTCAAAGTCACTATGTATAACGAGTCCCATGTCGATTTTTAAAAATGAAGTTGAGGCCGCCATCTTGGATTTTAAAATGGACCTCAAATTCGTGCTCGGCACACCCAAAAACATATATAACGAGTCCCATGTCGATTTTAAAAATAAAGTTGAGGCCGCCATTTTGGATTTTAAAATGGACCTCAAATTCGTGCTCGGCACACCCAAAAATATATATAACGAGTCCCATGTCGATTTTTAAAAATAAAGTTGAGGCCGCCATCTTGGATTTTAAAATGGACCTCACATTCGTGCTCGGCACACCCAAAAACCTATATAACGAGTCCCATGTCGATTTTTAAAAATAAATTTGAGGCCGCCATCTTGGATTTTAAAATGGACCTCAAATTCGTGCTCGGCACACCCAAAAATCTATAGAACCGATTCCCATGTCGATTTTTAAAAATAAAGTTGAGGCCGCCATCTTGGATTTTTAAATGGACCTCAAATTCGTGCTCGGCACACCCAAAAACCTATATAACGAGTCCCATATCGATTTTTAAAAGTAAAATTTGGGTTGCCATCTTGGATTTGAAAATTAACCTCAAATTCGTGCTTGGCTCACACAAAAACCTATATAACGTGTCCTATGTCGAATTAAAAAAAAAAATTTATCTCGCCCTACGAGGGGCGAGATAACTGAAGTTCTCTAATAGCAGACATGATTTCTGTTTTATTTTTAAAATCTCCAAATAAAAACTCACCCGTTTCAATAAATGCTTCCTTCACAACCGATCCATCTTCGAATGGTTTCTTGTGTTTCGCCAATATTGGCGAAAATATAATAATATAGCTGCCACGATCGCGTCATTTAAATTATCTCATATATATACGATCGCGTCATTTAAATTATCTATGATATGATATGAGATAATTTAAATGACGCGATCGTGGCAGCTTTTGATTGTTTGGCTGGTCTTGTGAACATGGTTTGTTCTTTTTCCAACCAAGATATCAAATCACGTACTTTTCGTTTTCTTAATTCACTGTGTGGCGGAAAATCCTTTTTATAGTTTTTATGAACCGTTTTATGATGCCTCTCTAAGTTTAGGTATTGCAACTGACGCACGACAAATAAGACAAATGCACTTATCCTTCACCATACAAAAGAAAAATTCTTCCTCCCAATCGTTATTAAAATGATACGTTTTAGATTTCTTCGCTGCATTCATTTTGTACTATTTAATAATAAACTTTGTATCGACGTATATTGCCTTCAAGTTACAATTCAGAATGACTCCAATTCCTGCAGGCGCATCATTTATATCGGCGTGAACGATAGTCTCGAATGTTCCCGTCAAACTCGCCGCCCCAAATTTCTATAAAAGCGGCAAAAAAAACGCGGCTTTTCTTTGACAAGTACCGCGCGTTCCTTTAATAAAGCCGCCTTTTGCCGCTAGCAGTGTGTTATTTTATTACGTAATAATTTTTTGTAGTTTAGTTACCTACTTATTAAAACAAAAAAATATTTTCGAGATCTACTCAAAAAGCACTCGCGATCGACTGGTCGATCGCGATCGACCATTTGAGCACCCCTGCTCTAAGCTGTCTCAGTCAGTTCCATACCGCCCTTTTGCCAGCACAGCACAAGTTAAGTAGGTACGATTGGGTGTGCCCGCCATACCAGACTTGGATATGGACCGGGCCCGCTATGGCCTGTGCCAATGCAATATCGAGGACAACCCCACGGGGGGTGTTTTGCGTTAAAGTCACCGACAACTAAGATCGGGGGTTTTCCGTCGAGGGTCCCGGCGAGGTTCGAGCAGTTATACGAATAGGTCGGAGGGCGGCTTTGTCTTGTGTGTTTTCTTGCTACTTAAATGAGACGGTTAGCATTTTGACAGCTTGAAAGAAATTTTGCCGTGATCCGGACCGCGACCTAATTAAACTGTGTCACATTCAATGATATTATAATTAAGTGGAAGGTATTTTTTAAGTAAAACATTATTAGTAAAAAAGGGATAATAGGGAGAATGAGGAATGGCCACATGACCGTATGCAAACATAAGGTATAGTTATGCCAATGACAAGTGAAGAGGATAAGAAAAACGAACGATAAAATTTCATGAATTTGAACATCTAATATTCTATAACTATAAAAAATATAACACAAACATACGTTTAAAGTCTTCGGACAACCTTCAAGGAATTGAAAAGTGTAAAAATTAACAGTGCTTTCAAAAGGGTGTCTGAAAACAAAGGGTGCAACACTGGCAGCCGAGTGATAAATAAAAATTGGTTGTATTTTGGGCTAATATGGGGTTCTTTCTACTGAACAAATCGAACAACTTTTCACATGAAACCATGTAGCAATGAAAAAAAAAGCTCGATGTTAATGTTTGACATAAAAAAATGTCAAACCGTAGTTTCTAATTAAATGCTTTGAAGCCCTTTTGCAGAATAGATTATATTATTTACTTTGTTAACTGGTTAACAAGTAACCAAAATCAAAATATTAAGTAATCATAGTAACTACGTAATAAAATATAAATGATGAAGCCAAGAGACAGTGAAATAGAAGAAAAAAATAATATAAATATATTTCCACCTCGTAATTTTAATATTCAAATCATTTTAGAGGGTAATGGGCTAGCCGATATTAATGAAACTCTAGTTTTGTGTTTATTTAATGGACTAGTTGTTATTGAACAGAAATGGATACATGGAATCACAATATCTAACAATGTGCTAGATATTGATTTGAATGACCCAATGATAGCTCAAATTATGGCAGATACTCCATTAGTTTTATTGTTACGCCCATTGAGTATTAAAGTAACGAAAGATCCAGATCCATACTCGAATTTAGATAATCGAGCAGGGGCTAATATAGATTTATTACCACTTTTATTGGGTGAAACAAAAATACAAGAACGTGTTAGTTTTGTAGATAATAAAACAGGAAATAAAACTAGTTGTTACGCAGAAATAACTATTGTTACAGGTGTTGGTAAAGATCCACGAATGCCATTACTAATAACAATGCTGAGTGCTTCATGCTTACCTCGCCAACCTAAAGAAGGTACGGCATACCTTGCGGCTTTAGCAGTTAATGATCTTTACATACCAATCTCGCTATCATTAGGGATATCTTCAGATGAACAAATAAAAAAATATTTAACTTGGGGTTCCATTATGCAACTTGGTTATGCAGCACAATCAAAATATGGCATACCTAGGGATGATAATTATGTTCCACCTGAATTAAATAACAGTTGTAAAAATACAACATGCGTTTTGGAATATTGGAATGTATGCAGACGTTTGTTAGTTGATTACGATATATTAAGTAAAAGATTAGAAACACCCTTCTTTGTTGAAATAGCGGGAACACAAAAAACTGGGAAAACAGAAGTTCGAGGTCGTTATATGGGATTTTTAAGTGCTAACGTTATTTTAGAACCTGGCGAATACGGAGCAAATATGTCTGTTAAATTGTATTATTTTAATGAATCTGGATTGCCAAATAATGTAAAGCCTTTACTAGATTTGCCGGCTTCAAGTGCGAAACAAGTAGTTAAAGGTACAGATGATGCAATGGATGAATTTAATCACATGTCATTCGTTACTTTGAGATTTGATGTTACAGAACCAATAGTACCTAAATTAAAAATGTCTTTGCCCTTTTATTTATCTCAACCTCTAGCTATGCAGTCATCTGGAGAATTTCAAGTTCCTACCTCACCCACAGATACTAAGATTGATGTTCAGAAAATTCGTAAAGAGGGTAGCGCTTTAGGTGTGCATTGGGAATTGAATAAAATGACTTGTGATGGTGTTGTACTAATGAAGCAAAGTATTAAAAAAACTGCAGCAAATAGATTATTAACACGGGTTAAATCGATGTTAAAACAATTTCCACCTGATAATTATTGTAGCTCTATTGATTGGCAATATACAGTTTCATTACAACATGCTGCAGCTAGACGGGCAATTATAGCTTCATTTTCACCTCAAACTCCGTGTCCGGTATTACCAGCTTTACTTAGAGTTCGATCAGGAGGTAAATGTATAGATAAAACTGTTGAAGAAATAATATTAGACCAAGCATCTAAAAATCCAAAAACATTTTTATTAAGAGCATTACGTTGTATAGAGGAGGGTAAACGCACATTAGCACGAGAATATTTATTAAATGGACTAAATGTTCAATCAAATAATAAATATTTACTCTGGATGCTCGCAGATCAAGAATTTGATCAAAAAGTTGATGGAGTTGAGTGTGCACTTTCAATTTTTAATTCCACTGTTAAAAGTTCTAATCGTTATGGTATAAGTACTACTATAAGTTGGGCTGCGCAACATGGGTTATACCATTTTATAAACAGATCATATTGTGCATTTTTATCTGCTAAGAAAATGAGAAAAGCTTTTCAAGTTTCAAATGGCTGGCAAGCATTTTTGGAAAACTGGATTGAAAAAACCGGAGAGGAAGAATATTTATGGAATCCTCGCGCTATTGATACGCAAAATCCTTTATTAATATCAAGCGCGTTTCTTTTATGTCTCAAATCATATAAATTGTCTGAAATACTTTTGTCTTGTGTTGAAAGTGGTTGTGATTTTCGTGGAACAGAATTCTATCGAGATACCGAACATATTTCTGATGTGTACTACCTTCGAGCCGCTTCATTTTTACTACGTGGAGAAATCGATAAGGCCGTGGAAGCAACTAATAATGGAATAAAAAAATGCGGTCCTTGTCCAATGTTAAGTCAAATTCAAGCCACTTCAATGTTACTTTCAAACGGATGGAATGGAAAGACGAAAACAATTTTTAATATGTCAGAAGTAAGTGGTGCCATGCCATCACCTTATCTTTTGTTACGTGCTGCTTTAGGTGGAGTTCGTACCAATTCCATTGTAGCATTTCAAAGAGCAGCAACAGCTCATAAAGTGTTACCTTCAGCTTATTCTGCTTTAGTGATAGCTCGAATATATCTACATTTAGAGAAAGAAATTTTAGCTGAACGATGGGCAGCTGCAGCTGTGGATGTAGAACCGAGCCTGGCAGACGGTTGGGCATTTTTAGCGTGTTTAGCCCTACGAAGTCAACGTAAAGAAAGAGCTAAAGCTTTGATAAGAACAGCGTACCAAGTCGGACCGATTAGTAAAGAAATTCTAACAGAGTTACATAATTTAATGGCAACCCTAAACATAGAATTTCAAGAGTTTTTGGTTAAAGATGTTTGCTTATGTCAAAATTAATGGTTTAAATTTAACTATATAAAAATATTAATAAACTAGCTGATGTCCTCAACTTCGTGTACGTTTTCTTTATTATAAAAAAAACCGCCCACGACCGTCACCGCGGGAATCCGCGATTTAACGCGGCACTTCTAATGCGGCATTTATAAAAAAATCGCCCTTAATTTCAAAAAATGATTTTGTATTATTTATTTTCTATTATTTTTCGCGGTTGAAGTTTCTTTGAAAAATCTTACATTACAGACACACGGTTAGTCTACGATTATATTATCTACTTAGCATTTATAAGTAGATATAGGCATAGATAACTATAAGAAAATGAATTCATTTGTATAAATAATGGCAAGAGTATAAATAATGAGATAGCGGCAAACACAGTTTGGCGTGCTGAGGGTAAGTTTGCGCAGGCATTCGCAAACAATATAAAATACATTTGTAAAAAAAGAAACTCTGCACCGGCAAATGTGTATTGTTCAAGAAGTTTGCTGGGAACTTACCTTTTATAATAATATGTAGTCAGGTCTAGGACCTAACACAAAATATAATTTCTCAAGAAGTTATTTTTGTATCTTATTACTTCAACACTGCAGGCGCTTCATTTATGCAAACACTCAAGGGGAAACCTTCATATTTAGAAACCCTACATATGAAGAGTGAATTTTTCAAGTCAAAATCAACCTGTTCAAACCCGGCTAGGAGAATATTTTTTTTTTAAATAAAATGATGAAGTTATAGTTTTGATCAAAATCGGCCTCGAAACACCTTTGAGCATTTTTTGTGATCTTCCAGTTTAGGATTTGGCCTTGAAGGCACACTTGAAAAATTCACCCTGTATTCATAGTCAGAGCTGGCGCTGCTCTGACCGCAGCGCCAGCTCTGACTGAGATACCATCTATACCTACCAATAAGATGGGACGGGGCAAAAGTATCTCAATATTTGAAATCCCATACAAGGGAATGTCCCAGCCTCCATGGTACCAGAATCTTGCCATCTATTCGGCTCAAACCATTTGGCGCAGTTGGCTCTAAAATGGAAGAGCTGGGGGTAAGCGTTCTACGAATAAGGTGATGGCACTTTGGCGAAAATTTCATGCCGGCACTTTTTGAACACGAGAGCCCATGGTGACCTAGCTCATCATCATCTTAATCATATGGACAGTGATGTGGTTCGTATAATTTAACACCAAGACGAAGACATACGCATAACCTACAAATGTTGTTGTCTAAAAATGTTTCCAAGGTTTTAGAGAGGAGCCGGCCTCATGTTCAGACTCAGCCAGAATGCGTGCACGGTCATCAATTGTAGAGGACGAGTCCAATAGCAATTTAAGCGCGAGCGTTAAGTTAACCAACGGTACCTAAATCCCAAGACCTTTGAGAAGTTAAATTATCAGAATAGCTTTCCGCTGGACAGGCCGCTTTCCAAGCTACCTTGGCCACCGTAAATACACAATCTCGACATCCTCGCAGGATGTTTTTTTTTGCATTTTACCGATGAGGACTTATGTGCTATGAACGGAGGACAAGTACGCAGGAAGAGCTATATCTCATATTTTCCAGATACCTCGACCGCCATATTTTACGGGCAATCTAGCCTGCTGAAAGGCGCGTGGATTTTGTTCTTATCCTTTAGATGTACATTTTGTACTTATCCTTCCTTACTACAGTCTACACTCTCTACAGCTGAAAACAGCCATATGTACTTCGGTTTTCCTGTTTGCGTACCTACATAGTCGCTAGCTGAAATGTCGGCAAGTTCGAAATATAGTTCGTGTAGATTGTTCAAAATTTAGTTAATTTATTGTCTCTACTGCTAAATGAAGCAACAATAAAGTGGCTGCAGTAAGTAGATGGCAGAGAGGTTAGGGGCGGATGCACAAATTATTTTTGGAGCCATCGGACATTTTGGCAAAACTAAAACCTAATGTCCTAAATTTTAACGTTTCCAATTCATTCGCCGCGCATCAGGGTTGATTTATCTAAGCTTGTAAAAACTATGAAGCCAGTAGATTTAAAGTATTTTAAAGTGAATTTTGATATTGGGGCTCAGCTCACTGCCCCCTGGGTCCGATTTTTTTTTTGGGAGTGGTTCAACGGTGGACTGTGCAGGATTTAATCTTTAGGTACTCAACTATTCTTAACTTAAAATAAATAATGTTTAGTTAAAAAGAATTTGGTTACAAAGGTTATAGGAATACCTACAAAGTTAATTATTTGTCGGCGTAAAATTAGAAATGTCACCCAACTATTATTAGCCGAGCGATGCTACTCGGTCCACTTTGGTCGCGGACCATAGTTCCGCGGTATTGAAAGTAGGTTATGTTTACAGTATCAACACCAACCAATTGTCTACAACACAAAGGGATCTTGTATATACAAATGCATAACCACCTAAAATAAAACTAGGCCAAAGAGCAATGATATTTTAGTACAAAATAAACAAATAGGAATATTCCAAACTTCTTCGTCATTACGAAGAAATGCATAGCAGATACTTATCGCCAGTTATAGTTAATACTAAAGATAAAATAAAGCGATATCTTAGAAAAATGATAAGTAATACGTAATCGAAACTTTTAAATGGGGACATGTGCATGTTGCCGCGAGTGACGAGACCGACACAAAAACATTCTCCGAGGTGGAACGACCGCGGTTCAGTGAGATAAGTCTTTGTGATTGTTTAACTCATTGCAAGGAATATGTGAGTGAAAACCACCCAAAATGCCTCTATCTAGCAACTGTTGGAAATATCTAGTGCTGACTTTCAATGTTGTGTTTGCTGTAAGTACTTTTAATTAACTTTTTGTCACTTTATTTTATATTAGGCTCCTCTTTATTTATAAAACTGTAACCAAAGCAACAGTTTATATACACAGAAAGTAACTACATTGAACGAAATTATTTTTATTGATTACGCTAGCGTTTACATATTCCAAATACTTACTACAATAAATTAAAAATAATTCAAATTCCAAAGTTTATTATTATAGTTCCGTTATCGAAAAAGACCGATGATTGATAGAAAATGGAATTCGGCAAGTTAATACATAAAAGTTTAACTCTACAAATTCAAAAAGTCCTCTCTACCATTACGTTTAATGCTACTAATTGTATATTTATTTTATTCAGTTTACTTATAAAAGCATAAATAATGTGGTTTGTATTAGTTCTACAAATTGTCAACAGATGTCAGCGGTGTTGCTGTTTGCAGCAAGCGGATGGCTACTTTACAAGATTTTTGTTTATCGACATTTTATAGGCATGAATGCTCAATATCCGGTGATTTTATTATTAATGATGTCGATAATCACCTGCTCCGTAGCATGGATCGGTTGGAGAACGGCAAAATCCATGCACCAGTTTCATGTTATAGTGGTCAGTATTTTATTATTGGGTTAAAAAGAAAAAGTTTACTTCCGGTGGGGTTCAGAGATCATATTTGTCATATATACATGGGACTTTGAAAGGATGTACTTTGGGCTAATATGAGGTTCTTCTGGTCAAATCGAACAACTTTACCCATGGAACCATGTGTCGCAAATGAAAAAAAAAATGCTTTCTCCATACAAACTAGTAATGTTAAAATTATCAATTTGTATGGGGAAGTCAAATGTTTTTTTGATTTGCGACAAAAGTTGTTAGATTTGACCAGCAGAACCTCATATTAGGATGAACTTTGTCATCCTTTTAAATTCACCCTGTATATAACAAAGAACTTAATACTCACTTACAAACATACTGGAACGAGTTTATCTGTTGTCTATCCATAGGAATATTTTGGGAACTACTGGTCCGATTACTTGAAATTTATAACTGCCCGTGGTTGTCCCCCACGTCTAAAAAGGGTATAAGGTGCAAAAGAATCTGAGTAAAAATATATCAGGTAAATTAGACTGGATGAGGTCTCTATAACTTCTCTAGGCCGATCGACCGGTTTCGTTACCATCTCCCTTACAAAAACCGCCAAGTGACCTAGTTTCGGTTTTTGTCTGTGGGTACTGGTAAAGGGGGTGACTTTACCAGTTTTTAAGGACTCTACTGCAGTAATTAGAAAAATGCATATGACTTGTGTATATTAAGTAAATGTAGGTAGGATTTTTATTTTTATATAAATTTAGTTACAAAACAATTATAAAAGTTATTTATACCATTTTATGCCGATTGGTACTTAACATATGCGTGTTTTTTTTTTTTTACTTTTGTGTATTTATGCACAAAAAAAATGTTGATTTCTTAATGGAAATATTAACAAAGCTTTGCCCCATGCATACAAGACTTACGTAAAATTACGATCTTTTTAATACGGAACCCTTCGTGCGCTAGCACTATTTTGCACTGACCAGTATTTTGCACTTGACCCATGTTTTTCAATTTCCAGGCAGGAGTACTGATATTCATAGTGGTAGCGATAGAGTTTGGAGTCTTTGTGTGGACAATGATCGTATGGGACAACATTGACCTGGATATCAAGAGTAATATGATGGACTATTTCCTTAGCAGCGTGAAGCAGGAGTCCCACTCAGTGGACGCCTTGAGGTGGGACAGGCTGCATGTACAGGTAAGGATATGCTTGATTTTAATTTACCTATGTATTATTTAGTCTACTCATGTTTTGGTTTTAGTCTGTGGGTTCAGTAGAGTACAAGTCTATAGAGCTTAGTTTGTGACCAGAGCAATAAGTGTAAATTGTCCTACACATTATTATTATTATTTCGTAACCGCATCCTTTAACCAGCATGGGAGTTTCTCCCATCGATGGTTTACCTACACCTTATTCACCTACCCACAGTTATGTCCTTAAATATACCTACTCATGACATACTTGAGGATATGAGGATTAAAAAGCCAAAAGATACTAAATAACTACTTAATATCTAGATGCAATGCTGTGCAGTAAGCGGAACTAACGACTACCGTCACCATACAAGTTTGATACCGTTCTCATGCTGCGGCCAAGGACCGCTGGATGCAGCACAAGCGCCATACACATCTGACTGCACGACTGTCTTCCAAAGAGGTTGCAGTAAACCGCTGCATAGCTACATTCAGCAACAACTGCTTATTGTGGCCGGAACTGCGCTGATTGCATGTGTGTTGCAGGTTAGTACCTGAAGACTTGGACATAATATTGTAAGAGTGCTAAGTGCAAAAGTGTACCTATACCTACTTATATTTATAACTAAGATTAGTATAGCAAAAAGCACAGCGCCTCAACCGTTAATTTTGGGAACTGAAAATGCGTGCATGTGATTGGTTTATAATAAACACTTCATTGCAAAGTAAACAAAAGTTATGTAAAAAGGCGAACTTAATGCCTTAGGCATTATCTACCAGCTAACCTTTAAGGTTGTGTTAGAAGTGAAAATGTTAACGCAGTAGTATAGTTAACTCGAAAGTAAACTTTAAAAACCTCACACTCTTTCTACCGAAGTTCCACCTCAAAATCATGATTTTTCAGGCGCTTTTATCAAGAATGGCTTTAATTTTAATAATTGAATGGCACTGCAGGGATAATCCATAAATAGGCAAGAATATTGCCTCTCTTTTTTTTTATAATATAGATTTTTAGGGTTAAAAAAAGACTCATGAAAATAGCACATGGTTTGCGGTAATATGTAACAGAATATAAATATGTATAAATAATGTAATATAAATATCGATGAAAATAATGATTGCTTAAAAATTTAAGGTTAAAAAAAACGATATCGGAACCCTTTGAGGTAGAGCGAGTTTGCGCACTTGTTGGGTTTTTTGGGGTAGTTTAATCTCCACATGACGTCTTATGTATTTAACCAGTATCATTAAGTAGGAAGTAATCATAACTCTATTAAGGTATACCAATCTATAGGTTCCTATATAAAGTGACTCTTAATTTTATGTCATTGTAATATTGTTTACTGACCTTCTCTTGAAAAGTCATCTTCAATACAATAGTCAAAGATCACAGGCTTAGCTGAATGCTAATTAACTAGAATAAATTACATTAAACACCTTCTGCTTCCTAATATGCGACAACCAAGGCTGAAGCGTTAATATTTCTATTGTTCATATAATATCCTATAATTCTGTACCACTTATTGTATTTGTTATTGACATTATTTCAAATATTATAATATTCTACTTTATATATAATAAAATATTATATAAAGTAGAATGCTTTACCACAGGGGTGGACCCAGGATTACATGAATTATTCCGTATTCAATTATTCAGTAGTTCCTTATTCACCCGTTCAAAATGGTATATTCCGTTTTCACCCGATTTCCAATGTACAGTCATACTCAAAAGTAGTATTGCTCAATATTTGTCCTGCGGTCTTGGTCTGATTTTTGACGTACTGAGTGTAACTTGTTGTTACACTGTACATTTGTTGTCATTATAAGCAGTATTTTATATGGTGTTAGTCCTCTAAATCCTATCAAAGCGAAGAAATAACAATAATTTCACACATTTTAGTCGGTAATGAACTAATGTGCGAAACAGCTGTTTTTTTTTAAAGTTCATATAATGGATTTGGGGGGTCAAGATTTTTTGTCAGAACTATTATAGTTTTTATTTATCTTTCACTATTCTATTTCTTTCCACTTTGTTACTTCTCATTTTGTAGTTGGTAGTATTGTGTATATTATGTATGTACATATATATATATAAGATAAATTTAAGTAGTGTATAATGGATTGTAAGTATTTTATATAATATTCACTGGTTTATATACTCAGTTACTGTATTGCACCTTATTAACTGCTTTTATTGTCCCGAAGGTTTGACTGGTAGAGAATGCCTAGCGGCATTAAGTCCTCCTTTGTATTTTGTATGCAATAAAGATTTAAATAAATAAATAGATAATGTCCTAAATTGTAACATTTCAAAATTGCTTGTTGCATTTAAATACATTTCTGGATCCGCCCTACTTTACCAGGCTGTGTCTTTTCTGCAATGCTTTAATATGGAGTCTTTTGAAAGAAACGTAAATCGGCGCCTAAAGCTGGCATAGTGGAAGCTCTAAAACACCACTTACTATAGGTGGGTCTGTGTCACATGTCGCACTCTAACAAATATATATTATCTATTATAGTTATTTTATTAATATTGTCTACATTGATTTTTCGAGTTTTTCTTCTTGATCCTGCTCTCAAAGTCATGTGGTTTTCATTAATTGCACGGTTCAGTAACCTTGTTATGAAGTTCTTAACATTCATTAGTCATCAGCTTACCACTCAGTGCGCACTACTCATCACTGTACACTAATCAAAAGTTATCATAGAAAGCGCAATCATGATAGCACTTTAGTATAATTCCTGATGAACATCTCAAACATTCCGCGTACCTGAACGATTTTCTAACAAATACATCGTATTTTGCAACGAACTTGGTTGGTATTTTCTTTCCAAAAATCTGCAAGTTCGAAAAGCTGTATCTCTACCATGAGTTTTTGGTAACGTATTACCGTAGCGTAATACGTCAAGTTTCCCAATTGTAACGGTTTATTTGAATTACTTTTAAAAAAATGGTGGTACCTCACATATTAACATTAAGAGTTTATACGCTACTGAGGCTCTACCATGGGTTGAGGCACTACCATTGCGTATTGTAGCAACGTAACGTATTTGTATACGTAGGTATACGTGAGCAACAACCAATAGGATCGCTTTATTCAATCCCGTTACCAAAAATAAAGCGGCCCTATTGGTTGTTTCTCACGTATACGTATACAAATACGTTACGTTGCTACAATGCGCAAACCCATGGTAGAGCCTCTGAAATAAAAAATCCGTGTTAGAATTAAGTACCAAAAAATGTACCGAGAGCAATCTGCCTACAAATTATTTATATAGTTTGTAACAGAAATATTTGAAAAATTCTGTATTTTTTGTTGGTTAAATAAAGAAATAAAAAAAAAGCAATGCAAAATTAGAAACGTTTAAAAAAATGTTCTAACTCGCTAGATTAAAAATATATTTTTTGCACTATTATTTCTTCTGTGGTATTATAGAAAGGTATCGGTGGATCCATACGGTATAAAGGGAACCTTGGTTTGCGAAACGCATATAAATAATGTCTTCCACGACCCACTAACTTTATGATATCCGTTACTGAAGCTCCTTACTTATATATTTTTTTATTTCCGTTCCATTTAAAGCAATAACCAAATGCGTTGTCTAATAGTGTTAAGTCTTCGATAGTCATCGTTCATCCATCACGCTGACCTCACAAATTTACACCACCTATTAAACCCGACGCGGAAAAATTAGAACCATTTACTTTATGGGTTCACTGTAGCCCTCTATAGCAATAGTGTCCTAAAAATAATCTACATTATATTTTATAAAAAAAACAAAGGTAACAAGAGTCGAGCCTCCGAATCAGTTTAGGCACAATGCTCACTAAATGTATTATCATTAAACTAAAAAAATGTTGTTTACTAAAGTTATACCTACTTACCTAATGCACTATTGTTAGAATACGTATTTAAATCCCTATCATGAAGTAAATGAAATAACCAAAGTACAATCGACAACTCTTTATTAAACTATAAACTTCTAAATTAATATACCTTCATTTCTATAATAACCAAGAAACTAATAATTAAAGCATTATTCAATTTATGTTCAATGATGTTCTTAGAGGAACACTATAGCTAAACTAGTTTAGTTATATAATTTTTAAAATGTAACACCTTTCCATAAATACTAATTACTGACAAACTTAAGAACCCACAAATTTGTTATAAAATTATACTTAAATCATTAAATTCTAATTACAACATATTCTGAGATTGATACTTAACTTAAATCCACAACACGAACACTATAAGGAGCCCACTAACTAATAATGATATATTTTTAATTCACTGATACAATTTAAATCCCTAAAAACACTTATTTTCCGTCCGAGTGCCAACACGTGCAGCTGCTACTGTTCAAGGGTCGACGACCGAATGCAAGATGGCGGCCGCCCCTGCCCTCGCGCTGTTTTTTCCGCCAACCTTGGTTCCATTTTTCACCACTAGGTTCGCCTTGATCATCAATTTGTTGCCAATATAATAATAATTTCGACAGCCTCTATTAAATAACATAACAGCTCGTCCATCCTGATATTATTTGCGTCCCTGCAAATGGAAATACAAGTATTTAAATATCATGTTATAACGCAGTCAAGAACATATAAAACAAAAATATACTAATCAAAAAACCAAGTTTAAAAAAAAAATTTGGCTCAAAATTACTTAAAATTTTTTTTTTTTTTCTTGAACATAGTAAAAGTTTGTTAATTTAATATAAACATTTAAATACTTTGACTAAACTATTCAATTTAAATAACATTATCATCAGTATCAAATTTAAACTTTATCTTCTTTATTATTATATTATTATTATTACCCACACTACAATTTCATCACTAATATAGGTAAATCCCATACGTATGATTACCCCTAAAACCCATTACAACTTCACCACAGGTAAAGTCTCACATAAATTTGCCACATGACAAATACCAAATACAACTTCACCACCGGTAAAGTCTCACACATAAATTTGCCACTTGACAAATACCCATTACAACTTCACCACCGGTAAAGTCTCATACATAAATTTGCCACATGACAAATACCCATTACAACTTCACCACCGGTAAAGTCTCACACATAATTTTACTACTTAATGCTTTTCTTAACATTTCGGATTTATTACTAATTATACATTTAAGTTCCGTAAGTATATTATTCCACATCTTTACATAAGAGTACTTTACATATCGTCACATAACTATAGCAGCGGCTTCAATAATGCTCACGCTATCCAACTTTAATAACTAGATAATCAGATTCTTTATGATACAACTGTATTACCTGTTCTCTCATCCTTCCAGTAAATCTATTAATTCTTCTGTACTATTGATGCTGCTATCACTACTATTCGTGTCAGTATCTGTCTCACATTTGAATTGTCGGAGAGCATCCGCAGCTACTGTAGCTTGATATTTCTTATATCCTTTGACACCTTTCAGTGTTACAATAATATATCTATCCCTCCCTAAAACAGCTTTAACTTTATAAGGCCCACTAAACTTTTCTTTTAATTTTCTAACAGCTCTCTTTTCTCCATCTATTGAGCCCTTCCAAAGAACAAGATCTCCAATTTTATATTGAGTAGGTTTCTTTTTAGTTTTGTCAAATCTTTGTTTCATTTGATCAGCTTGTTTACTTAAGTTACTTTTAACTTTCTCTTTTATAGTAACTGCCATGCCTTCAGTATCATATCTATTTGTACCCAGATCTTGGAGCTTACTGCGGTAACTATGAAACATTAATCGATATGGTGAGAAACCCGTTGAGGAATTAGGTGTATTATTTAATCCCCATGATATCTTCTCTAAACATTCATCCCAATCCCTTTCATCCTTAGTACTAGTATTTATGGCTTCCAATAACGTCCGATTGTACCTCTCGACTTGTCCATTTGACCTCGGTGAGGCAATAGCGTTAATAACATGTTTTACCTGATTTTCTTGACAGAATTGCTTAAATGATTTACTAGTAAAGCCCGATCCACTATCTGAAATAATCCGCTGGGGAAATCCGAACATACTAAATACTCCTTTAAGAGCTGCTATAGCTTGAGCAGAGTTTGTCGTCTTTGTTTGTTTTATCCATATATACTTAGTATAAGAATCCACTACTACCAAAAGATATGAATACCCTTTCTTACTCTTACAGAACGGGCCGAGATGGTCAATGTGCAATGTATGCATAGGCTCGCTGACTTTTTCAATTGGATGCAATTGTCCTTCCTGCTTACCATACTGACCTTTCTTGTATTGACAATCAATACAGGAGTTAACGTATTTTCGAATAAATCTAGTCATGGAAGGAAACCAAAATTCTTCTTTAATCAAACCTTCACATCTTTTCAATCCCGGATGTCCTGCATCATCGTGATATTTTCTTAATAGATTCCATCGCGCGAAGTTAGGAATAACTAATCTTAACCCACCAATACAAATCCTATAGATTTTGTGATCTATTAATTTAAAATTATTTTGTATATCAGGATCAGTTACATTTTGCTTTAGTTTTTCTTTTATTATCCTAAGTTTATCATCTTGTTTTTGTAGACATACCACCCAATCTAAAAACTCGATAACATTAATACTAGCTGTAAAATTTTCATCAGGGGACCTACTCAACGCATCAACGTGCCTATGAGAACTACCAGGCCTGTGTACTATATTCATGTTGTATTCCTGAATGTACAACCACCATCTAGCAATACGGGGAAGCAAATCCCTCTTCTCAAAGGTTTGCCTAACTGCAGCACAGTCGGTCACCACCGTAAACTCTATGCCTGCTAAGTATATACGAAATCTTCTTAGAGATTCGACAACTGCTAATGTTTCGAGTTCGAAAGAGTGATACATTGTCTCTTCTTTACTAGTCTTTCGACTAAAATACGCGACAGGCTTTAGTGAATTTGCCTCTTTGTCTCTTTGAAATAGTATTCCTGCTAAGCCTTTGCTAGAAGCATCGGTATGCACTTCAGTTATAGCATTGGAGTCATATAGTGCAAGAAGAGGTCTACTAGTTAATATGTTCTGTAATTTCTTAAAAGCTAACGAGTGAACTTCGGACCAATGCCACAAATTATCCTTCTTCAACAAGCTGTACAAATCATGTGCAATTTCGGCATAACCCTTTATAAATTTTCTGAAATAGCTAGTCAATCCTAGAAACCTCCTTAGATCGTGTATATTAATTGGAGTCTTAAAATTAATGACCGCGTCGATTTTTCTCTGGCTCGGTTGAATGCCATCCTGACTTATTTCGTATCCTAAATATTCAATTTTGTTAACCAAAAACCTACATTTCTCTAAATTTATTGTGAGTTTCGCTTCATGTAAAATAGCCAGTACAGTCTCTAGCATTTGAAGACCCTCTTCTTCCGTCACCGATGGTATTAACAGGTCATCAATATAGGGAAGTACCTTATCAAATCTTAATGTACCTAAAATTTTGTCCATAAGCCTTTGCATTATACATGGGGAGTTCGCCAAACCGAAAGGCATTCTTAGAAACTCATAATGTCCTTCTGGAGTAACAAATCCTGTCTTTCTAACGGAATCTTCAGCCATACGAATTTGGTAAAAACTTTGAGACAAATCAAGGCTAGTAAAATACTTTTTCCCTCCTAGTTTCTCTATCTGATCCTCTATAACGGGCATTGGATATCTATCCTTAACGGTGATGGAATTTAATTTCCTAAAATCCACACATAATCTGTAATCCCCGGTTTTCTTTTTAACTAATAAAATAGGGCTTGAGTAATTTGAATAAGATTCACGTATTATATCGTTTTTTAATAGATCGTTGATCTTTTCCCTAACAATCTCCTTCTCCATGATCGATAGCCTATATGGCCTGTAAAATACAGGTTTATCACTTGTCAGTTCTATATTTACTGCTATTTTATCCGTACAACCTAATTCTTGGGTATTATTCGAAAAACATGACTCATATTTATTTAATATCTGTAATAATTTTTGTTTTGTGTTGACATCTGCAATATCGCATTTAATTTTTTCTGAGCTGATTATATTCAATAGTCCATAATTTTGAGTAAAGTTTGCATTTATTTTATCACAATTAAAAGACTCCTTTTGACTACAAATAGAACCACGAGCGATGATTTGTCCTTTCTTAAATTTTAGCGGAGAGTCGCAGAAATTTGTTATTTCTATGAAATGTGATGAATCGTTAACTATAGTTGACGGGATTCCATATTTTATATTGCCCCATGTACGATACTGATAATCAATAAAAATAGAATCGTTAAGATTATTTATAAAAATAGGTATTATAGACGTGCATCTCGGTAGTGCTGTAGTATTCTCCTTACAATACAACTCTGCTTTATCGGGATGTACAATAATTTCATCCTGATACTCCTTAATACTACTTATAATCATATTACCCTTATGTACTATAAATGTAATTTTAGGATCATTGATAACAGGTTGCCCTATAATAACATCCATTCCGCATAATTTATCTAGATCCAATATTAACAAGCTTGAATATATTTCAGTGCCATCAATATTTATACAGACATTTTGCCATCCTTTTGATAATACCGGCGTACCCCTAAAACCCTTAACACATACATCAGTTTCTGACAGATTTAAATGAAGTTTTGTTGACAAAGACATGGTTCCTAAATTAACTTGTGAACCCGTATCAAAATAAGCTTTAACTTTAACATTATTAATCAAAATAAACTTCAAGTAAATATTGTTTACCTCTGGTATTATTAGATTTACTTCTGCTGTAGGCTTATCGAGTTTACCCCAGCACTTTTCCGTGGGATGACCGATTCTGCCACAATGCCCACATTTGTTACCTGGATTCTTCGGGCATCTTCGGACTAGGTGACCGGTCTCATTGCATATGAAACAAGTTCGGACAAACCTATCTGTATTAACTGGTTGTGTCCTACTGTCTTGTGGTCTCATCCTATTGCTATCGAACTTGGGACGGTAGTTCAGAAAAGTCGCACGTATTTTGCTATCATCTACTACTGATAGAAAATTTGCATATAGTAGACTGGTATCATTAAAATTACCAGCATGGGCGGATGCTTTCAAATGCGCCGGTAATCCATCTATAATGCACGCAACGGCTTTAGAACCTGTTATTTCGAGCTGATTGAGCATTGCCAACTTGGAATAAAAATATCCAGTCATACTTTCATTAAAAGTTTTTCTACGACTAAGCATTTCTCTCAAAGCGTCGGCAAAATCAATTTTTTGGGGAAAAGCTTTTAATAATGCCTCTTTCCATTCGTTCCACGTTAGCTCATAGTTAAGTAAAGAGGAATGCCAAAGTTTAGCCAAGCCTCCTAATCTACACTGCATAAAATAACTCTTTGTTGTGTCATTCCAATTGTGAATTGTACCTAACTGGTCTATTTTATTTACCCACTGCAATGCGTAACTCTCTGATTTTTCGGGGTCAAATATTGGCAATATATCAGCCTTTGCCGTGATTCCCTCGCCGTAATAATTTGTAAGTCTCCTACCTGGTTCGGTACTAGTTACCACATGCACCTCCGGAGACTCATCTCGCGGACGCCATGGGCGCCATCGTTTGCCTTCATCATCCACCAATGGGCTGCGGGACCTCTGGCGTGAAATGCGTGCGGAGCTCTCGCTGACCGGACTCCGCAGTTCTTTCCTGGACATACGCTCACGAGGCATCCCACTTCTGAAAACTGGTAGAATACGTATTTAAATCCCTATCATGAAGTAAATGAAATAACCAAAGTACAATCGACAACTCTTTATTAAACTATAAACTTCTAAATTAATATACCTTCATTTCTATAATAACCAAGAAACTAATAATTAAAGCATTATTCAATTTATGTTCAATGATGTTCTTAGAGGAACACTATAGCTAAACTAGTTTAGTTATATAATTTTTAAAATGTAACACCTTTCCATAAATACTAATTACTGACAAACTTAAGAACCCACAAATTTGTTATAAAATTATACTTAAATCATTAAATTCTAATTACAACATATTCTGAGATTGATACTTAACTTAAATCCACAACACGAACACTATAAGGAGCCCACTAACTAATAATGATATATTTTTAATTCACTGATACAATTTAAATCCCTAAAAACACTTATTTTCCGTCCGAGTGCCAACACGTGCAGCTGCTACTGTTCAAGGGTCGACGACCGAATGCAAGATGGCGGCCGCCCCTGCCCTCGCGCTGTTTTTTCCGCCAACCTTGGTTCCATTTTTCACCACTAGGTTCGCCTTGATCATCAATTTGTTGCCAATATAATAATAATTTCGACAGCCTCTATTAAATAACATAACACTATTAAAAAATATAAAATATTTATACCTACATCAACACAAAACATTACAATTTATAAACCTTTTTTTAAATAAGTATATCTTTTTAAAAACAAATTGGTACTTTAGGATGGAGTAGGTATACTATATAGGATCCATTCTATATTGTTAGATAGGTATTATTATACAAGGTGACTTTGAAAGGATGTACTTTGGGCTAATATGGGTTTCTACTAACCAATGCGAATAACTTTTCCCATGGAACCATGTGCCGCAAATGAAAAAAAAATATAGGGGAATCTAGCACAAAGGCGCAGTGGAAGCGTGTGTGTGGGCGATTGCCGAGGTCTTCCCCTAAATAAAAGACAAAATTTATAATTTGTGGTGACCATTTATTGACAGGCATTCAATGTTACTAAAACTAAGACTAAGCTAGGACATGCACTACAAGCTAAGTACTACTGGCTATAATTTACAAGTACAATACGGCGGCGCTCCCAACACACATCCCCGAGGCAAAATCTGTGGCAACCACACCTAGCAGCACCCTGCTGCAGCCATCCAAGGGATTGTGGAACCTCTATGAAGACTAATAAGGCGCCAAACCGCTGCTACCAGGGGCTACAATACAAAGCCCTCTCAAAAGACTGCTTCATGTGGCGGTGGCCGGAAGCAAATCCCGCCCGGGTCCTTACGGGCACCGGTCATACCAGCCACGAAGACACCAACATAAACCCAAATACACTTACGTGCACCTCTACGTCTTCACTATTCTAAGACGTAGCTTTTCAGCAACAAAGGGTTTTTCATTTTTTTTGAAGATATAACCTAAATTATCTAAGTCATCTGGACCATATTTTGACGTCTAGTTTTTATTTTTAATTTAGTTTTAGGCTTTGGCCAAATCAGGCAAACCGATAAAAACCATACAGCTTTGCATGACCGACCGAACCAAATCTAAACATACCCCCGCCCCGGCCAGACACCTCTGGCCGCTATTAGCTGACAGGCAGACAGGAAGCGAACCCAAAACAAACCTTTTAATTGAAATAATAACATGTAATACAATAAGGACATTTCATACATAATGCCTATCACGAACTAAGCTCTAAGCTTGTAATATATGTACCGGAAACAACAATACCAATACAGATTTTGTAAACAATCAGAACATAACAAACTGTACAGAATAACATACTAATATTGTTTTGTCATGAGAGGGAATCAAACTCACAACCTCCGAATACAACCACTAGTTTACGGAGAAGAGGGTACAAAAATAATGTCACCTAGAACAGTAACTACAGCTACAAGATACCCGGGATGTTGAAGAACTCGTTTGCCTCCAAACAAGAGAGACCCTAAAATATCAGCACAATTTAAAAATCTACTGGCCTAGGAACATAAAAATAATATCAGCTAAATCTCAATAAAATTATTACCTAACTTACAAATAGAATAATTTAATATAAGGATGCGTACCCAGCACATTGTTCAGTACAATGGCGATAGCAAATATTTTATAAGAAGAATGAATTCCATAAAATAAAATAATTTCTTCTTACAAACATAAGAACATTAACGCCCCCAACTCCTTTAACAGGAGTAGGGTGAGCCCTTAAATAAAATCCCAACTTGTGCACTAAAAAATATGACAAAATACAACACTGAACACCAAAATCACAGTAACAACAACAACTGTTTTTACGACCAAATACTCATATGACTGTAGACAAAACAACCGTACCCAGACAAAACGGTGCAGTCGATGGACAAGAGGGAGCTGCAACCTATAATGGGCCTGCAGAATTGTTAATACCAGAACAACCATGTTGTGACATCTCCACATACTCATTAGGCCACTTTGAATTAAAACCTACAACAGGTTTGTTATAACAAGGTTTACCATATCTACCATTACGTTTAGGAGACCTAGACGTACGGTGGTTCGGTGATTGATCATGCCGTACATATTCAGAGCTAGGTGGAGCACCCCCGCCCGTGCCAGCGTTAGGCACCTCCCATGACAAACGTTTACACAAAACAACATTATGGTCACCCTGACAATGGCTACATGGTATAGGCGATGGACATACATTTTTAAAATGAGAACCTAAACACACAAAACAAAGTCGGCGCTTCCAAGCGAGGTACCGGCGCCTACTCAACCCAAGCCTAAGGAACCTCTCACAGTGGACACAATCATGCCCATTTTCATGACAGAAGGAACACTTAGATTGTGTACTAGTAACAAACACATGCTTTTGTCTATTTGCTTCATAACGACGTGGCGGTGGCACGGCATGTGTCGGGCGTTGAATAAACGTCGGGCCACGTACCTGTACCAAAGCAGGTGTGGAAGAGGTAGCACCAGAATTGTCTAATAGCCGACATTCATCCTCCAAAAATATGATCAAGTCACTAAAAGGTGGCAAATAAGAAGCAGAATTTCCTCCAAACCGCTGCTCAAATCTCACCCTTAGATCAGATGGCAACTTTTTTAAAATAATGTGGAGCAACATAAATGACCATTCATGGATTGGTAAATTTAGATTTTTAAGAGAATTTACCGCAACTAATAAAGGATTTAATAGTTGAACCCGAAGTGTGGACACCCTACTAATATTTGGTAATGCCAAAATCTGCTCCACATGGACATCAGCCAGCCTCCGTATATTTTGGTACCTACGGATCAAAATATCCCGAGCAACTAAATAGTTGGTATCCTCAACACATAAATGCTGGGTGAGTTCCTTCGCTTCACCAAACAAAGATCCCAGCAAGTAAACCAACTTCTCCCCGTCTGACAAGTCAACTCGCTTGTCCACCAACGAGTCAAAAAGATTTATGAAACCAACCCACTGGTCCAACTTACCATTAAAATGTGGTAAGTTCAAGGATGGTAACTTACCCAAGTTGGAACCATAAGTACCTGGTGCAGACAATTTCTGAGACACTGGGAGCAACAATTCAGGCTGTGCTCGTTTGATAGCAATCCGAATTTGGTCAGCTAACTCAAATCCATGATCCAGATCCTTTTCAAGTTCCACCTGTTCAGAATTATCAAAATCACTACCCTCAATCATACTTAACAGTTGTTCAAATGATGATTCCAACTTGTCTACATAGTGATCCAATTTATCAGCTCTAATCAACAGACTTTCAACCTTATCTGAACGATCACTAATATCCTTGGTTACCGCCAGCCATCGCAATGCTGTCTTCATTGCTGATTTTACAGAAGCTACAGACATTTTAAACAATTAAATTATATAAGTATAAACTAAGTAGTTATTGTCAATATACAAATTTTAACATGAATATAACAACCCTTATAATATCAAATGCACAACTAGGGGTTTTTAAAATAACATCATGAAAAAATATAACTATACATACATACCAACAATATTACTTACATAATGTTGACCTGTTTAACAAAAAACATCAAAACAAAAATATTTAAAATATAAAATTCTAAATAGGTAGGTACTAGGCAACTAAGTATACAAGCTTATTAAAAATACAAAATAATTAAGCCTGTTAAATATAGTAAATTTCTAAATAGGTAGTAGGCAGTTAGGCATACAGCTACAAGCTTAATAAATATACATAAATAATTAAGCCTGTTAAATACAGTTTCCAACTTAGCTACAATAATTTAAGCATTAAGCACAACTATACATCTATAAAGCATAGGTAACTAAGCACAAGCATAACTTAAGTAGATAGGTAGGTGTGTCAAATACAATATGCAAATAAAGCCAAAAATATAACAATCAAGCACATCTACCTATACCTATTTCACTGCATAGGTACATAATAAAAGCATATTAAAAAACAAAAACCAAATAATTGTATGTAAAGCAGGGAGACACAACATGTATAAGTGGTACCATATGGAATTAATTGTGTAGTGCACTGTACTCAATATGTCTCCTAGGACAAAATTAAAACTCTTAAATACATTAAACTATGACAATAACAAAATTAAGTTGAAAATTATCAACCAAAAAAAAACTTAATTTTGGATTTAATTCAATGTTCTAATAGGTATTTGGGCATTAAATGTTCAAAATATTATAAAACAATAGTGTTATAAATCATAATAATTATTTAATCTGAGTTAATCACAAAAATTTAATAGTTCCATATAACCTAAAAAACCCATGGCATGAACGGGTACCATCGGAGGACTCAGTTACATCTACTAAACTTAAATTTATTCCAATTTATAATCAATGCTATACCTATTTAGGTATAGGTGGTCTTCCTGGATATGGTTAAGCACACAATAAATAAAATAAGCAAAAATATTTAAACATAAGCACAAAAATCAAAATTTTGTTAATAAACGGTCAAACCACGCTCTGCTACCATTTTTTATGTAGGGGAATCTAGCACAAAGGCGCAGTGGAAGCGTGTGTGTGGGCGATTGCCGAGGTCTTCCCCTAAATAAAAGACAAAATTTATAATTTGTGGTGACCATTTATTGACAGGCATTCAATGTTACTAAAACTAAGACTAAGCTAGGACATGCACTACAAGCTAAGTACTACTGGCTATAATTTACAAGTACAATACGGCGGCGCTCCCAACACACATCCCCGAGGCAAAATCTGTGGCAACCACACCTAGCAGCACCCTGCTGCAGCCATCCAAGGGATTGTGGAACCTCTATGAAGACTAATAAGGCGCCAAACCGCTGCTACCAGGGGCTACAATACAAAGCCCTCTCAAAAGACTGCTTCATGTGGCGGTGGCCGGAAGCAAATCCCGCCCGGGTCCTTACGGGCACCGGTCATACCAGCCACGAAGACACCAACATAAACCCAAATACACTTACGTGCACCTCTACGTCTTCACTATTCTAAGACGTAGCTTTTCAGCAACAAAGGGTTTTTCATTTTTTTTGAAGATATAACCTAAATTATCTAAGTCATCTGGACCATATTTTGACGTCTAGTTTTTATTTTTAATTTAGTTTTAGGCTTTGGCCAAATCAGGCAAACCGATAAAAACCATACAGCTTTGCATGACCGACCGAACCAAATCTAAACAAATTGCTTTCTCCATACAAACTTGTAATGTTAAAATGACCAATTTGTAGGGAAGCCAACATTTTTTTTCATTTGCGACACTTGGTTCCATGGGAAAGATTGATCGATTTGATCAGCAGAACCTCATATTAGCCTAAAGTACATCCTTTCAAATTTACCCTGTATATATACCTATTGTGAGAGTAAACAAAAAATATAAACTGATAGATCCCATTAATGAACTTTGTAGATCTGATTAACATCAGGCCAACAAATCCTTTTTGTGCTGACCTTGAATTAAAAAAAATATACCTATACACCAACACTTTTGTTATAATTCCTGATAAACTAAACAATAGTTCAGTATGATCAGCTATTTACCTACTCGTTTATGTATTTTGGTAAACAAGTCTATATTTCTGTATTTAATTAATCATATACTTTTTACTCTATGCAGATTAATGAGTGGGTATTAATGTGACCTTAACCGTTTATTGGTGGCGTGTGGAGGAAAGGTTATTTGATTTGACCTTATGTAAGAACTTTCGTGAGATTAAACAACTGGGTAGTACTGGGTAGCAGCTAAATATTTACATTATTTTAGTGGTCAGGGTTACACAAATTATTAATAAAAACATACACCGTGCAAAAAATAACCAGTAAGATAAGAATCGGAACACGAAGGTCGTGGAAGCTAGGAAAGTATACGAGTATGTAGAGATCGATAACTCTATCTTGAGTTTTTGGTAAACAATCTTTCACTTACTGTACAGTTTATACTGTAGGGATCCACCAATAAGATCGCTTTATTTTTAGTCAGTACAAATAAACCCTTTTTTATTGGTTTAAACTGTACAGTAAGATTGCTTAACAAAATCTCGTTAATTACTGCAGGATTGTTTTTATGTAGGGATTATATTTTATCATAATAATATATACATGTACAGTCGTCCAAAAATGTGTTTTGTCAAACTTGATAGACCATCTTTCTTGGCCTACTATACATACGCCGTGCTTAGACTTCGATTAAAATAAAATAAAAACTAGATACTTCAGGAGTTCAGGAGATTAAAAACTGAACAGATAATCTCAGATCAGATCAGAGACTCTACCATGGGTTTTCGCATTGTAGAAACGTAACGTATTTATTTACGTATACGTGAGCAACAACCAATAAGATCGCTTTATTTTTAGTAACAGAGGCTCTACCATGGGTTTGCGCATTGTAAAAACGTAACGTATTCATTTACGTATACGTGAGCAACAACCAATAGGATCACTTTATTCAATCCTGTTACCAAAAATAAAGTGATCTTATTGGTTGTTGCTCACGTATACGTAAATGAATACGTTACGTTTCTACAATGCGCAAACCCATGGTAGAGCCTCTGGATTGAATAAAGCAATCCTATTGGTTGTTGCTCACGTATACGTAAATGAATACGTTACGTTTCTACAATGCGCAAACCCATGGTAGAGCCTCTGATCTCTCTATTAGACGTCCAGATAATTATTTGGTCAACTTACCATAAGGTGTAAATATGTAATTTTTGCTAAGATTAACATATTTACTATTTACACCGCTTGAGGTTTTCATCATAATTTGCTACTGCCCCTACACTCGTGGAGGTGTACCTACATCAATTAACTAAATTAAATTATTGTTATTTTTAATAAAAAAAAAAAAAAAAAATTGAATTATATGTATAAATATGCAAACTATAAAAAATCTAATGTCTGGCTTAAAAGTTAATAAGGATAAAGTAATGAATAATAATATAAAAAATTAACCTACCTACTTATATGTATGCTGTCATGGGCACTTATGGGATGGTCCTTTCTTATTCCTTGGAGACCAGTTAGTTAATAAATTGTCTCTAATTATGTTAATACATTAATAAAATTTGTCATTCAATATGAAAGTTAGTAGTAATTAATTAACTAATTTTGTCAAACGAGCTTTCGAATAATATACTAATGGCTCGTTTGTTAATCGTGGAATGGGATACATGTGTAATAGTATATATATATATATATATATATATATATATATATATATATATATATATATATATATATATATATATATATATATATATATATATATATATATATATATATATCATCACGGGTGCCCTACGGCGCCCGAGACCGCCTAGACGGCCCCAGGGTACCCAGCGGAGGGGTTTTAATCCCACCTCGTCGTAGCCGATGGTATGAGTCTACACCGAACAAGTGGCTAGCTCGTTGCGATGTTTTGAATAGACTCAATATCCCATCTATAAACAGTTTCACAAGTTGGTATAGTGAAACCGGGACCGACAGCTTAACGTGCTTTCCGAGGCACTATAGTGGTGTTGTCAAACAAATGTACATAAATTTTTAGATTAAAAACTCATTGGTACACACCGGGATTCGAACCAGGGACCTAAGTGTTTTTAAGTCCAAGGTCTAACCAACTAGGCCACCACGTATATAATATTACACGTATGTGTAATAGTATCTAGGTGTATTTTGAATAATGTCTATACACATATTATAAAGCTGAAAAGTTTGCTTGTTTGGTTGAACGCGCTAATCTCAGGCACTACTGGTTCAAATATAATAATTCTTTATAGTTTTATCGAGGAAGGCTATAAGCTACATAACATCACGCTTCGACCAATAGGAGCAAAGTAACAATGAAAAATATTGCAAAATAATAAAACGGGGAAAAATACGCTGCGTAAACTGCGCAGACGAAGTTGCAGGATTGCATTTTTGGTAACAGGATTGAATAAAGCGATCCTATTGGTTGTTACTCACGTATACGTAAATAAATACGTTACGTTTCTACAATGCGCAAACCCATGGTAGAGCCTCAGTTAGTACCTTATAAGTTGAAGGTTCCACATATACATGGTGAATTTGAAAGGTTGTACTTTAGGCTAATATGAGGTTCTATCTGATCAAATTGAACCACTATGGAACCATATGTTGCAAATGAAAATACTTTTGGCTTTCCTATACAAATTTATAATTTAAACATTACTAGTTTCTATGGAGAAAACTTTTTTATTTGTGTACACGTGGTTCCATGGGTGAAGTTATTCGATTTCATCAGTAGAACCTCATTTAGCCCAATTAACCTTTCAAATTCACCATGTATAGTTTGGTGGTATTAAACACTATGTACAATTTCTTTTACAACTCCTATAGTGCATAGGATTCCAGTTTCACTACACCAACTTGTAAAACTGTTAAAGATCCCCATCTATTAACATCATTAACTTTATACAACCACCGCGACGACCAATGGCCACTAAACAGAATAATCTTCAAGGGAAAATCCTCCTTATAGTTTTATGAAGTAAAAATGAACTTCACACATAGCACAGATACAGAAGAAATAATAGTACAAGTAACCATAGGCATTATCCAGGGGCGTATTTAGGTACACTCTATAGCCAGGCCACTTACATCTGTATATATGTATACTACTACATATATTTATATTATATATAGATACATAATGACTTTGGAAGATTGATTTTGGGCTAATAAAGCTCTACCTATCAAATCAAAAATCTGCAAAACTTGCAGTTTTTTCCAAAATTAATTTATAAATTTTGGCTTCTCCATATATATATATATATATATTTTTAACATTACTAGTTTGTATGAAGAAGACATTGTTTTTGATTTGCGATATATGGTTCCATGGTAAAGTTGCTTGGGTTTGATCAGTGGAGCCTCATAATAGCCCAAAGTACAACCTTCCAAATAATATGTATTTTTAAAAAATACATGCAACAAAGAATCGTGACTGAATGACGTGACCCGATATAAGTCCTTGACTAGATAAGTTAATCTATTTCAAAATAAATAATTAGAATTAATTAAATACATATATAATACCTAACTACTTTGTTGTTTATCATATTACCTAAGTAGAATCTACCTAACCTACTGAAGTAACAGGAGTACGATTTTTGAATGTCAGCGATGACTTTGATATCACCAACGAGAAAAATATCACTGATGACCATCGGATATCATGGTTTATCACTGATGACCATCGGATATCGTGGTTTATCACTGATGACCATCGGATATCATGGTTTATCAAAAGTCGTATTTTTGAAAGTCATATAAGTATATGTGTGTACCAACTTACAAATAATTTCTCATTTACAAGAGTTACAACTTGTACTTGCGTTTCGTTAGACGAAGAAAATATCGTTGGTCGTTCAATATGTCCAAAGTTTCTCATAATAATTACAGTCTATCAGGGGCGCCGACTCCGTAGGAGCTCGGGGGCTCGAGCACCCATGAGAAATAACTAGTGGGTGCCGAACAGCACTGAGAATAAACATCAAGAAACAGATCAGTAATAGCCTTTTAGGGATGGGCCCGACGACCCGTTTAGCGCAATGGTTTAGAGCGCCGCCGCCGCCCGGTTGAGACGCAAGGGTGGCGAGTTCAATTCCCGCCCAACAAAAATGTTTGTTGATGAAACAGATATTTGTGTTGGGTCTGAGTGTTTGTGGTACCTTCGTTGTTCCTGGTTTCCATAGTACAGGGAAAAACTTTAGTTTGGGACCAGGACAATGTATATGATTTTGTCTCAATTTATTAACGATGCGGGCAACGTTTACGACTGACACTCTTATTGATATCATTAGGTATGATATTTTAGTTACCCGATGAGATTCAAAAATACGAAGTCAGTAACTACATTAGTTACAATTTTTACTGGCTAGTTTATTATGCAGGACCAAGGTCATGGTCGAATATAGCAAAGCTTTATTGGTGACTTCATCACAATTATTGTACTTAGTTACAGAATATAAAACGGAAGGTGAATTAATATCACAAACCTGTTTGCCAAAACGTAGGCGTACACATGTTACATGGTGCGTCGTGTGTACGGTGTGATTTCTCCTTTCTCTCTATATTGTGCAATGGACATATTATGCAATTTGTTTTGCCGATTCTTTTCTTTTATTTGTTCTGTTACTACATTCAATAAAATGTTAACTTGGTAGCTCATAAAAGGATTTATGTATAAATTTTTGTACAGTAGCTCTACCATGAGTTTTTGCTAACTGTGTTAACTATAATCGCTAATGACTATAGTTTGGGATAAACTAATAAGATAGGTTTAGTTGGAAAAATAATGCAATCCTACTGATTGAATCAGTAGAGCTAACGAGCGTTGTTAGGAGATAAGGTTTTGTTAGGTGATATATTTATTTAAAACCGCACCTAAAAGGAAGTAGATTGACGCAGTACATACATTATGTACTGCATCAATCTTCTTCCTTTTAAGTGCGATTATTAAATAAATATATCACCAGTCTATATCTCGTGTCCTTCAATAAAAGACGGAATCGGCAAGCGTCATAGTAGAAAGTTGAAGACAACCATAACACTGACGTGTTACTCTGCTCTGCCAGGACTTTAAGGTTCCTGGAGTCGCAATCGCGAACTCCGCGCTCTCCATACAAAATTAGTTTTCGCACTTCCAATAATTTAAATAAAAATTAAACTTCGACCAACAGCCAAGTTGTGATATTGGAAGTACGTTTGTATGGGCGTCAAGGCACCATAAGTTGTACTATTATTTCTTCTGTGCCATAAGGCAGGTTTTCCGGCCCCAATTAGTGCTAAGAAATAAGGTGTAAAATCTTAAATCAAGTAGGCTTAATATTTCACTATTATTTTGAAGATTAAAAAATATTTGGAGCCATTATAATATAATATATAAATTATATTCGATCAACAGTTGTATAGTTGATCGAAGTATAAACGCACACATTTTTTGTAAAATATTTGTATATTTATATGTATCATCACGGGTGCCTTACAGCGCCCGAGACCGCCTAGACGGCCCCAGGGTACCCAGCGGAGGGGTTTTAATCCCACCTCGTCGTAGCCGATGGTATGAGTCTATACCGAACAAGTGGCTAGCTCGTTGCGATGTTTTGAATAGACTCAATAGCCCATATAAACAGTTCCACAAGTTGGTATAGTGAAACCGGGACCGACAGCTTAACGTGCTCTCCGAGGCACTATAGTGGTGTTGTCAAACAAATGTACATAATTTTTTTAATTATTTTGTAAATTTATTAGGCATATTATTATGTTGACGTGCGTACTATTATTTCTACTGTGACGTGGGTAAACTAAGGTTTATAAAACAATTAAAAAGAACTGTGTTTGGATGTTTTTCGATCGAGCGAAGTATTTTGAGTCCCACACAAATATTTATAAAATGATCTTATATAAATAAATAAAGCTTAAATGAACATATTTAATTTATTATAACATATTGTTTTAATGTTTAAAACGAAATAAGATTATTCATGAAAATAATTTAACCCCTACCTAAATTTAACGTCGTCGTTTAGGTATCAGCTATCGGGCCTAAACTAGGTACCTACTTATGTTAATTTGATTAGATACTTTTCAAATTACGAACTTGTTTAACATGTCAATGAACTCGTAATTATAGCAATGGCCAAAACTACATTATGTGTCCAATATTAAAGTTGTATAAGTTGTTGTGGCGATCCTTGGGGGAGGCCTATGTCCAGCAGTGGACGCGCGAAAGGCTGGCATGATGATTAAAGTTGTACATTATCACATTAGCTATGTCATATCATTGCGTGACAAAGAAATTGTTATTATTGATCTGTAAGAACTCCCATGCCTCATTTCAGTTGGATACCTATTTATAATAAGTATTTGTTGACGCAGTTCCCTTTATAAGAACTATGATTGACATATCCTAAAATTAAACAATAATAGTAGTAATTAATAAAAATAATAATAATAATTTATTTGAGGATTTATAAGAAAAGTTCAAAAATGTGCATACCTACCCACATTTTTTTATTATATCGCCCATATAATGCGCGCGATTCTGAAATACTATCAAACCTGATACCTATAGGTTTTATTTATAGCTTTTAAATTTATTTTTAAAGAGTCTACTAAAAGCGAAGTCGTGAAGAAAGTGCTTCTCTTTGGCTACTTTTAATTCCATTTGTTTAAAACCAATAAAAAGTCCAATACTGGATATAAAACTTTGAACTGCAAAATATAATAGATACATTTGACGTCCCCCATCGAAAGCATTTGCCCAGGTAGCATTTTGACGTCCCTATGACGTCGAAAATGACACTAAGTTGACGTCATAGGGGCGTCAAAATGCTACCTGGGCACCGTAAGCGCTCCAGCTACGACGCAGACTTCATCAGATCTTCACAAAATAATTATGGGACCAACTTGGTGACTAACTCTTTCAAAAACAAATTTTCAAAATCGGTTAGGATTTGACAGAGATATTAGGTATCATCCCAAAAAAAACTTTGTTGATATTTTAGTTTATATTGACAACCGATACAATCCGAGTCATTCCGAGTTTCAACATATACATATTATGTAACCGGTTCTACGCTGCAGAGTATCATACAACCGTTTAGTTTAGATTTAGACCAATTGACTCACAGACAGGATAAAACACTTATTCACATTATCTGGACTAGGTAGCTAGGTTATATAGATTGCTCAGCTCTTGACCTAATTATATTTACGGTTGCAATACCTGTTTCAAAACTCGTAGGTGTTTTAGGTCCCAAAGCCTTTAAACTATTATCACGAATAAAAATAAATTCTTGTATCAAACCATTTATAAACACTCGTTTCAATTAATATTATGGCAGAAAGCATATAGAAAAGAATAGGTGTTGAATCAAATAAAAATCAGGAATTAAGTTTTGTTTTGCACATAGGTAAGTAATTAATAAAAATTAAAAAAATATCAAGAATATATTGTTTCAACTATATATGAAACAATGTATTCTTAAATGGTTTGATCTAAGACATTATTTTTATCCATGTGAAAAGTTTGCGAGAAAAGTCAGATATAAATGGACCTTAACAACACCAATTTTATCCCTCACTGGCACTCAACATAAATATAATAATATTAAAATGTTGTATAGCTTTTAGTTCAAATGGTTACCGTTCTAGAAATTCCATACTCCAACAGGGTAGAAAGGGTTTATTCTCTGTAAGTTAAGGTGAAGAAAACCACAGTCGTGTGGAGATAAGTAAGAGTCTATAGATAAGTAAGAAAATCGAAAAATTATTTTTATGAACTTGGATAATTTTGAACGGGTTGTATTCACAGTGAACCAGTTGTTCCAAACAATATTATTGTTAGTTAATAAGTTCACAGTTCATCGAAGGTCTAAGAGAACTTCCGATTTTATAAAATCCTTTGATTTAGAGTAGGTAGTAGGTAGTTTAGTGAGGTAGCATGACGTTGACAACAGCAATGTGATTCGTCAATTGAGCCTAGAGTCAGGATGTCGGGTCATATAGCTCATTACGCAATCCCGGTTAGTGCGCAGCCCGGCGGGAACCACTGAATCATTTTATGTAACCTATCTATCTTACTGTAATACGATCTACTATATTACCTACTACGGCTACGAGTAATACGAAGAGTTCGATTGAACATTTTATTTATTTATCACATATTTTCATCATCATCTCTATGTATTGTAGAAGGAATCATTAGAGGTGGAAACATCATCTTTTCTGCCACCTTTTTCTGCGAGACGGGTAACTATATATAGGTAACTCTGTGAGCATTCTATCCTAACCTAACACAACAGGTACAAGCGTAACAAGTTTTACAAATAATTATAAACATATAATTTGTATTATATCGTTGCTTCTGGTACAATAGTACAAGCCTAGAGCTTAGTTTGTGACCAGAGCAATATGTGTAAATTGTCCTACATATTATTATTATGAATTCCGACGGGATAAAGGCTAATTTATTGTATTCAAACTCCGCATATATACGCGTATTTGTTGCATACTAGCAGGTATATAGTTGTGAACCTACCCGAAGGTTTATAGGCTAGGTATTACCTCGGGGTACCCAGCGGAGGGGCTTAGTTCCCACCTCGTCGTAGCCGATATTATTCTGAATCTAAAGCCGAACAAGTTACAAGCTCTTCCCGGTGTTTGTATTGTATTATAACAGTTTCACAAATTGGTATAGAAAACAGAGCGTTACTTTTAAGGCGAGTAATTTGCTCTTCGTCTCACTGTGGTGGTTAACATTAGAAGACTTATTAGTACCTACACACTGGGGTTCGAACTTGTGACCTAAAAACTATAGTTTCTTTCTAACTCTGCCTTCGATCAACAATATAACTATTGATCGAAGAACTCTACGGTTTAACCAACTCGGCCACCATGTATAAAGAGTAATTCGTAGTACATATTACTATATAATCTGTGGTAACAATTATGATTGGTGTAGGCATATGCTTGCCTACATTATGCAATTATATTGATGTTTACCAGCCAATAAACGACTTCTTTCATTGCTTATCTTTGAGGATCTATTAGGTAATATTTCCGTAAGTCAGTAATATTCGAATTAGGTAGACTCCCACTGTAAACACGGAATCTTATGTGGGAGGTAATAGCTATTCTCATTTTGTAAACTTACTTACAAAATAAATATTAAGTTGGTCCTATACGTATATAGCCTGTCGATATGTCATTCCCATAAGTTGGCTGAATTTGTCATTATTAACCAACTTCAAAAAAGGAATTACTTTACTTTGCCCCCTGGTGGGGCAGAATGAAATGCTTTAAGGCTAATGTGCTCCTCTAATTCAATTGATGGGCACTCACTGGCGTCCACTATTATAAATATCGGTAGATTCTTTTTCGCTAGGGTTACCTTAGGATTTGTGTTGAATTGTTATCAATGTTGTTATTTGGTTGTATTTTTTATATAGGATTGCGGTGCCGCTACATGAGGGTTGTAATATAGCAATGAATGATGAAATAACGTCACTAAATCGTTGTCTATGTTAAACTGACCATCATAATCCAGCGGATTAAGATCGGGAATAGACGACGCGGTGAAGGCCAGTTTTCAGCTCCGATGAAGTCCGAAACGTTCGCTTCCAACCAAGACTGTGTGGACAGAGCTTTATGACCCGGCGCCGAGTCTTGCTGAAAGGATCATTCTTGGTTATCAAAGATGGTGTTGTTAAGGGGCTTAACTACCTTCTCAAGAATGGTATCTTGATACACTTGTGCCAATGTTTTGATACCTTTTTCACAAAACACCTTTTTTATGAATATGTTTTAATAAGGCCACTACTCTATACTTACTCATCAAAAAAATATGAAAGATTACAATACAGAGACCTAGAATTTCATATTATACATATTATGAAATCTATTTCTTTGTGCTTCGGCAGTGCTGGCCGACTTCCAAATTACACTTCTTTACAACTTTGTTTTTGTAATCGTATAATCTTTATAGTTAGTAGTTTTGTTTTGGAAGGCTTTTATTTTTTTGTACGGATGACTCTCCATAATAAATTTAAAACACCGACGTCACCGGGCACGCTTTGCACGCTGGCACTGAGATAAAAAAAAATGTTCTGATAAATAGATCTGTAGGTCATATTTTGATGAAATAAACACTATGTTCGGATTAATAGTCATGGCTAAGCACTGGCTCAAGTCGTGCTCACGAAAGTAATACTCAAACGATGCTTAGCCGAGCAACCACTTCGCACAATAATAGTCGAGTAAATATACGCAGCTAAGCCAAGCAACGACTCAAGCGAATGCTCGCTAAAATATGTATATTACTTGGAATCCTGGTGCAAAAAACCTCAAATTATTGAGAAGTTACATTTCCATGGAGTTAGGTAACCCTCTACCGTTGAAGTTTTATAATATAAAATGTTTAATTTGCACTGAAAACAGAAGAAATCATAGATTTTGTATAAATAAATTATGAAATACACACAAGAAATAAAAGAAAACTAGAAGAATAGGGAACAATATTTTTAAAACGACTAAAAATTAGTTTTCTAATCAACAGAAACTTAAGAAATAACAGTCTAACATGAAGAATCTAACGCTGAGCATGACTTAAGTAAAGGAATATCGAGACTAATGCTTAGCCGAGCAACGGCTCAAGCTTTAGCCTGAGCCACTGCTCAGAGCACCGACTATTATAGAAACAACTGTCACTTTGGTAGTTCTAAGCAATGGCTCGTGCTAAGCACTGGCTTAGCAACGACTATTAATCCGGACATAAATGTTACTCACAATAAAGCTTCTTTTAGTAATTCGATTTTAAATTCAATGAGTGTTTGATATGAAAGTGATACGCGCCAAAACGAACAAACAAACTGACAAAATTTTACAAATGGACAGTGTACGATTTTATGAATTTTATTATACAGGTGTCTTTGGAAGGTTGTACTTCAAGTTATTAGAGGCTCTACTCATCAAATTAAACAACTTTTCTCATGTAACCATGTGTCGCAAATAAAAAAGAATCTTAGACTTTTCCATACAAATTGGTTATCTTAACGTTGCTAGTTTGTATGGAGAAGCCATTTTTTTTTCATTTGCGACACATGGTTTCTTGGGAAGAGCCTTATTTTAGCTTAAAGTACAACCTTCCAAAGTCACCATGATGATTTTTGATACAGATGGCATCGATGTAAAAAAAATTATGGATATTAAAAAAAAAACCTGAATGAAGAAGATCAAAGTTCACATTATTTTTTAAATAAGCTTTATTGGTTTTGCCTAGTATTCGCACTATGTCAGTCAGTTAAGTCAATATTTCTAGAAATAGGCGGCAGTAACTTTCAAAAACTTATAGGTAAGTATTATATATCTACATATTTACTTACTCGTATTAAATCTCCACAGCTGTTTTACACCTGGATATAAGATGTGGGTTGATTATGGAATAAATTTGGTTAGAAGCAAGTTTAAGAATAGAGCGTGTTGCTAAAATAGATGCAGGAAACTCGTTTAGTCGCCCTAGTTAAAGCTCGTCAAAAACGGTTAACTGCTACTACAAATTATCTTCGTCTTTCAAACGTCATGTCTGTGCACTTTTAAAATAATGTTCTTCTTAGGTAGTTCGACCGATAAATTCGATAAACTATCTACGTGAAATTCACAATTATTTTAAATTTAACTACTCATCATATATCTATATAAATAAAACCATATAAAATAAAAATAGAATCCAAATTTGTGCCGTGCGGCATAGTGCCCAGGATACTGGCGGCATTTCCTCTCTGTACTTTTTGAGAAAAAAAAAAAACTCATGTTAAAATACTCTTAATTTAAATACCTGAATCGGTCATCAATATACTAATTTGTTTATTTAATTGAACGCGTTTGAAAGATCTCTGGAGTAAGCAGTCGGATTAAAAAATATATACGTAGATATATGAATTTAATAGTCTAGTCCTTATAGGCGATTCATGCTACGACCCATAGGAACCGGGCGAGAAATTAAATGGCGGATGAAATCGCAAGGCAAGGCATCTAAAACTGCTAGTTTTAGATATAAATTGTTTTGACGTCTGAACGTTTTTGTGCATAGGTGATTAGGATTATGTCAAACTTTAGTATACTAATAAATAACTCTGAGGGCTTCCTTTATAATTTTTTTTTAAATTATTAAATCCAAAACATCGTAATTTACCATAAATTTACTAGTATCTATCGATGTTTTTATAAAGTTAAAGAAATAATATAGGTACTCGTATAAATAAAACCTGCTGCGCGTCGAACGAAAAATTTACAATTTAACACATTTTACCTGCACATAATAGCTTTGATGAAAAACCTATAAAATTCTTGATAAAAGACCCGTGCGTGCCTCAAAAGGAAAAATAAATAAATCCTGGATCTTCTATACTAGTGTCTCTAGGATAGAGAGTCTGTACCTTTAGGTACATTGCTCGGCCGCTAGAAACATTTTAAACTATAAATTATACCGAAATTTGTGTTTCGTGCTCATAGACCTCTCCACATAAATTTTGAACTGATTACTTAAAACAAAGGATTCATTTAGTATCCTAAATTGTTTCATTTGTTGACGTAAATAATACATTACAAAACTATACAGTGTGTAACAGGAATCCGTACTCTGTATCGGTAGGTATATCTTTCCGTGGTATAATTTTTGTATTTGAAGTTATATCATGTATATATATATTTAATATACGTGACAATTGTAATTTACCACGACAATTTATAATACATTTCTTAGTTTAGTTTGAATTATTTACTTAGAACAAACTAAACCAAGCAATGTATTATAAATTGTCATGGTAGGTCGTAAGTTGACATTTTGCCTTGGTCTGGGTGTTTATAAATTATATATAAAAATAAAATTGCTAGGAAATGTTTCATGGTCTCGAACTCTCGAACCATGATCCTCGCTTCCGCGGCAAAGTACCTACTCTACTCAACCACTGAGCCATCCAGGTACAACGAAATGTGTCGTTGCTTTATTCCTATAATATGTATTGTATTATGTCCCGTCGTGTTATTCCACCCTATATGATTACTGTTAGTTATTTATTATGTTTCTCAAGAACCGAAACAATTTAGGATTCTAAATGAATCCTTTGTTTTAGGACTTGAAACGTTTGGACTTACGGATTTTATTTTATGGCCGAGTTAGTTACAATAAACAAGGAAGTTCTAACTATATCACAAGTAGTAAATTGTTCATATAATTTACTAACCTCGACTATCAAAATGAACTATATTGCACTGTAGATAAGGTACAGTTTTACCTATAAAGCTTGAATGCTCTAGGTAATGTAAGAACTCATTGTTATATTCCTTAGTAAGACGATGACTAAGCTGTCAGTGACGAATTTGATTTCCGCCTACGTACAGGGAATTAATTCTAGAAATATCATCAGGTAACTCCAAAATCAAAATTAAAAAAGCGTAAGCAAACCGTAAAAACACGTTTTTTTAAATATATTTTACTGGCGAAACGTGCTCGCCACTAGTTGGGTGTATTTTTACCGTATTTAGAATAGATACCCGACGAGCTGGGAATTGGACCCTTCGGGTGTGTACCCTCCTACTATAAGTACTTACTTTACGTCAAAACGAAGAGGCTGTATGGCTTAGTGCTTAGTGCTTTTGCATTTCCTTAATAAAATAAACTAACTACTAAACGGATACTTACCTAAAATTCGTGTACCTTGCTTTGGCCGGATGCCCGGCGCGATACACACGCTAGTATATAGGCGCCTAGACTCGATATTTATGTTTTATTTTTAGAATCTGTATAAAATTCTAAAAAAACACATCATTTCATACAAGCATATAAATTATGGCAAGTATAAAGGGTTTTAATGTATCTAACTTTGTAATTTTGAATAATGTACCTATTCATATTTTTTTATTTAAATATCAATTATAAACACTGTTTGTATAACTAAAACAATAAAACTAAACAATCGATGTATTAATCCTAACACCAAACAAAGGTTGCTTATGTTCGAACATGCCAAAGTGGTTATGTCGTGTTATGACGTCATAATAGTCATAGTTCATGGTCATTATTACCTATAGATTAGAGTTGACGTCAAGCTTGTAATGAATATAAGAAAGAACAATAGCAATAGCCAACTCGTGGAATGATTCCTCATACGGCCCATTTTTTTGGCCAACTCTTTGTTTTTCCTTTTACGTCCCAAAACTTGTTTCTTATGACCCTTTTAATGATATTTCATTTACATTCCTCGTTCGGCCCAAAAGCCATCCCTCGTCTCGTATGCCCCAAAAAATAAAAATAAGTTTATATTCCTGCTACGAACCAAAAGATGTACCTTGTTCGGCCAACGGAAAATCGGAAAAGTACAGTCAAAAGCAAATACTTTTTAATAATTATATAGCAATCTGTTTAATAATTATAATGTTTAATCGGTCGAGTACAATAAAATATAGTATAAGTTCTAATAGGTATTCAATTTTAGCTGGTGTCCGCAACTTGTGCGTGTTATTATAAAAACAAAAACAATATTTGATAATCTACCTATATATACCTATTAAGAAAATATGTTGATTATTATCATGGCTTGCCGCCCATCGTATCACTGCTATAGAAAGTTGCATAGGCTCCATAATGAATTTATAACAACGATTTATGGATATAATTTTGGGTATTAACACGGAAGAAATAATTAGTAAGATTTCCTTACCAATTTGGCCAAAAAGTAGAATTCGAGTCATATAACAACTTTTTTATTTTTTTAATCTAGTTTTATGAAGTATTTAAATAATACCCAACCTTGTTTTTTATAGAACACTTTCTATCAATACTTTAACTAAGAAATTCCAAAAACACAAATATCTAAACTCCCGGCAGGTTCCTATATCAAAAATTAGTACATCCTATTTTACCCCCAGAGCTAATAGTACATCCTATTTTACCCCCAGAGCTAATAGTACATCCTATTTTACCCCCAGAGCTAATAGCCACAAAACAATTAATCGGTCCAGTAGTTTATAAATGGTGCGTGAACAAACAAACAGTTAAACTCCGAAAAGTTGTATTACATTTTAGTGGCCTTGAAGTCGATTTTATTATTTGTTTAAAAGTTTTTTATAGTTGTCAAACTAGAAAATACGTATTTATTAAAAAATAAAAATACCATCACGGGTGCCTATTTGGCTCCCGAATACCGTTTAAACGGCCTCAGGGTACCCAGCGGAGGGATTAACCCGTCCTCATTTCGCCAATGGTATTCGGAGGCAACACCTAACAAGTGGCGAGCTTGTTGCGGTGTTTATGATGAAATAGCCTAGTTGTATAAAGCGGTTACCCATCCCAGGCCGGCCTTGTTGTCATCTGCTTAACCTTGTTATCAGTTGCGCAGTGCCTTAACCACTAGGCTGGGGCCGCATTTATAAATACGTATTTATTGTACTAACCAATTTGTACCAATATATTGTCATACATTAACTTAGTAAAATAGCTTCTACTATAAAAATTAGACCCTGTATAGAATATTTTAAGTTCTAAAATACTAACTGCAGTTGATAAAATAACACATAATAATAAGGTAAGGACTTAGGCTCTACCATGGGTTTGCGCATTGTGGAAACGTAACGTATTCATTTACGTAAACGTGAGCAACAACCAATAGGATCGCTTTATTCAATCCTGTTACCAAAAATAAAGCGGCCCTATTGGTTGTTGCTCACGTATACGTATACAAATACGTCACTGGAAGTCTGGCGCCTCGTTGTCCCCTAGCAGAAACTGGGTCAGTTAAGTAATGGTCTCACTTACTTATTCAATTTTAATATTTTATAAAATCATTTTGTCGTTATAAATTGATATCATTAAAAAAACTCGACAAGTGGAAATATTTATTTATCCACATGGGGTTTTTCCTAAAATATTTTTTAAAACGAAAAAAAAAACGTGATGAAGTCATTATCCTTAGCCTCAGTTTAATAATTATAATAGGTATCTAGACAAGAGAAGAAAATTACGAAATTAAAAGTGAAAATTACAATTAAAGAATGCAATATATTTCGCACTTTAAAAATCCGCAAGAGCTCGCGATCTGAACAAACTCATTTGAACTTGAAAAGGGTAGGTGTAGGTAGATAATATAAAATTAGACTAGTCTCAATCAATATAATATAATCATAACATAACCTATTTATTTTGGAGGATACTGAGTTGTATATTAAAATCTTATGAAGATGTATAAACATGTCGTAAAAATCTCATAAACTAGGCGTCAACTGTCTATGAACATAAAAACACTTCTGTACAATTTTAGCATTCAATATATACTATAAAACTAGGTAGTCTCAATAGTCGTTAAATTATGATAATGTTCCGAATTTATGACCATTGTTGTTCTCTATTATGGTTACAATCTCGCCATACCATAATGGCGTAATCACACCAATGTTATTACGTAATTATGCGATTATTTTTTGACCCAAATTCGAGCACCCGACGATATATTTACACTAACGGTCAACCCGAATTCGGGTTTCTATAAAATTTGAGTACCTAAGCGTTAAGACGAGTTAAAAAAAAAAAAATTTTTTATTTACACGAAACATCTGATTTAAAACTGTTTTCCATGTATTTTTTTCTACTTTCTAAAAAATTAAAGGCATAAAAAGCTATGAACTTGGATCTGCAAAACAAAGAAGGATTGAAGGTACCTACTTGCTTTCCAGCCACTTATCACCCTGAGTTTTGTAAAACCACCAACAATTTTCATTTAAGCAACGTGGGATTTACCCAACCGTCTTTAAGCACTATAGGCACAAGACCAGTCATAATCCTCCTGTTTTTTTTTAAGAGCAAATAATATAGCTTTTAATTTCCTTGTTGCAGAGCAGCGGTATATTTTGCACACTATTTTTGGCGAGTGCTATTCGAAAACGTCGAAGAGCCTCCATGATGATCTCCAGGAACACTTCAGCAAGAAACTCCACTTTTGCAGCTGCTGACGATTCCCTTCTCCAGCCGCCTTCAGCACCAGCAACCACTTTACCTAAATATTAGTTAATGGCAAGTGTTATAATAGGTTCAAATTGGTACACCTACAAATTGTCTGCACGTCTCCTGCCAATCGTAATAATTTTGACTTCTTTATTTTGTTGGACTATACCTATAGTTCGTTTCACGAAAGAATTCCTTTGGACGAAGCGCTGCAGCGCGCGGATCGAAGGTATCAGTTTATTATATTTAAAATTTTAAAGACAAAAATGCAATAAAATAAAAATATAATAATGTAAAAAAAAGTACAAATTTCGTGAGGGGTTTGCTCAGTGGTTGCCGCGAAAGCGAGGGTCGTGGGTTCGAGCGAGTCTCGCCCACCAGGATTTTTTTAAATGCATTTTCATCTATAAAAAAATTAATACAATAATATCCTGAATAGGAAATTTATAAAAATATAATAATCTCAGTTTTAAGACTCACCAAAGATAATTTTAGAACGAATTCGATTTATTTTAGTAAATGAAATTTATGTATTTTTTAAATATGTAGATATCGTAGGTACTACTATTTAGAGCACATTTTTTTACTTTCAATTTTATTAGTTCAACTTTTTGCCACGGGAATTATTTCGTGAAACGGACTTTACTTGGTTTATATGTTTTTATGGAGTCGGATTTTTTCTTATACCTCTGTTACCGTAATATCCTGAACTCTCCTCAATACCTTTCGGTTGGTGGTGGATGCGTATAATTTCATACGTCGTAGGTAGGTAATGTATGGTAGGTACCTATATCATAATTTCTATAGAAAATTATTCAAATGGGTAATATATGCTTCTGGACTGCCTTTAATTGCCAAAATTTATTGTAATTAGCTATTCAATTAATTAGGTATTAATTATGTAGGAATAGGTATAAGCATTTTTAAACAAGCAGTTATTTATCTTTATATAATTATTTTATAAATAAAAAAATATAATGATTTTTTAGTATTTCAAGTTGTTAGTGAGTCTGGTTGTGCGTTTTTTATACAATTTAGATAGGTTAGGTTAATAATTTAGGCTGGATTGCATTAAATTAATATATATACCTACCTATTATTCTGGTCACGCATATTATAAATATATTCTGCGTTTACCGGAACACACACAATTTTTAACCATAAGCTTCAGCCCGCGATAGATATTATACTTTATTATTATTTAATTTAGAAAAAAAACAGCTCTATTAAGAAGATCGTCTTGCTGGTTTAGATTTCGGTCGGTAGGTACATTATTTTGTTGCCTAAATTCATTACATACACACATCAGCTACCAGGGGCGGATCCAGGATTGATTTTGCTAGGGCCCTTTGACAAGCTTTTTAGAGGATTTTTTAAAATAACTATTACAATTGTGGTCCCAGCCTAGTAGTTAAGTCACTACGCAACTGATAACAAGGTTAAGCAGATGACAACAAGGCTGGACCTGGGATGTGTGATCGCTTTATATAATGAGGCTATACCATTATAAAGACCGCAATAAGCTCGCCAATTGTTAGGTGTTGCCTCCGAATACCATCGGCGAAATGAGGACGGGTTAATCCCTCCGCTGGGTACCCTGAGGCCGTTTAAACGGTTCTCGGGAGCCAAAAAGGCACCCGTGATGGTATATTTATATAACTATTACAAAATAGTAGGTTTTAAGTGAATTTTGATGGCTTCGGAGCATAGTCCCTTGAACCTGGATCCGCCACTGTCAGCTACGCAGATATACATGGTGACTTTGGAAAGTTGTACTTTGGGCTAATATGAGGTTCTACTGATCAATTCAGCAGTGATGTGTCGCAAAATTCGCAAATAAAAAAATATGCCTTCTCCATACAAACAAGTAATATTAAAATGACCTATTTTTATGGGGAAGCCTAATTTGGGACACATGTTTCCATGAGAAAAGTTGTTTGATTTGATCAGTAGAGCCTCATATTAGCCCGAAGTACAGCTTTCGAAATTCACCCTGTATAATATATGGCTAAACGATCTCAAATTAGTTAGTAACTTAGTGCAATCCAGCTTTTGAATATTTTTAAAAATTATACCTAGGTATTAAGCTTTTAGAAATTATTATTATGGAATGTTTTTTATGTATGGGATGTAAGTACTTAATAAAATTATTAAGTAAAAGTAAATATGTTTTTTATTGATGACACAAACACAACACTGTAGTTATTTATTTAGGTATTCTATTATGTATAATCAATGTCTGGACAACCTTAGGTTTTTATTCCCACCTCGCTGTAGTCTGAGTCTACACCAAAAACAAGTAGCCAGTAACTTTAAAAAACTATACAGGTAGATTTTTTCAAATGTGCCTTCAAGGCTAATAGCAAGGCATTACGAAAAATGCTCAAAGGAGTCTCGGGGCCGATTTTGATTAAAGTTTTAGTTTTTATCATAATTTGATTTTTGAAAAAAATATTCTCCTAGTCGGCATTCGAACTGGTAATTTTGAAAAAAAAAACTCACTTGTATTATTGGACCAGCTGATAGTGTCGCTTATAAGGATCAATTTGAGCATTTTCCACTATTGCTTGTAGTTTAGGATTTGAACTTGAAGGCCCATTTGAAACATTCACCGAATTTTGAGCCTTTGGAAAATCAAATTTGCATGATGAGATCTCATTAACAAATGTACAAAAAAATCCTTTGTCCAAACTTCTTAAGTCCTTACTAGGTAATTAATAATAAATAACTAGACATAGTTAATTTTGACTTGGTTGTGGTATCAAGTGGCTAAGAACAAAGGGCAAGTATTGGATTGGAAAGTAGTCTCAGAGAGGGGCTAGCGAGCAAGTCACTTTCTCTCGGTGACCGGCGCGATACGCCTAGGCTAGGCATGGGAACGCAGATTTATCGGTACAAATAAATAAATAAACATAATAATATAGATACTATATATGTATTTACGGTGGAAAGTAGTTTAGTAGGTAGAGAGTACTGTAGGCCCTAGTATTTGGAACGCAACCACGGTACTGGCTGGCCATATTAATCTTAAATAAATTTCCTATTTTTAAATAATTTAAAGGTCCACGGACATATGACGGGAGACAAAAGAAGTAGTTGATAATTCATTCGGGTTAGGTTAGAAAAAGCAGCGAAAGGCTGCTTTTTCTAAATAAACATATTAATTTGTAATGAATAATACATAATATTGGATGGGAAGTTAATAAAACAAGTCCAAAAATAAATGTAAAAACAATTTATTTACAAATCGTTAGGTAGTAAAAACGTCACAAAAACGGCTGTTACAGTACCTACTCGTAAAAACATCATCCACTGAAATGGCTTGATTTGAGCGATAGCCGTCAGGACGCCCCGTCCGTCACCCTCCATTCCCACATATCGGAATTGCTGTATTTACGGATATATTTAATTTTGTAGCTGTAACCCTGTCTTGGTCCGGACTCCCAAAGGGTAAAATTAATGTTCTTTATCAACCAAAACAATATTTTACTTAGGTAAGTAATTAAAGATTTTTTTATTCAAGAATAGGTACTTATATTTGTTTCCGCCATATCGGCCCTTTGAGTTTTACCATGTGATAGGTATCACACAGTAATATATAGTATATCTGTAGTAACTAGTAAACTCCAAACGACCTTTTCAGGAAAATCGAAGCCTTTTTCTACTGTGTATTTTTTAGTAATACCTATGTATCTACAAATGATATCTTACGTCACGTATACTTATATCATAGGATTCCAAACTACATTGAACGGCTGAACAAAAAAAGGAACCCACCGAAAAAAAAACAGTTCTTCACACTCCCGTACAAAAATTGGACCAGTCGACCAACAAATCCGACATTTGGCCCCTTCGCAGCTTCGCCAGCCACAGAAGAAGTTATAGCTTCGCTTAAAATTAGTGTTGTTCGCGATGGTTGAGACAAAGTTGAGTGAGACCTGCGGCCACATTCTGTTACTTATAACGTGAGCGTTAGATTGTCAAAATAACGAATTCCGTTATAAGCGCTCTCTCATCCAATCAGCGAAGATTAAAAAACTACTCTGATTGGAGGAGAGCCCGCTAATAGCGAAAATCGTTATTTTGACAACCTAACGATCACGTTATAAGAAACAGAATGTGGCCGCTGATCCTCCACCGAGTTGAGACTCAGCTGTGTCAGCTCGTCCGTCTATCATGTTAGGTATATAGGTTTTATTGATTCACGTGTAAATAGTTTTTTTTATACGTTTAAAAAAACATAATTTTCTGTATTTACCATTACTTTAAAAATTATAGCTTTATTTTCTTTATTCGTTTTGATTATTAAATAATTAAAACGAATAAAGAAAATTCATTCGATTTTCATTCCCCTCTAAATATAATTATTAATGATATCCGTGATAATACGCCAGAAGCAGAAGTAAAAAGTTTCACAGCGCGCGCGACAGAGAAAAAAAAATCCCATAATAAAAGGTCAAAGTTAGAACGAGATGTCAGTCGTTCTTCAAACAAAGAAGGGGCGCGCGGAGGACGAAGATTTCGTTGCTATTCCATCGCTCACGCCAACTCGATCATTGAACATTTTAAATTAGTCAGTTTTTCAACGCCGTCGTGGTTGGACGTCATTTTCGTCTTTTCTATTCAAACTATAAACAAATTAACCGCCGCGTGTGACCACGTAGCTTGGGATTAATTGTTATTGTTTGTAGGTGTGTGGATTGTATTTTGGTGTTCAGTGCAGTTTTTGGCTAAAGCAATATGGGTTGTGGTACGAGTTTTGTGAAATATGTGCTTTTCTTCTGCAACCTGTTGTTTGCGGTGAGTATCAAACTAATTCGATGGCCCGGGAGAAGGGATAACTAGGGAACCGGTTCGTTGGCCAAGTTCCGGCTTCGCCCAATTATGCTTGTCTCACGCAGTCATGAACTTATGTCAGATATTAAAATCATAAATTAAATATAAACTGAATCACCTAAAATGAATAATCATTCTCCATTGACATTCAGATGTCTCTGAAGCTGTAGCCCATGCTGTAGATTCACTATTTTTAGAATTAATTCACTCTCCACCCTATAGAAACCTGTGAAAGGTATCTATAAAATAGCCATAGCAACTGAGCAGGTTATTTTGTCATTGTGTAGTTAATATGTGTATAGGATATCATCAATTAGGTTTCTTAATTTTCCACCCAAACATCCACTAAAAGGCTAAATAGTAGGTACTTGTTTGTATGATTAAAATATGTTTCATTTGACAAAATGTTAACCTTTCTTTCGAATACCTATTTGTAAAATAAATGATTATTTTTTTTAGTTAAACATTATGTAAACAATTTCTTTTCTTGTATGTATACATTCTTGAAACCATTTTGTTTCTGTAATGGTTGGCATTTTTTTTTTCTAAAATGCAACATGAAACAATGTTTTTAGCAATCCACTATGGTGGTAAAACCATGTGGGTCCATGTTGAAAGGCAGGAGAGTAAATTGCAGTGTTTTGCGACTTGTGACTGCGAAGTAGAGCCTTTTAATGAAAAAAAACAATTATATGTTCAGTATTTCTATACCAACCACTATAAGATCTTGTGAGCCCCACTCTATTATGGTATTTAATTGTTAACTTCTATATTAAGTATATTTAAATATTTACATGAGCTTGCATTTAAATATTTATTTATTTTTCTGTATTTAGTGCAGTTGTACCTTTGGCGTTGTATTTGGAGGTTGTAGGTTGAATGTCACCAATTACAAAAAAAAATATGCTCTGGGTGTTTATAAAATATATTACTTATGTATTAATGTTGTTGATTCTGGTACACATAGTACTTGCCTAGAGCTTAGTTTGTGGCCACAAAATATGTGTATAATGCTAACGTCCTTTAACTAAAACTGCATTAAAATAAACTATTATTTTTCCCAAAATTCTACTTAACTATTTTCAATATTGAGCTAATGAGAATATACCAATAAATTATGGTTAAATGTGCTTTTGGGAATAACAAAGTACCAACATACCTACCATATTAAAGTACCTATATTAATATTATAGGACCAGGTTAGGTACTATTAAAATGTATGATTACATATGAAATGTATCTTGAATATTGTATATTTGGATTATACCATTTATAATAGCTTTATGTTGTGTGTTTTGTTTAATATATTCTACTCGATTATTTTTTAATTGTTTAGCTTCCAGCAATAAGAATCGGTTACAAAATTTCTCTAGGATATAAGCTTAGTATTGATTAGGAAAATAAAGAGGGCCTATTGGCAGAGTTAATAAATACCACTATATTTGTGGTGACCGAGTTGGTTAGACCTTAGACTTGTACCAATGAGTTTTTAATCTTAAATATTATTTACCTTTTTCAAACAACACCACTATAGTGCCTCGGCCTGGTTCAAACCTTGGTGTTTACCAATGAGTTTTTAATCTAAAAAATTATGTACATTTGTTTAACAACACCACTATAGTGCCTCTGATAGCATGTTAAGCTGTCTCAGTTTTACTATACCAACTTGTGAAACTGTTTATAGATGGGTTATTGAGTCTATCCAAACATAGCGACGAGCTAGCCACTTGTTCGGTGTAGACCCATACCATCGGCTACGACGAGGTGGAATTAAGGACTCCTCCGCTGGGTACCCTGAGGCTGTATAGGCGGTCTCAGGTGCCGTACGGCACCCGTGATGAGATATATATATATATATAATAAATAACACAGGTTTACTGAAAACCTTTTCTGTACTGTTGGTTTGGCAGCTGGTGTTGTATACGGAGGTTGTTGTTTAAATTATTTTACAACATTGCATTCATAATCGCGAAATCTGCGTTGTCCATACAGTATGAGCTTTCTCACTATCATACTCGATTATAGTTTGTCGCAGAATTAAAATAATATTTTGTCGATATTGTATAGGTAAGTATACCTATTTATGTTTTTGTGTCAGTGTTTTTTTTATACAAATAAATATTAAAAGCTTATGTTCATGGCAATTTTATATTTTATACTTAGTGGCACGCCATGACTAAGCTAATAGCTGATACATTTTAATTGTCTATGCGTGCGCATTATTGCTTGACTTATAGATAAGCCAGCCAGTAGGCTATTCAAATCTTGCCGCCAGTGGACTATTTTTTAATTTTGTCTTTAACTCACTGTCACTCGATACAATACTCTATGATTCGATTACTCTAACTATATGAATCATATCGTTTATTTTGTAGTTTCAAGAATTTGTTAGGTCATTAATTAGCTCATCCACTGTTCATTGTAAACCTCAAAATTCGACAATGAGTAAGAGTAGTGGGTAATGCATCATAAATAACCAACGTAACCTTTAGGTATTCATTCTATATCTTAAAAATCTGTTATCTTTAATATAAGGGATTATAGTTTAGTTTCAGGGACAAGAACGTGTTAGGTTTTTTTTTTATATGCGTAGGTATTACACACACATTGCCACTCACATACTAAGCTCTAGGCTTGTACTATGTATACTCGTACCAGAAGAACGATACCATAGTCTACTTTATAAACACCCAGACCATTACTTACTGACATTAGTCAAGCGGTCTGTGTCACCTGAGTATTCATATAGTGTGAAAAGATTAAATTTTTTCTGGGAGCTGTTTTTTTATTGTACCTTTTAAGTTGTGTATTAGGACGGTAAAAGCTGCACCTAAGTACTACCTAGGTAGAGAGGCTGTCTGACTCTCATTAACTACTCGAACTTTAGTACCTATTCTATCGTCGTTGTATGTTGCAGGTCGTGGGTTAGATTCCCACCCATGGCAAATAAATATTAGTACGTTTTTCTGTTCAGTTTGTCATGGTCTGGGTGATTATAAAATATAATTCGTATTATATCATTGTTTCTGGTACATATAGTACAAGCCTAGAGCCTTAGTTTGTGACCATAGCAATTTGTGCAAATTGTCTTACATATTATTATAATTATTTACTGTCAGCTTTTCACAAAAAATCCAAAATTTTGTTCTGTTCCATAAGAGGGTAGGTACCTAATTTATAAAATAAATGCAAAATAAAATGCTTCTAAATGTCGTATTGTACAGTATTTTTTTAACCATCCCCAGCTATAGAGGTAGTCCTGTTTTCGTACACCTTTTGTATCCGATGCAAACAGGACAAAGGGAAGCTGAAGTATGCAGCCACGATAAGGTGAACTGCTGCAGATGTGTAGCGTCAGCCGTCACCTTTATCTCAATGCCGTTATAATTATTTTTATTAGTCACTTGCATGTTTACTAATGGAATATACCCAGCAAGTTTTTATAAGGACAGGATTATTGTCATATCTATCCGCTGTTTGTTACATGTGTATATGTAACAAACAGCATATATACCTAGCTTTTACACACGGCTTCGCACGCATTAATCAGTTTAAAAAAAAAGTTACTTAAGTAGTTTTATAACTTACAAATCATCTATCATAAAATGTCAACTTTCAAACAAAAAAAAAAATCATTTTAATATACCTACCCTACTTTGCTTCATTATAACACTTCTCTATTTATGGTGTATTATTTTTCTTAAGAGAATCTTAAAACACAAACACCCTGTATATCTGAACCTCCTATAGCTGTGTAGAAAAGTGATATACCCTATGTCCTTCCCAGGGCCTCAAGCTATCTCTATACCAAATTTCATAGAAATTGGTTAAGCGGTTTAGGCGTGAAAACGTAACAAACAGAGTTACTTTCGCATTTATAATAAGTACACATAGTACAGGCCTAGAGCTTAGTTTGTGACCAGGGCACGTGTGTAATATGGAATATCCTTCATATTATTCAAACCAAACTTTTAAACATTTTCCATACACGAAGGATACGCTTGCATTGCACCCGGAAACCAAACACCTACCAATCTATCTAATTAGGTACTTTATATAACTCAAAACATTTCGTGTTCAAACTTACTCAAGAAATAATAAAACGAAGCCAAACCCAACTGACTAACTATTAAAAGCATTAAATAATCCGCATTTTCTACTAAATTAATTAGTTAGCTAAGATTACAAAAGCTTCGCTGACGTTTATGGGCCAATACCACGTGCAATAAGGTAAATGACTTCTGTAAGTGGGTCAGCATCATCGCGTGCTGGTCGCGTGGGCCGAGGACTCGCGCCCTTAGTGTACAGTTGCTTATGTAATCATGCTACCCTGGTACCTTGACTCGAGCAACAGGTGCAGTTTTCGATTTTTTTAAACCCAAACAACAGGTTTGGGTAAAATTCCAAATACCTAATTACTTGCTTATTTTTACTGCTCTGATTGTCTTGAAGGATTGACTGGTAGAGAATGCTGCTTTATTAAGGCTCCTCCAGTCGACAGGGTTGCCAGACAATCGTACTTCCCATATTATTTTTTAATCGATTTATTGACAAAATAAATAAAAAATGCACTTTATCAATAAAATTACTGCAAGTAATATCTTTCTTTTTAACACCAATCCTTTTCAAAATACCTACTATATGCTAAAAGTTGCATTTTAATTAACATTTCGCTAGGCCGACTGACCTGTTTCATTATGGTTTAATTATAACTTTTAGAATTTAATTATTTGGAAAAATATATGCTGTTATTTATAAAGTGCATTATTATTTTATTTTATCACTAATTGCATTAATATATAAAGCACGTTTGTCTGGCAGAGCTGTCGACTGGAGGAACTTAAAATCCCCTTTGTACTCTTTCAGGTACATAACTAATGTAGCAAGCAATTATTTTGTGTTTTATACCTACTGTGTGTTTTATGACTTTCCATCAAACAATAAAACTATAATAGCATGGGAATAGAACCTTGTAGTAACGATCTATTACTCACCACTTAGACTGGGTGACGAACACTCATCTGTTACATGGCAGGCTCTATATATAGTTGACAACAAAATATTTAGTAGGTACCTATGTATAGATCCAAAAGGCCACTGGCGATCCTGCGCATGTGTAATTTATCGATGAAATATGATTATAATTATAGGCTATAACGTACATATTTTTGTTTTACAATAATCATTTATATTATAAAACAATTTCCTGCGTGACTGTACTCATGCATACATATCGTCTCAGCGGGTTGCATAACGAGATCCTGTAGCTCTATATACGTTTTTACTATAGTCTCTAGTAACTATAGATAGGGATCAACCAACCTGTCTTATCTATATTTACTAACGACTATAGTAGACACGGTTAGAAAAACTCATGGTAGAGATCATCTTTGACGTTGTATCCGGAGGTAGTGTGTTCGATTTTCACCTATGGCAAAAAGAAAAATTTGGGCATTTTCTGTACAGTTTATTATGGTCTGGGTGTATATAAAATATAATATGTATTGATATCGTATAAGCCTAGAGCTTATTTTATGATTAGGGCAATATGTGTATTATAATTTTATTCCTTCATATTATTATTATGGCAGTACATGCTAACTATAAAATATAGACTTGTGATCAGTGTTAAAACATGCATAGGTATCATGAACATTTGCCGTAGCGTAGAGTCAGTATGGAGTAGTATTTGTTGTAGGTATGTATAAGTGATATATGTTTATTTACTAAGTAGTAGTCGTTCCCATTCTCATGGAAACCTCAGTCATTGTTCGTACAGTAGTAGAACTCTTTACTCTTATAGTAAAGATTTAATAATTTCTTAACATTGATTCTTCATGTGTATTGCTTACTATTTCAATTAGACTCTAGAATGGGCCACAGAGAAAAATGAAAAAATCTCACAAAAATAATAATTTTCAATTTTCAAACATGAATATCTTAAAATCTAGTTTTATTTACATGATAAAAACGAAATTATTTTTTAAGTATATTTTCGAAATAAGTAGGTAGGTAGGTACCAATTTTTTTTTTCGTCTGACCCATTGTGAATTTAAATTCAATGGTATAAAACACTGTACTATTCCAAACTAGCTGTTATAAAATAAGAATCACAAATAAAAATGCCTCGGTCTTATCGAATATTTAATTACACAATTTAAAGCTAACTACCCACTACCTATCTACTTCAAAGAATATTTAAAACTAATACGTGGTGCTCGATATAGCTGTAATGTAAATAAACAATTTTCTTCGTACTCCGCACCAAGGAGCTACTTACCTAGCTATCGTTGGAATTTAATCAAAGAATCAGGTCAAGGAGAGAGCTCTTGGAAGCCATGTTGGATGGGTAGGGGTCTCAATCGATGGCTCCAGTCTCCTTACAGGATAACCGATGGTATGACGTCATCTACACATAACTTTGGCGCCGTGGGGACATTCAAGGTCAACACGGACGATGTTATTTCATGAAACCTATCCTGCTTCTATAAAATTGTTTGACACAACCTTAAGAACTCTATTTGTACTTACTGATAGAGTAGAGAATTGTATAGCAGTATTTTAATTACCGTGAAAAGAAAGACGACAAAATATTTTGTTTGAAAGCCAATTATAATATATTATAGGTACTCGTGTTCTGTTTATTGATTTGTGATTTCTATAGATTTCATTGTTATTTGTGTTGTTATAAACACCAAGGTTATAATATAATATTCCTAGTGTCCTAGTTCATCATTTTACCTCCAAACGGTTGGCTTTTCACTGTGTTTATTAACTGAGGCTTTGTTGATTCTAAACCAGAGGCTCTACAATGGGTTTGCGCATTGTAGAAACGTAACGTATTCATTTACGTATACGCGAGCATAAACCAATAGGTACGTTTTAAAGGTTTAGAATCAACAAAAGCTTGTAGGTATTTAAGTACTGTTATAAATGAGGAGACTCCTACTTAAAAAAAATCTCCAAATTTGACTTCAACTAGGATCTTTGCGAAGTAAATTATTTGTAGCTATTTTAATGTTACTGGAATGGAAAATACTCATGGATTAAAAACTCAAGATTAACAAGCAATTTCAGCTAATAGACCAGTAATCTTGTTATTAAATATTCTTGGTTAGTACCTCCTTGAAATAATTGAATCCCATTCCGTGGGAATCAAACATTCCAAAGGATCCCGTATTCAAAGAGGCATTAATAGGAGTTTTTTTTACTATTGATGAGTCTTTATGTTATGGGCAAAAACTGGAATTAAGTCGACTTGACGCCCATGCAAAAGTATTTGCAATATTAAAACTTGGTTGTTAGGCGAAGTATTTTTTTTAATGTTGGTAATTGTACGTAAAAATCTTTCAGTTAATGGTAATAAATATTTTTGTATTATAATATTAAAAAAGTTCTTTTCCGTTTTCAAAGAAAGAAATACCCAGTACAGAAAGATTTGTTAATACCATGACCTATAAAAATATTATTAATGCTGCGTGCGACAAACAGTAGTCGAGTATTATTCCGAAGGCTCACTTTGCGATTACGAATGCAGTGTCTTTAAGCCCTAACCCTATATATATTTTTTAATCTTGTTATAAAATACTTCTCCTTGAAATAGGCAAATTTATAAAAAGAATCATTCCGTGGGAAACTAACATTTCAAAGGACCGAGAGGAACTTCCATACTAGTTATTATGACTGAAAACTGGAATCCATCCCTATTTGAATTAGATAAAATTCAAATTATTTATTTATTGGACGACATGTGCTTTTATGTACCTACCTTATGGTATGCAGACTTAAAAAGTATTTTTTTTTTTAATGGAGCACGACATGAGCACCTGATGGTGGCAAACTACAAGAATGTTGAATGTAATTATCGCCAAATCCTTCAATGCATTTTGCATGAGAATAGCTGTCGATGAATACATATTGTTCTTTAAAGTAGTCACCCACCCCGCTATGCCCGGCTAAATTATGAGGATACGAAATGGGCGGCGAGAAAGATAAATTTAGTTTACTTACAAGCCTAGCTCAAATAATCTTGCCGCTTTGTCTTCGACACGTCGAAACTGCCCGTTTCGCAACCGCGCCCTGAAAAAATACTGATGGTCGGATTAATAGTCGTTGCTTAACCTGAGCCATTGCTTGGAACTGTCAAAATTTAGTTTTTTCATATGCAGTTTGACAGTCCAAAGCATCGGCTAAGCATTAGCTCATGCTTAGCCAACTATTAATCCGACCATAACACTTCGGCAAGAAATCTATGCAGTAGGCCCATATGGTTACATAGTAGTGGTAGTAACATATACATGTATATCATCACGGGTGCCTTACAGCGTCCGAGACCGCCTAGTTGGCCCCAGGGTACCCAGCGGAGGGGTTTTAATCCCACCTCTCATCGTAGCCGATGGTATGAGTCTACACCAAACAAGTGGCTAGCTCGTCGCGATGTTTTGAATAGACTCAATAACCCATCTATATACAGTTTCACAAGTTGGTAAAAGCGGGACCGACAGCTTAACGTGCTCTCCGAGGCACTATAGTGGTGTTGTCAAACAAATGTACATTTTTTTTTTTCGTGTATCACGTATATCACCTAGTGGTAGTAACTGCTAATGTATTTTTTTTTTCTCTAATCTTAAAATGAGAATAACATTTTAGCTTTTAACCCATGAAGCTAAAAAAACGCGCCCCGGCGCGCGGACGCGCACGGTTTTTACCTTCATGTTTTAACCCCTTTCCTTGAAAACGTTTTAAGCGGTGGTTAATTCAGAGGGTTCCATTTCGTCTACTTTGTAACCAAAGTCGTCTCCAAGGCGGCTCCAAGACGATGACATCATAATGACGTGACCTAACAGCATCGTAGGATTTGAAATTCCCAACGTTTTACGTAACGAGTATTTTTGTACTAACGTAGATATGTATATGTAACGTAAACTCTATGGTTTTAGTTGTCTAGCCACTTGAATGCGGTTTTGAATTGAAACAGATAATATTATGTTTTGCTTGGTCTATATTTAAATTATTACTCATGTGTTACCTCAGAGCAACAGATATATCTGATAGACGTAGGTAATCGTATTCGCAGTCAGAAGCTGTGTTGCATTTATTTTATAATCTCTGAATGTAGCGATATCACAAGTTTTTACTATAGTCGCTAGTAACTATCGATATAAATCAACAAAAAAATATATTCTAAAATAAAGAGATGCTATTGGTTAATCCCTATCTATAGTTACTAGCGACTAAAGTAGAAACTGTTTGCAAAAACTTGTGGTAGAGCTACTGAACTCTATGTTGAAGTCGGATTACAAATTGGTCCATAATTCCAAATCAATAAGTCTCTACTTTTAACTTTGAATTAGGTATCTTTTATATACTACTAGCTGACCAGCGCAACTTTGTCTGCGTAACTTTAAACTTTTACGCAGCGCATGCAACGGAAGATTTAAAAAGGAATACATTTCCTCCGTTTTTGCAACATTTTTTATTGATGCTCTGCTCCTATTGGTGGTAGCGTGATGTTATATAGCCAGCTTTTCTCGAGAAATGGGCTATCCAACACTAAAAGGATTTTCAAAATCGGTTCAGTAAATCTAGAGAATACCTTTCAAACTTTACCTCTTTATAATATTAGTATAGATAAACTAGATATACGTGGTGGCCGAGTTGGTTAGACCTTGGACTTAAAAACACTTAGGTCCCTGGTTCGAATCCCGGTGTGTACCAATGAGTTTTTAATTAAAAAATTATGTACATTTGTTTGACAACACCACTATAGTGCCTCGGAGAGCACGTTAAGCTGTCGGTCCCGGTTTCACTATACCAACTTGTGAAACTGTTTATAGATGGTTATTGAGTCTATTCAAAAATCGCGACGAGCTAGCCAATTGTTCGGTGTAGACTCATACCATCGGCTACGACGAGGTGGGATTAAAACCCCTCCGCTGGGTACCCTGGGGCCGTCTAGGCGGTCTCGGGCGCCGTAAGGCACCCGTGATGATACATATATAGATAAACTAGCATTGATTGTTTGATTGTTTTTAAAATATTATATTAGCAGTAAGATTACTACTAGATATTGTTTAAGAAGGCCAGAAGGATTGACAAGGTTTTCTTTATAAATCCACAATGTTTACTCTATAAAATACGTATTACCTATGTCAGTATTTAATACTATTGAAACTTAGTATTCACACCTGTGTGTAATGTCTCCTTTCAACAAATGTTAAATCAAGAAAGAACGAAAGAGACACTTGAGTCAATAAGGTAAGTGATATCAAAATTAGGCTCTACAACAAAATATATTTTTTTAATTCCCAAAAACCAACAAATTCAAAATTCGCTAAATTTGCAGTTCTGCGAAATAAGAAGAAAAGTCTATTTAATTTAATTTACTAAATATTACAGAAATAATGGAACAAATATGGTTGAGGTGGTTAAAACCTAAAAAAAACACGAGTCACAGAATATTCTTGCGTACAAAATTTGATTGACGTAACCAAATCACTGCTGAAATCGAATCGAACTACAAAGAAACGTACCCAAGTATTTTCTTGCAAGTAAAAAATAAATCAAGTACTTAAAATATTTGCAATCACAGGCTGTACAGGTGCTCAAGGTTCGTGCCTTGTGACCGCGATACACCTTCAAGGTTGGCAAAGTCGTTAGCTAATTCGTCAGCGTGTATATTTAAATGGCATAAGAACTCAAAAGCTATGAATATATTTAAACAAGTTAATATAAGATAAGCACTGGTGATTTGCTTTTCAAAATTCTTCATTACAGACTAACCAACCTTGAGATTGTCTTATGGATGCTCTAAAATGGAAGGTTTTGCACAATGTCTGATGACATGACAATGATCTAACTTGGCATCAACGGCATAAACTAAGTATTCCACAAAAAATGGTTTCCTATCGGATGATTTTACAGCTATTCTTTCGTAAAATGGGAATTCCTTTAATATATTACTGATATATAAAAGGAATTCCAAAATTATGGGTGCTCTAAAATGGACTGTTTTGCACAATGTCTGATGACATGACAATGATCTAACTTGTCATCAACGGCATAAGCTAAGTAATCCACAAAAAATTGTTTCCTATCGGATGATTTTACAGCTATTCTTTCGTAAAAATCCTTTAATATATTACTTTATCTGAAACAAATAAGTGTTAGATGTGTTTCATACTAGGTAACATATATAAATTGAAGCTATAAAATTTTATTGCCAAATATTTCGCCTCTCTTTGGAGCGGCGTCATCAGTGACAGATGTCACTGATGACGCTTTAATATATTACTGATATATAAAAGGAATTCCAAAATTATGGGTGCTCTAAAATGGATTGTTTTGCGCAATGTCATGACAATGATCTAACTTGTCATCAACGGCATAAACTAATTATTCCACAAAAAATGGTTTCCTATCGGATGATTTTACAGCTATTCTTTCTTAAAATGGGAATTCCTTTTATATATCACTAGTATGACGAGTAGATAGCTTGATAGAATAATATAACCAGTTTAGCTCTCCCTCACAATCTAGCGTAGCGTAACCACACTGAATCAACATCAGTAAGGTCGTTGCTTCACGCCACAAGGAGTACTTAGTTCTGGATTGATGTGTGCCTTCCCTCGTCAAATATTTCCCTACCTTCGGATTGCGATCGTTCGCAAACAAGCAACCCTAAGCGCAGAAAATATCAGTCCCTAAGTAAATTTGTCAATATGACTGAAGGAGCTAGGGTTGCCAGACGTCCTTTAATTTAAAGGAAGTCCTAATATTTTAGCCCTAAAAATAGATCGCGTGTCCCATAGTTTTTAAATAAATACTGCTTTATAATTAATAAAGAAAGAGTGCTTTATTCTATTTTTTATTAGTTATTTATAAATATTATATTGACAACATAAAAGAGCGTCTGAATGAAAACAACATTATTTCCCTTATTTTTAACCTTAGTCCTTTATTTTCTGACAAATCCTCTACAATACAAAAAAAACGGAAGCTGGCAACCCTAGATCTTTTTAGGGTACTGCTCCTGAAGTCATCGTTTGATGTGCATATTGAATTTTCCATTAGATTACATTATTTACTTCTATATTTATATTATTAAATGGATGTCTGTGAGATAGTTAAATAGTTACTTTATATATATTTTTATCTGCTAGTACATACATTAATAACTACATTTTAAAGAACTTATAAATATTGTTTTGTTTAAATTGATCTTTACCTTCAAGTGTTTTATGTTTTTCCTCATCTACTGAAGGTTGTCAGTCAAGGGGTTTTCCGTCTCCGTACTGCTTCACGGAACAATGGATACAAATAATCCTAAACGAAGTATTACGAGTTATTTCACTAACAATACTTTTGTAGCTCTACCATCAGTTTTCGTTAAACAATCATTTATTTACTGTTTAGTTTAAACTGTAGGTGTAGGTATCCACCTGGATACCTACACCTACAGTTTAAACTCCAATAGGTTATTGGATCGCTTAATTTTTTCGCCCTTACAAATAAACTCTTCCTATTGGTGGATCCCTACAGTTGAAACTGTACAGTAAGTGAAAGATTGTTTACCAAAACTCATGGTAGACTTCCAGTTCTTCTTTTGAGTTTTCCTGCCTTATCATCACGTCTGTTGTCACTGTCTATTTCGGTTCTTCATTATTCATGCATGCTGATGTTTCTGAGAAACAAAAATCCTTTAAAGAGTTTCTATATTTAACAACGTCCTAATCTAGTAACATACTACCGCTCATACAGATGAAAAAACTTTCAAGTGACCTAGTCATATTTCGGTTTTATTGTGAGGGTTCATCGGTTTTCAGGAGATTACTGCATGGAAATCAATGTGTCGAAGTGGTAGTCTCCTTTCAGGGTGCGGTTACGAAATGGGTGGTTGAATTGACGATATATAGGCGAGTATATTAATTTCGTAATCGCATCAGTTAGTCGGCATAGTGGGAGCGATCAATGTTGTTTAAGAACAATTATTGATTGACCTCATTCATGGAGGCCTGCTTACTACCAGGTAGATAAAAAGTCAAATGCCGTGCCCCATTTAAAAAAAATCTGAAAGTCACAAAACTACCTACGTGGTAGCCTTTTGGCCTTTTTTATACCTTAGATTTGAAAACACCAGTTTTTAGGCACCAAGACTTAAAATATATATACCTACTTACCATTCATTTTATTGCCAACACGTTCAGCTCTCGGTTCCAGTTCCATTATAATACCAATTTGTGAAACTGTTTATAGGAGGGTTATTAAGTATATCCAACACCGCGTGACTGATCGGTGTAAACCCAAAATACCACCGGTTAAGACGAGGTGGGATAAACCCCATCCGTCAGCCTCAAAGTGGGCCTTTTTCTACTAAATCAATTGTGTATCAACGTCGTCGTATGACAGTTAAAAATTTACCACATTTTGTATGGGAAATATGTCAAATATTAATTTTGAATAAGACACCGGTGTTGTTACTCATACATAAGCTAAAATTTCGTTTATCGTTAATATGTTCAAGATAGATTATAAGATTCAATTTTCTACCTACCTTAGTACATTTTGTTTTCTAGTGTTTAAATAAGTTAATAGATACAGGAACAAACTGTTCTTGGTTCTTAATTTTTTAAATCCAAGTCCATTGCATTTGTTACAAATTAAAAACCAATAGTTTGAATCAATACGTTGACTCGTCGCCGTCTGACCATCAAAGGGCCCACGTCACGTATATTACCGTAGTTCCCGTCGAGCTCTTTGTCTATGACGTTTCTCCCCCGCCCCCGGCGTCCCGCGGTCGACGACCTGCGTTGGCAGGGAATGGGGAGTTATGCAATGGGCTTTTTACCAGTGCTACCGAAGCATGGAGGCCTGTGATTAACGCCGTATATGAATGTATACAATCCCCATGCGATTCTGTGCGCCTGGTACTTTTTTCCGCTGCTGAAGCTTCAATTAAAAACTATAAAAAGCTTTATGGTGAGGTTTAGATATTGTAGTTAAACGCATTTATAACTCAAACAATCTGATTTTTATAAGTTAATCCATTACAATTAGATTTTGGTTTCGTAATTTTCTTTTCATTGTTTATTATTGTTATTCATATCGATTAAATTATTATTATGTAAAAAAATATGTTTATTTCATATTTAAAAAAATGGGGTTTAGTAGTTCCCATAGTTGGAACCCAAAGTTAGCTGAACCCACGATTTAGTATCTAAAAATAATTATAACGATTCGTAATATACATTTATTGCAAAATTTTAGGTGGGAAAGTCAAGCTTTGCATCAATATTTTCCCTCAATTATTCGCCTTTTACTATCTTGATCCCGGTGAGTTTTTAATTTTTTTTAAATTATGTACATTTGTTTGACAACACCACTATAGTGCCTCGGAGAGCACGTTATGCTGTCGGTCCAAGTTTCACTATACCAACTTGTGAAACTGTTTATAGATGGGTTATTGAGTCTATTCAAAACATCGCGACGAGCTAGACACTTGTTCGGTGTAGGCTCATACCATCGGCTACGACGAGGTGGGATTAAAACCCCTCCGCTGGGTACCCTGGGGCCATCTAGGCGGTCTCGGGCGCCGTAGGGCACCCGTGATGATATGTATGTATGTATGTGTGTTACTATGCGAGAACAATAGGCAGATGATATTGTTTGTCAAATAAACTTCTCCATAATTTTTAGTTTCTCTTTTAAACTATACTCTAACCTTATATTGTTCATTTAATCTAAGATAATATAAGTAACTGGTTATGGTACGCTTTTTTACAATGTTCATGTAAACCTTGATATGCGAGGTAGTAGAGCATACTTTGTTTGCAATACAAAAGGTATTTAGAACGTGTATGACGTATATTGTATTCAAGAGGCCTACTTTCTTATCTTTTTACTACAAGAACTCGTACCCAACAAGAGAGATATTAAAGCTTGCAGAATGAAGAGTTATATAAAAAAGAACATCAAGTTATGTCTAGACTGACTGGAGAGCGGTCGTCTAGACAGCTAGTAGCAGACAGTAATAAGGAAATGATAAAATAAAAAAAGCTATTTATATGTTTATTTATTAAATATCCTCTTAAATCTGATTAACGCCCAGTTTCTTGAACAATGATTAAAATTTTCGTTGATCAAATTAAAAAAAATTAAGACACATGCTTGGTAGAATATCAGCCCCATTCTAGTGGAAAGCGGCCCCAGCAACCAGTGGTTAAGTCATTGTTCAACTTATAATAAAGTTAAGCAGATGAAGACAAGGCCGGACCTGGGATGGGTTGGACCGGACTTGGGGAACCGCTTTATATATACATCGAGGCTATACCATCATAAACACTGCAACAAGCTCGCCACTTATTAGATTTGGCCTACGAATACCATCTGCGAAATAAGGATGGATTAATCCCTCCGCTGGGTACCCTAAGGCCGTTTAAACGGTTTTCGGGAGCCAAAAAGGCACCCGTGATGGTATTTTATGATTGGCAGAAAGTCACGAATGTCAGTTTTTCACCAATCATGTGTCTTGTTAAGTAATTTTAATAATATAATAATATCTAGAAACTGGGGGTATATGAAGACAAAGCGGTAGGGCAAGGTAGGTGGAGAAATACAAAATGCATTTAATATTTTGGTTTATCCCTCATAAAGCTAAGAATGTCAAATAAAACATTTGTACTTTGGTTAAGTCACTATTGTAAACATACATGTCATGTACGAAATTACTAACAAAGATTCTGTAAAGTGGTGAGCAATGCGGAAGATTATAACAAAAATAATTTGTAAAACATTTCACGAAAATTGTCCTTTATGATTATCAGAAACGTTTTTCTTTTCCCTGGCTGACTCTGACTCAACTGAATTCAAATATGTTTGCCGTTTCTGTTCTTCAGGCGATGAAAAAGTAAATTTTAATAAACATTACAGAATAGCACTGGCAGTGAATTTGTACGAAGTGTCATGAAAAATTGAGTGTTATATTGCGCGTAGGCGTCGGGGTCAAATTGGTTAATTTAACAGGGTGTCTGATCATCAAAGCTTGAGTCTCGGTTCGGTGAGCATTGCCCTTTCTCATGAACGATGGCCGCGAAAATTATTTTTGGATTCCACGCTCCCGTGGGTTTGATGGTACGCAGTTTTGTAGGCAGCTATTTGGGGCACTTGTATTACACAAGTTTATAAATATTAATAAATGTGCAACTCTACTTAAATATACTTATGGTCGGATTAATAGTCGTAGCTTAGCCTGAGACATTGCTTGCAACTGTCAAAGTTAAGTTTTTTCAAATGCAGTTTGACAGTCCGAATCATCGGCTAAGCATTAGCAATTGCTTAGTAACGACTATTAATCCGACCAATAGAGTTGAAGTCGGAATTCCTATCGCATGAACTCTATTATTTAAAGTCAATGGATTGTTCATCAAAAGGCATGAACAGTACCCCTAGTGTAAGTTTTCTAACTATTACTTTGCGTTTGAGTTAACTAAATTTTGTATGGGAAATAGTTCAGCGCTCCAAGCGGAAATTTTGAGAACTAAAAATGCGAGCGTGTGATTGGTCAAAGTGTTAACGCAGTAGTATAGTTAACGCTTAAGTAAAATAGTGTGAGTTTTTACTGAACACGATATTTTTAGTAGTATAAACTCTACTTATGTTATATTATATGTATATATTCTTTTCTTTTAGAATTCATAGTCATTTAGTCCATAATGGTTATAAGGAAATTTTTTTATTATTATAATAATTATAAGTGCCCTAAATAGATAATTTAATATTTTTTGTTGTCTAATATTTTGAATATTGGTCTGTCTCATTTATCATCATCACCCTAAGAACTTAAAGTCGACAGTTTTTTTATTGGTTCTCGGCATTTGACTTGTATCAATCAAATGGTAAAAGGATATATAATAGTCTAGAAGGGGGCCGATTAAATCATTGTTGCCTTCCACTATGCTTGATGCTGCGGTGTCAAAGAATTTGCTTTACAAGTCTACTTTAAATATTCTCGCTGCTCTATCGACTAATTAGTTTTCCGTTTTGTCAGAGTTACAAAACGGTAAAAAAAACAAGAAGACCTCTTCAAAAACTCTAATATGCAGTATAGGCTTCTGTCCACCTATATTTCTTATTCTCTTAATCTACATTAATAACATTTAATAAATTGTTGCTGAGAACATGATCCTCCTCAAATGGCGGACGCCTACTCTACGGCTAAAATTACCCATAAACAAGAATTTAAACATAGAGTCCGGTGACACACTTTTGTAATATTATTGTAAGTTTGCTTCAACTGACCGAGTTTATGACATCAGCAATGATATCATGTATATAAAAAAGGCTAGTCTAGGTAAGTCGAACTAATTAGTCGATGTGTATCATCGAAGAACAAATATTTGCATTTAAGATTAGACTTAACGACTATACTGTTGTTCTCGAAAAGTAAGCTAATAATAATTTATGTTAGAGATATTTTGAAAACAAAACTTGACCGGATTTCAATATTGTCTTTCTATAACTGATAAAAAACCTCATTGAAATCTGTCCAGCAGTTTTCCAAACCAGACGTTTAAACTGTAACAGTCCGGATTTTCGTCGGGGGTTAAAAAGAGACAGTTAAATTGCCCTTGTTGATAAAATAAAAATGTTTATTTAACTAAGTAGGAGGTTGATTGCAATCAACAAAAGGGAAAACTATTGTTAATAATAACAGGAAATTTAAAATTAAATTATGATTTATACCAAAAATCAAGTGGTTAATTTTTTTTTCCTGTTAGTGATTATCAGCCCAAATCACGGCAAAATATCGTTTTATAACCATGTTCCACGGAAGATTACTTGTTTTTAGTTCTTGTGGCCATATAAGGCTAATACAAATGAGTCTAACACTATTGTATCCTGAGGTCGTGGGTTCTTTTCCCACTCAAGGAAAAACAATATTAGTACGTTTTTCTGTACAGCCTGCTATGGTCTGCTTGTTAATAAAATAGTATACTATTAGTTTTGTTGTTTCTCGTACTCTGTATTCATATTTGACAACAAATGACCCGACGGTTAATACCTAAACAGTTCAGTCGACATTTTATTTCCTGTCAATATATCTTATTTGGCTGCACTTAGACCCATCATGAAACCTTATAGCATATGTGGTGGGAGGAAGGCCTCTATATCTTCGCTAGGACGACCGATCCGAATAGTCATGTTTCAGTTTTAGTCTGTGGGTTCATTGGTTTTCCAGAGACTATATATTGCATCGGTTACGAAACTATTGATTGGATGATAAAACAGCGAAGATATTAAAATATCTCGTAATGCAAATACGTCTTTGTCGCCGCCCCATCATTTGGCCGGCATAGTCGGAGCGATCAATATTGTTAAACAAATTCTATTTATGGAACTTGTAGGCCTGCTTACCGTCAGGTGGATACAAATACACATTGCCACGCTCCAATAAAAAAAAAATTGTGATGAAATATACTGTCAGAATTATTACCAGTTCAGGCATTAATATTCTACAAGCATCTGCAAGAAAGAGATATAAATAGCGGTTACACAATGTAATTGAAAAGGATAAACAAGGTTGCAAATGGGTCACGCAGACGTCGGCTTGTGTATCTTGCATGATGAATGATCGCTTGCATATATCGCTAGTAAATATGTCAGACACAACCTGGGTTAAGGCTGGGTTCTAATTAATAACACAAGAGAGTAGTCATCATGTCATTTTCCTTACAAACAAGTCAATGTTTCGAGAACGAACCTTGCTCTTTATTTTAATGACAAACCCTTTGAATAAATGCCCCTTGGTTTTACCAGAATTAAGTAGGTACAAACATTTATATACACTATCACGCCGGTATACCTTTTAAGGGTTAGGCAGAGGTGGAGGAAGCTAGGGTGTATGTAGAGATTGCGTGAAGTGGCGTAGTTCATTTTAATTGTACAGATGCTTTTCATTGAGTTTATTTGAATATTAGATTTTTGGACAAGCTATCATTAGGGAAGCTAGTTCTTATCCGCAATTTCTTCGAGATTTTTTAGGATAATTTCTTCTATTACTTTATTTTTAAACCCCATACCCTACAAGAAATATCGAGTTTATTATGTGCTAGTAAAATGGCATCACGATCGTACAAAAAGGATACGATTCTTCTGCCACTGCTATATAATAAGTCAAACACGTGCTACAATAATGGGATGGCGGCCATTATTGCAATAAAATGCGGAGTTTGGAGACCACGCGAAGTATCGAGGTTTTATGTACTTAGTTTAGAAATTGCCATCACTTTCAAACAACAAATTTCTACGGAAACATAAAAATAACATTGACACAAACTTCTCGGGCTTTTGCCAAAATGCGAACTTAGGGTCGAATTAATAGTCGTTACTAAGCAATTGCTAATGCTTCGGAATGTCATATGAAAAAAAAAACTATTTTGACAGTTCCAAGCAATAGCTCAGTCTAAGCAACGACTTTTAATTAATCCGACACCCTTAATAACACGGGCAAAATGGAATCTCTTCGTAAAATTAACCTTGGAAGTAAATGTTTTTCTACTTGTACAATAAACTTTATGTCGGTTGCATAAAATATCGTAAGTTTGCGTAAGTGGGCGCAGATCAGTGGGCATCGAGGACACACGCGATGTTACGCTCTTATCGGTGACTCGTTTCCGTTTCTTTTCATTTTACATACAGACATTAATGTATGTATGTAAACATTACATTTATAAGTTCCAAAGGTCATTGGGCACTTAAGTATGAAAAATTTACCCACGACCTACAGAAATTAATTGATGTGGGATGTTTCGACATATATCTCTGGTTTACGAATATATGGGTCGCATTGTCATAAATAATGGGAATCAGACAGAAAATGAAATTCTGTATCTTAGAAAAAAAAAATACTGACGTTTATTTCAACTTGATTAATCTACAGGTGCAATCGTACTATCTCACTTAGTACAAAAAATATATCCAGAATCTACAGAAATAAAATAGTGTAGAGAGTTTCGATAATTGTTCATGATGGTTTGTAAAAAAAAGATTTATTTATAAGCGAGAGAGATAGCATTATATATGCCGCCAGACCGAGTACTCATACGCATGGTGTTTTTAATACAATTCCTTCATTTAAATTCTATTTTATTCTTGCAATAAATATCTTCAACTTTTAAATCATTTGTAATATTTTATTCCCATGGTTTTAAAAAAAAAAAAAACTTAAAATGGAAAGTGGGATATACCTTATTAATTTAAAAGTAATTTTGTTTCTGTAGGCAAACCTTCACAAATTGGGTCGGATTGTGCCCAATTACCTTTATCTTTGGTCTAACCCCCGTATACTAAGCCGTGTTTTCCACTCCACTCTCACTCAAGGAACGTTTGTCTCTTACCACTAATTATCAAATCAAGTAAGATAGAATGAAACAGACTAACCTTGGGTAGAAGTGGAATGGAAAATATGACTCAGAATACGGGGGTAAGTCCAGGCCGATGCCTCTGAAATCTTTGAAGAGATGTCATGTAGTTTTTTTGACACTTAGGCCGCACATTACGAAACTTTATAGGTACGATACTCTAAAACATGTTGATTTATGTAGTAAAGTATTAGAAACATACTGATAATAAAATATCATTTCTGCATTAAAGATGGTGATCATATTCAAAATTACAAATTACTCAAAATTATAGGTGCACCGGAATCTCCTGGCATAGAAAAAAAAACAAATACAATAACAACCATGGAGATATATAGGGAGAATTTATTTAACAGAAAACTTGTCATCCAAACTGAATACCAAATATCTTATAGTAAAAAAAAACTACTAAGCATCGACTATTAATTTGAGCCTTATTTTGATAAATCAGTTGATATCAAGAAAGTAAGAATAATATATGGAACCGCTCTAATGCCTAATCGCCTTTCCTGAGAACAGAAGATGCCGCCACCATACAAACTGAACAAGAGAGAACAAAAAATATATGCATTCATTGAGCGTTGATAAGTTGAAATATAAACAATATGGCGGTATCAGCGTTCGACATTTCGTTTTATAAGCGATTTTAGGCATTAGGGCGGTTTCATATATTATTCTTAGTTACATGAAACCAACTGACATATCATAAATAGAGATTTGGTTGGATACTAGTCTTATGCAAGTATCCAATGTGTGATGGGCCTTATTCAGGATTTTTTATAGGATGACGGATCTTCTCTTGAATAAATTTAACTTTCCCCACCCCCACTACGTTCAGTATCTTCTCTACCCAACCAAAATACTATAATAACCTGTCACCGCTTTGGATACTCACACCATAAAAGGTTTGATCATAAAATGGTTAAGCCCACAAAATATAACCTAGTTTTTTTTCCGTGGCTTAGGACGCAATGAGTCAGATTATACCTAATTTACATCTTATCTATATCTCCGTCATATGAAGTCACGTTAAGATTTATTATCCTTTGTTGAGCCCTGGGATTCTATTTACCTCCTTACCATTTTTTTTTCAAAATTTGTTCAGTAATTAATACATAAATCATTTGCAAACAGACAGACATTTATGGATATCTTGTTGTGAAAGTTTTTAGTCAATTAGTTGTCATAGTTAGTCTTAATTATTATTGCGTACAAGAACTCTGTAATAATCAATTTAGTAAACTGTCTTGTACAGAAAGGAATTTATCCAATTTAGACCAATTTTGTAAACTTAAGTGGACTAACCCACCAGCGCAGCGTTATATTCGTTCCTTAATAACATAAACAAATTAAAAAAAAATAATTTGAATAAACCTTTGTTCTATAAAATTATCAACTATACCTACCAAACTATAGTATTTGTTATTGGCTTTGTAGATAACTGTTTTTTGAACTCTATATGTTAAAAGGTCATCAACTTGATAATAATTGTTAATGGGTATACTGTACTTATATATGTCGGTACCTACTGTAAAACAAAAGATAAGTATTCTTCTTTGTACCTATTTAAAGATATATAAAAATATGGTACCTATGAAATTTTGAATTTTTTTAAGTATCCAAAAAAATATTGGTTAGCGACCTTTCGTCATCGCATCGCTAGAACATGAACTATTCTAGACCGAAGCATAATGCAACCATTTCTTATTTGCACAGAGTAACTAATTTATGTTTTTAGACTTATGGCCTTATTCATAAAAACTTATTGAGTCCTTCAAGAACACTTTAGTTATAGAAGGTTTTGTCGCTTTTATTTAGCAACAAAAATTAATATGCGTATAAAAGAGACAAAACATTCCATAACTAAAGTGTTCTTTAAGGCCTCAATAATAAGGCTTTTAATATTTTAACTTACCTAAATACATCATGAGCTCTACTTTTTTTATCTAGTTTCTGAAACCAGTAGTTCTACCACAAGTTTTTGCAAACAGTTGCTGTAGATGGGGATTAACCAATCGGATAGCTTTATATTTCAAATAAACCTCTCTTATTGGTTGATTCCTATCTATAGTTACTAGCTACTATAGTTATAATTGTTTGTACCAGCAACAACGATATAATACATATAATATTTTATAAACACCCAGACCATGACAAACTTTACAGAAAAAACGTACCAACTATTTTTTTTTTGCATAGGTGGGAATCGAACGTGGGTTCGATTCCCACCTATGGCAAAAAAAAACCTCCTGATACAACGCCAAAATACCTCCGGATACAACGCCAAAGGCGCAACCACTAGTCTACGGAGGCTGCCATTTCAATTTAATGTTAACACTTTCGAAACGTTATTCTAGCAATAGGAATTAAGCTCTATTTGTTCTGTTTAAAAAAAACGATCCTATTAGTTTTTTTTAATGGAGCACCGTTTGTTACATTGTATCTACCTGATGTTCAGCAGACTTCCAAGTCCATTAATGGGGTCGATCTTTACATTGTGTACCAATAGTTTACATGTTTAAGTAAAGAGTACCTAATATGTTAGGTACAACTAGGTAATACTATGTAGGCAATGTTAACATAATTGACTAATACTAATTATTAGTATCATGTATAAAATAATAATATAAATCAAGATCTTGTAAATTTTTTACTATTTAAGGTTATATATGGGATTTAAAAGCAAATAGAATCATAATAATATATCGCCGTGTTAGAGCGAAAACCAACTAACTCATTTTTTTTGGTAAATTCACTTTTTTACACCAATCGTTTCAAAAACTTCCGCTTTCTCCAATGATAAAATCGACTAAGCTCTGGGACGTTTGGTTTCGAAGATAGTGGGTGTTAAAAACAATTAAACGAACGGTTTTAGCCGAAAACATAAATTCAAAAGTAATTAAATGTGGATAATATTTTTGATTTCATATTTATGCTGTGGTAGATACGACTAATTCCCTATAAATTGTTTTTACTTGGATAAGTTCTTAAGCAAATATCGATTTGTTTGAGAAAAAAATCCGATTAAAAGTTTTTAATTTCTTTTTTTCTCCATTATATTAGCATGATTCTACTAAAATCTAATAGTAAAACATTATACCGAAACTTAAGTGTTTTTAGCATGCGAAGTTTTTTGGTTTTTAATATAAATAACCAACTACAAAAATACGCTATAATAAGATAGATGGTTTTAGTACTCATATGCAAATGTATCTTAACATTCTTAACTCATAATATCGAGCGCAAAAACCAATTATCTTATGTTAGCTGTTTTAGTTTGGGAGTCAGCGTGCGATTATCCGGTGTTTTAATGGTTTCTAAGTCTTGGAGTGATTAAAACGTGGCAGAAAAATTCAAATAATCATCGTTGATACATCGTTAGTTAGCAGTTTAAAGGATTTTCTTAGATTTTAAAGGGTAAGTCTTCATTTCTTTATATTTGAGGTAATGTTGCGGAGGGTTTTTAATTGTAAATGTTTTACTTATTTTGGCCATTTATATTGTATTTGAAAATAAATTTATTCCTTTCAGTACGTACGGTACTAACACACCATTATTTACAAAACATAATTATTATTTCCAGGCTAAGTATTCAGAAAATTATGAAACCTACCTACTGTTAGGCAGTAGATGATTCCCGAAAAAAAATGTAATGTATGATAAAGAGGACTTTTTAATATCCCAGGCCTACGACTTATTTCAAAAGCCATAACGAAAAACTTTTGGTATTTCGATTCGATTATCGATTGGCTCTTTGGTAAAGCCCTAAAATTATCTCTAAGACCCCAGGTCTTAGAGATAATTCGGGCGAGGCGACGTGTCGCGTCGCCTTCAATCAAAACTGTATAGGCTTTGACAGTGGTAAGTTTGTAGGTAAGTGGGTAAGACGTAATGATCTTTGTCTATAGATTTGTTGGACCTGTGTCCAACTTCTAAGAGGCTGCAAGGTTATTTTTATTTTACTTATTCATTACAAAATCATTTGTATTTTAGGGTTCTGTACCCAAGTATACAGGTACTTAATATGTTATTATAGCTACCTTAATATGTTGGTCCATTTGCCTGACTGTTACATGGCCAAATTGTCGTCTTCAGGGCCCAATGCTTAAAAAAACATCAATCTGTACCTGTAGTGTGAGTTTTAATTTCATAGTAGTTTACGTTAACTGTTGCGTTTATCGAGCACTCTCCACCAACCAGAACAGTTCACTTACCTAAACATTTAAAATCATCCTATCTGATTGGTGGAGACACTCACACTAGAGGCACTGGTTAATTATAGTTTTTAAATCACCTCTACTGACTTAACGCCTGCTTAACGTCTCAAAGTACGGGATCATAACCAAACTAGAAAATTTCTGGGCAGAAGATCGATTTTAAAGGAAGAACACCATCCTTAGATGTGGTTGTGGAACGCTTTATTAATGGCATAAACAAGGTAGATCAACAGCCAATTAGTAATGTGAAGAAAGCTTGGATTTATGACAACTACCTAACATCTAGTCTAACATGGCCTTTTCTTGTATACGACTTTAACAAAACTATTCTGGTAAATCTGGATGCAATTGTCATAAAAAAACTTAAGTCTTGGCTTGGGTTAGCACAGGGCGCTGACTCCTCCACGCTGTTCAGGGGACAGCAACAATTTGGGATGAATTTTAAAAAGCCATGCTGGGACTGCGAGACATATACTTCCTTGGGTGCAAGACTCTACTTGAAAAAGGACATGATAAAGTTCTAGAATACCGACATGATAAAGTTCTAGAATAAATTATTCGTGAAGTTGTAAGTCTCAGTATTGCTAGAGCCAGAAAAGGATTATCAACAAATGGAAGACTAACTACTTTTGTAAAGGAGACAACTCAAGAAAACTCAAAGTAAACCTTTCTCAATCCTGGACAAAGCACAAGACTGGAAAATATTCATGGATGCATTCAAAACACATTACAAAATTCCAAACGAACTAGCAGTTTCAGCCTATAGACTAGACATACTGGTGTACTCTCGGTACTTGAAGAAAGTAATACTTATAGAACTTACCGTTCCGTGGGAAACAAACATTCCTAAGGACCACAACATCAAGTCCAACAAATATTTTGATCTCATAAACGAAATTACTAGAAACGGATTTAAAACGCAACTTTATGCAGTGGAAGTTGGTGCAAGAGGAATTCCAGCAAAGTTTTTGCATCGTCTATTGAAGGATCTTGGCTTTCCAAGATCAGCTGTCGGAACTTTTATGGAGCGCGTTTCCAAGATGGCGCTAACAGGATCATATAGTATTTGGTTGAGTAGAGAGGGTAGTGAACACAGTGCAGATGAGAGTTCAAAAGGCCTATAAACCTACTTCGTCAAAATAGTTGACTGTTTAAAATTTACTTTTAAATGTACTACAAATTTTACAGAAGATGACCGAGTAAGCATTTGTAGAAAATACTGGAGTATGGACTATACCAGCAATGAGAACTTTCCAAAAACAATATAGTTGAAGCGTTGAGAAGCGCGATCAACTGAACAATCAAACACAAAAATGTATTTCCTTTAAATTAATGACACAAAGCACGAAGTTTGTCAGATTTTTTTTTGTAAAACGTTTTATAAATCGATGAATATCTTTATAGTCAAGCTTAAACTAACCCTAACTACTTAACTATCTACATATAAATATACACACCCACACCAACACTCACTTCCACATACACAAACACACACACACTACTTGTGATAAACTCAACTTTAATTTTAAGAATATTTAATTGAATAATAAAGCTTAATAATACAAAATGTTGTTTTTTTTTCATACATAATTTAAATAATAATATTTATTAGAAAATAAAAGAATCTTTCCTTCATTGTATAGGTTGTGGATTGACGATTGACCTAACAAGACTTACCCCCATATTCTAAGACGTATCCTTAACTCCACTTTCACTTAAGGGACGTCTGTCTCATACTAGCTTTCTTTACTTGATATTTAGTGAAAAGAGACAGACGTTCCTTGAGTGTAAAGTGGAGTAAAGAACATGTCTTAGAATACGGGGGCTAGTGTCAGAGTTTAAAACCGCCTGTAACATGGGTAATTTAAAAAAACCATTTGAACAGTGATTGAAACCGACGGTGACGGTTTAACGTGTCTTTGAAGCACGGAACCATTTTTTTCTTATCGGGGTATTAAAAAATAATAAGTTTCATTTAATTTTGATGACTTGACCTTGCATTTGGTATAAACTTTATAAAGTTTAATGTAATCAATTAAATATTAAAACCCCATATATTGTTAATTTTAATTTTTATCTACTGGTAAAACCAACTATTATTTACATTTTTGCCAATAACTTCTACGCAGTAAGTAAAATATTTCGTTTTATGAGCTAGTATGAACAAACATGCTGTTATTTAACTTGGAAATTAGTTATTAGCTGCCTTCCTATAATACCTTGTAAAATAAGTTGTGATTTTGGTTCAAGAAGAAAAACCAATTAAGTAAGTCACCCAAAAAAGTATTTAGCTATTTTAACAATATTGTAAGTTGTATTTGTTTAATTTATATAAATACACTTAAAGGTTATAAAATTTTCTACCTACCTACTTGCTCTTATATCTCTCAATGTCTTGACAAATATGTGAAAAAAGACCACAAACTTTCAAAACGCATTTCCTCAAAATATTAATTGTGCAAAAATGGCTAATTTAGTTGGTTTTCGTTCTAACACGGCGATATATAGAAGATTGATCTTAAAAAATAATAATGTAAACATATGTATAATAAATAATAGGTATAGAAATAAATTATATAATAATAATAAATTAGGTATTAATAATGATTTAATGATTATTATAATGATGTTGTGCTTCTCTGTTAATACCATATTTATATATACCATCAAAATGTTAAAATTATAAGTTAATATTATCAACATATGTATGTTAATATGTAATATGATGTAGATAATTCATAAACAATTTTGATCGCTTCATTATATCGGCTTAATGATTCGGTTAAGAAATTAGCGGTGATATTTCTTTTTTCTTTCTTTCTGATATCAACGTATTTGCATTTTAATATCCTCGCTGCTTTATCGTTAAATCAATCGCCCGTTTCGTAACCGAACCATGAAAGGAGACTATCTCGACAAGAAATCGATGCAATAGTCTCCGGAAAACCGGTGAACCCACAGACCAAAACCGACACATGACTAGGTCATTTGACGGTTTTGCATCTGTATGGGCGTTGGTAATGAGTCCGGTAGGTCGGCCTAGCGAAGTTATAGAGGGTTCACACCTATAAAATACCGGTTCCTCAAGTTCTTAACGTGTTACGATGGCAATTTCGTGCAATCTTTATTGACGTCTTCTTTATCATTTCAGTTGCTGGGGCTGGCTATGGTCGGCGTCGGAGTAGCAGTGCTGATGAACTGGACAGTGATCACAGAGCTTCTGAAGGGTCATCTGACGGTAGCTCCTTGGATCTTTATCATCGTCGGCGCTATAGTGTTCGTCATCGCCTTCTTCGGATGCTGTGGAGCTATTCGTGAGAGTCACTGCATGGTTGTTACGGTAAGGCATCAATTACGGTGTTTATGCGTTGGCCAGTGTATTAAAACCTAGTAGTACTAGTATTTAGCCTACCTCTCGATATTATGTTTTTTTCCTAAATACAATCTGCGGTTAACCAAAAGTGACGTAATTTTTTTATATTATTTTGGTAACACGTGTAACTTTAACCGCAATGCAAACTCAAAAGCCACAAAGTTTCCCCGTTTTCCCAACATTTTTCATTGATGCTCCGGCCCTATTGGTCGTAGCGTGATGTTATATAGCCTATAGCTTTTCTCAATAAATGGTCGATCCAATAAATAATTTTTAAAATCAGTTCAATAGAACCAGAAATTACCCCTACATACTCACAAATTTTATCTCTTTATAAGTTATTATAGATTATTATTATTAAATAGATCTAATATTATAAGTAGATTTATATTAATATCACTATAACTATCAGTCGTAATTTATTTATTTATCTATATATTATTTTATTTATATATTATACATAATTAATATAACATACATAATTATGGCCCTATGGCCATCCTATAATAATAAAATCCATAAGTTTGCTAAACATGTTTAAGTATGTCAACGGAAAACCGATGGTTTTACAAACAATGGCGGCTCAATGGACATTCACTCTCACCGGGTGAAAGTAAGCTCTAAGTGCCGCATGCCGCCCAAACTGTTTAATATTGTGGACGTGTTAGGGAAACCACATTCCTTTTCTACCAATTGGTGGCCGCCTCCGATGTTAGTGGTTTTGTATCTTAAGGTCGTGGGATAGATTCCCACACAACGCAAACAATATTAGTATGTTTTTCTGTAACTACTTCAGAGCCTCTACCATGGGTTTGCGCATTGTAGAAACGTAACGTATTTGTAAACGTATACGTGAGCAACAACCAAAAGGATCGCTTTATTTTTGATAACAGGATTGAATAAAGCGATCCTATTGGTTGTTGCTCACGTATACGTAAATGAATACGTTACTTTTCTACAATGCGCAAACCCATGGTAGAGCCTCCAGGCTTTAAGCATCCAGTTAACGCCGGCGACAATGTCAGTCATTTTAGAAGTCGGCGTCCCAAAATACTTACTGGAATGGCAGACGTACAATACACTACGTTGTTAGATTTATATTTCAGAACAGGCTTTCTGGGGTAATTTCTACTAAGGGTCGATTTTTCAACCGTCAGATAAAGTTATTCAACAAACTTGTGAGGAAAATAAATAAATTTGACAGTTCTACATACACGTTAACTGTTGTATAATTTTATCTGACGAATAAAGAATGGGATATTAATTGAAATTTAAAGTCAAATTTCACCCATAAATTTCAACTTTAATTCTCAGTTGATATCCAATTCATTTAGAAGAATTATGCTCGATTTCACCAACGATCCCTAATTCTAAGGGAGCCACTAAAAAGAATTTTGACATATTTGCTATGAAACAACTGCCATTAATTGCCCCTTAACTTAGTTAGAGTTGGTGAAATCGGTCATTAGGCCTTGATAAATTATCAATACCTACTTTTTAATTATTTTTATAAAAGAGTTCAACAATGGTCCTGACATCCACCTGGTGTTAAGTATAAAGATGCACCGCTGGTGCCATCATTATGCGACTTAATACTTATTCACGGTTCGTTTATAGGACTCTAGTCCTAGGCATTATAAGAGAAGAAAACTCACAAGCTGGCAAAGCGTTTAGTTAATAGTACGGCAGATGTTTGTATCGCCTAAACGTTTGGTATAGTATATTTGCCACGGTATACTTGTACACATTTATTTTGCAAGCAGTGTTGAAAAGCTTTCAGAGTACTGTCCATGGTATAGGCAGAAAATACGCACTACCACGAGTTTTTTACACGATGATTTATAAAGTGATACTAATAACAATATTAGTCTCACTGGAACATTTTTATTACCCACTCATTGGTTGGATAAAACCAATCAATTTTACCATTAAAATGCAACAAAATATTAAATTTGTAAAAAGTTAACTCATTACGACAAACATTTTCAGTACGCGATCTTCCTTTTGGTGGTGATCATCATTCAAGTGATCCTGGCCGTGCTGGTGTTTGTCTACGTGGACAACCTCAACAAGGGCATCTCCGAGTCCATCAACGTTTTGTTCAAACAAGCCAAGGACGATAAAGTTGCCAGGGAGTCCTTCAGCAACATTGAGATTCAGGTAAACCATCATACGACTATTTTATCAATAAGATTGGTGTGCAAACATCTAAAGTGGACTCAATAAGTTTTTATGAATATAGTGATACACGGGGACCCTATTCTACTAGATTTAAATATCAGAATTTTATTCTAATTTTAACTTTGATATGCTGTTGATATACAATTGATCTAGTAGGTAGACTAAGGCCTCTGGTTATTGGCTACTTTTTAGGAGATGTTCCTTTTTTCGTAAAGAAAAAAAGAATAAATTTAAGATTCATTCTATAAAAATAGTTCAAAAGCATGAGAGTGCCCGGCTCTAAACTGAAATTTTGAATATCAAGTGTTTTGTGACTATAAATAGATCGTCATGATCGGCCTAGTAGGTGTCTTTATCGTCATCCTACTTTAAAAATACGAGAATTTAAGTAGACGATTTTAGACGTTCAGAACCCCTTATTTACATTACATTGCGCGAACAGTGATGGGTACTTTACTCGCTGTCCACAGAGCTCTTTTATTATGTGTATTAGACAGATTCACTTATCTTGGCTCGCATCACGACAAAACCCTTCGATCTACTTTTAATACCACCTTTGCCTCACCATCCCATCATACCACCTTTGTTTCTAAGTATTTTGCAATCAGTAGAACTTAATATTATCCCAAAGTACAACTTTTCAAAGTCACCATGTATAACAATCACTATTGCTTTATACTTAACTAGCTGTGCTCGCGACTTCGTCCGCGTGGAATAGTTATTTTTTTATCATACATACTTTCATCCCCTATTTTATCTCCTTGGGGGTAGAATTTATCAAAATACTTTCTTAGCGGATGCCTACGTCATAACATCTACCTACATGCCAAATTTCAGCCCGATCCGTCCAGTGGTTTGGGCTGTGCGTTGATAGATCCCTATGTCAGTCAGTTAGTCAGTCACCTTTGAGTTATATATATTTAGATTATTGTATTTGTTGAGGTTTGAGAATTTCTAGCGGAATCATTTTTTATATTTTAAGCAATAAAGATTTAAATAAATAAATAACACTTGTTATTATTGTTTTGGAACAGCTTCATTGCTGCGGGTACAACGGCCCGACAGATTACAGTATGATTGACCTTCCGGAGTCGTGCTGCTCTGACGGCCGCAAGGTGATCGGTAACCTCGTCAATAGATGCACTCTGGCTGATGCCGGCCAACGTAGCGGGTGTTCCTCTGTTGCCACCGACCTGTTCCAGAAGTGGAGCAAGACCATTGCTGGCATAGCTATTGGTGTTGCTTGTGTAGAGGTGCGTATTGTTTTGTGATATTTGTGTTAATTGGGAGTACGAGTATAATTATAAAAAATGTACAATAATATACGAGGCCGAGTAACTGGTCCGGTCGGTCAGCCTAGCGAAGTTACAGGCCTTCCTCCCACCTGAATTATTATCGTACATACATATACATATCATCACGGGTACCTTACGGCGCCCGAGACCGCCTAGACGGCCCCAGGGTACCCAGGGGTTTTAATCTCACCCCGTCGTAGCCGATGATATGAGTAACCAAACAAGTAGCTAGCTCGTCGCGATCGATGTTTGGATAGACTCAATACCCCATCTATAAACAATTCCACAAGTTGGTATATTGAAACAGGGACCGACTGCTTAACGTGCTCTCCGAGGTACTATAGTGGTGTTATCAAACAAATGCAGCAACAACTTTTTTGCACCTGGCAGCCCTGGAGCTTAGTAACATGCGTGCTCTAAAAGAGTTGTATCCAGAGCCGTTTTTTTTTAAATGTAACATGCTTTTTGTTCTTGCAGGTGGTCGGCGCTCTGTTCGCGCTGTGTCTGGCCAACTCTATAAGGAACATGGACAGAAGGTCTCGCTTCTAATAAATTTTGTACATTTCATACTGGTACCTATGAACACAAATTTTTGGATTCTTTTTTTATGGCCTGTAAGACACTGCATGGCTAAAATAATAATAACTTTCTTATGACAAGTATCCTTTGCCTGTTGTTTTTTTATGAATTTGTGGACATTTTTTTAATAGGTAAAATCTGAAAAACCCCATGGACGAGTATCTATTATAATTTTGACTATTACAAAATAAAATTTCTATTTCGAATAAAAAAAATAGTCAACTAAAATATTACCCGAAAAAAGGGTTAACTTTTATAGAAAAAAAAACATTATTTTAATTTAGTTTCCTAATTAATAATATTTTGTAACCTTGTATTGCTTTACTAATTTGATATTATTATTTGCTTTTGATATTAATATAAATAACTAACAAATGATTACCTATTATTAAACTTTTATGCTTTTATACTAACTAATATTGATTAATATAATTGTAATAAACTAGTTTATTTTACTTAAATTTAATTATTTTTTCAATAATAAATAAAATGGTTTTAGTGGTGATTATACATACCTAGCCTACACAATAATATAAAATTATGTATTTATAAAGTTAGTTTATTTAAATATTCCTATAAATTATCTCATTATAATTATTTTGTATACAAACGTGCCAAAATTTATTATATTAAAATTGGCCTAAATTAGATCATGAAACAAAAACTTTAATTTTGTAATCTCATTTTAAAAAATAAAATCTAAGTATATAAAAATTTAAGATGCTTTTATGTTTTAAAATTGTAACACCATATTATGATAAAATCTTTAGACTGTTAATGAAGCCGTTTATATAGAGTCTTGCTAATAATTATTATGCATATTCTAATTTAATATAAGTTTTTTTTTAATACACAACATAAACTAATGTACAAGTTTTTTCATTAAAATAATTGTGAATACAATTTAAGTCATTTCAAATTTACATATAATAAAATCGTAGACTTTCCGTGTCTGTAAATTTACTATTTTGAAAAAAAGTACAGTGTAGTAAATGCAAGAAATATGTAAATTATTTTTTCTTTTTTTTTTGCCCGCATCGCGTAAAAATCACTCATTGGATTCAATTTTTTTTATTTTTTTTGTAAAAGTTTTATTACAAGTAACATTAAATTTCATCAAAATCTACATACCTACTTACTGCTTAATTTGTAATAAGTCCACCTTTGTACTAAATTTGTGCAATAAAGTTTTTAAATAAATAAACACCTACAGAATTCAGATATGTTCTTTTTAAGCTGTGGCGATTTTTTGTCTATATTAAATAACACGCAATCGAAATTGCAGACACCAGCTATTATTTTTAAAATAAAAACAGCATATATCTAACTAGTTCTCTATGATATAAATTTAGCTTTGTAAGCAGTGGTTTAAGTTTGTTTAGATATTAATGCATGTTTACTCTTAGAAATTAATGTATGCAAAATTAATAAATTGTTAAGTGTGCAGTTTAGTTAATTATTTTTGTACTAATAAACCAATAACACCCAATAAATATGGTAAGTACATGAGTGTTGATTTTTAATGCATGTGTTTGATTTTGGGGTGTTATTTTTCTTAAGGACACTGCATTCGCAATCGCGAAGTCCGCGTTCTTTATACAAAATGAGCGTTCGCACCAGTGTTTCTCCACTACTGTTTGTCGCTAAATTAAAATATTATTTTTGTCAGTCATTGTACTTATTAATCTTCTCGTGTTGGTTTGTTGTTTGTTGTTTTGAAATCAGAAAAAAAACTATTTAAATATTATAAATAATACAAAAGTATTACAACAGAAAGATTTTTACGTACAGTTACTAACATAAACATAATAATTGCACTTCGGCTAACAGTCAGGTCGGAATATTAGAAGTACGATTGTATAGGCGTTGACGACTGCAGAGCCCTTAAACTGTTGTTAACCGAGTTAATATATCTTGTTTATGTAGTATTGTTGTTTCTGGTACACATAGTACAAGCCTACAGCTAGCTTGTCACCTGGGGCTTTATTCTGCTAAATTAATTTAATGTCAAAAGCAACATTTTAGTCATTTTGTATGGGAAATATGTCTAATTTTGCAGTTGATATCAATTCATTTAGTAAAAGAAGACCCCAAAAGTAGGGTGTCGGACTAAATAGTTGTTAGATCAACTATTTAAAACATTTTTTTTTTTTTAAATAACATGAACGGTGTACCTAATCCTTGTGAAAAAAAAGTATGGTAGGATTTCATACTGCACTGTGATTATGTGCACGAAGTTCGCTCGCACGCGTTTTGATTCATGGGGATATATATAGGGAGCCGCCCTAATGCCTAAAATTTTACAACACAAGATGGCCGCCATCATACAAACTCAAAATAAGAAAAAGTGAGAATAAATGTCAAATGTGAGCTTCATGCCCTATAATTTGTTATTTTCTTTGCTTTTGCATCTTAGGCATCATCTTTCACTCTCTCAAAGGTTAGCTGGATAAAATGCCTATTAAGTTCTGGTTTTGCGGTGAGGCTTTAAAGTCTAACAGTAACGATAATGTCCAATGACATACAAGTATGTATTATTATAACAATCTTAACTAAGCCCTACCATAGATTTTTCTGCAAGGGTTATACTTTCATATTGATTTTTTTAAAAATTCTAACGGGGTTCTAAATAGTTGGTCCAACAACTAGGTATTTAGTCCGACTAGTTTACTGCAAAAAAAAGAAGTCTGTTCAACTAGTGGAAAAAAGTCCCAGTATTTCTATGGTTGAACTAGTGGGAATATGTTATAAATTTTGAGTTAGATTAATATTAAAGAAGACAATTTTGCTTAATAGAGAAATTGGGCATTCTATACATAACACTATTAAAAATGCTTGCAATAATAAAAATAATTATAAATTTATACAAAATCTTTAGCGCTTTGCCCATTTATTTTGAAAATCACCCTAATTGTTACCTATATTTGTTAATAAAATTATAGTTATTAATATTATTGTATGTTAATGTTTTGGTGATTGTTTTCTTTTTTTATGTATAATAATTTTCTGTTATACTTATTT